>OY747707.1:47101870-47486870 GCA_963556495.2 Valencia hispanica | reverse complement strand
CAGTTTGTGAGACTGAAGGATTGTGTGTCAAACCAGGTAGTCAGCAGCACAGGAGCACCACATGGGACTGTACTCTCACTATTCCTTACACATCAGACTTCCGGGACAAATCAGAGACCTGTCATCTGCAGAAACACTCAAGATGATTCTGCAAATGTCTGGTGTTTCAGAGATGGACAAAAAGCTGAATACAGAGAGCTGGTGGATTGCTTTGTGACATGATGTGGAAACAATCGTCTTACTTTAAATGTGAATAAAACAAAGGAGATGATTGTAGATTTCTGAAGAAAGAGGGATGGGTCAAACATTGTTTCCATCATGGAAGAAGAAGTGGAGGTGGTTGAGGAGTATAAATACCTCGGAGTTCACCTTGACAACAGACTGGACTGAAGACTGAACAGTGAAGCCGTCTATAAGAAGGGACAGAGCAGAATGTACTTCGTGAGGAAGCTTAGGTCCTTCAAGGTTTGCAGCAAGATGCTGCAAATGTTCTACAAGTCTGTTGTGGAGAATGTAATCTCTTCAGCAATCATCTGTTGGGGTAGCAGCATCAGAGCCAGGGACTTAAAAAGGCTCAACAACCTGATAACGAAGGCTGGTTCTGTTCTTGGCACTACTGTGAAACATCTGGAGATGATGATGCAAAGAAGGATTCTTCATAAAATCAAAAAAAATATTGACAACCCTGAGCATCCTCTTCATGAGACTGTCATACAACAACAGAGTGTCTTCTGTCGGAGGCTTCTTCAGTTTCGCTGCAATACAGACCGCTATAGGAAATCCTTCCTGCCCACAGCCATCACTATCTACAACAACTCCTTAAAGAATTGATTATATGAGCTACAACACTTAATTTCCCTCTGGGATCAATAAAGTATTTTTAAATTTGAATTGGATGCATGATGGAGGTGAAACTCGGAAATAAACAGACTTAGCTCTGCAAAGACAGATGGATTGCGCTTGTCTTCTTGTTGTGGTGGTCGTAATTTATTTACATCGTTCATCGACCAAATCTCGATGAAGCACTGGACTTCCTCCCGACTCCACGTTTGACCACGATTCATCGTTGGCGCTAATGCTAACAAGTTACAACACAAACGGTGCCTCCCACAGTGCAATGCGCAGTGTGCTATGGATGCCTACATAGAACAAAAAGGGTTTTTATCAGGATGTTGGACCAAACAGAGGCTGGTTCGTATTCACACCTGAAGTGAACCACACCAGAGTCCGTTGGAAGCGGACCGAGACCACCTCAAAATGTGGGTCTCAGTGCGGTTAGTTAGTTCGGACCAAATCTCACTGGTCCGCATTCACACCAGGTCAAACGAACCGTACTAGCAAAGGAACCGTACTTGAGTTCGTTTTAATCAAACCAAATGCTGCAGGTGTGAAAGCACCCATAGATAAACTGAACTAAACAGTCTTAATGCAGGAATCATGTAGTGGTCGACAAAAATAACCAGTTGCATACTATAGTGTGAAATTTAACAATGTAGTCCAAGGCTGGCCGCTGTGCCATCAAGGTCTAGCTGCAGTGCACTATGCCGATAAAAAAGCCTCAAGGAAGATTTGCGGTACATCAATCAAGATGTTTGCAGTACATGCCACTATTGTCGTACCCAGATATAAACAATAAAATGATGCATAACAAGCATCCAGCAAATGTATTTCCATTTGAGTTTAAGAGAGAACTTCACGAGTGCATGGCTGAGTCAATGAAATACACTAAACTAAGACCAGACTTGGAATCTACACCTTTTTAAAATCCTGATTTAAAATACTTCCTAGAAGGATCCTGCTTCAAAGATTATTTGGGGAACCATGCAGGTCACGCAGTGGTCAGGAAAAATAAACGGTGAGTTCAAAACTGTCAAAAATGTGAGCAACCTTGCTCAGCCCAGCATTAATAGAAGCGTGCAAATTAGCCAATATCTAGATCAGCATATGTCAAAATAAAGGAATGTCAACTTTTCAGAAATGTATGGAAACAAAGAGGATTCAAAAAGACGGACGAAAGTCCTATTCAACATGGCAAACAAATTAACGAGCTAATCTCAGCAATGATGCGCCCCACAAACCTGTCCTTGATTAAATGCCCAGGTACCAAAAAGGCAACACAGATGCGATAAAAGGCAACAATGTGGCTGATGAGGCAGCAAAACTAGTTTCTAAATGTGAAATTGCTAATCTGAGTCCTGTAATTTCTGTAGAACCAGCTGTCACACCTGAGGAAATCATCCAAATACAGAAAAACACAAACAACATGATGTGGCATCAGACAGTAGCATCAAAAGACAAAAATGGTTTGTGGGGATCTCATGAAGGTTTGATTGTTGCACCAGTTTTGCTACTGACAATTTTAATATCAGAATACCATTATGGTAGAGCTGAGGTCATAAAAAAACTGAGTCGCCAAAGGTACTGGTCACCATACTTAAAGGCAATGGTTGATACACGGTCTTAGTGTTCCATCTTTTTTTTTTTTTACAAAAAAGAAACCCGCACATAACGGGGATGAGGATGGACGAATGACACCAGCCTTAAGAGAATCATTTATGTAATTCTCCATGGCCTCTCTCTCCTTTCCAGACAAACTGAACAATCTACCAGATGGTAGAGGTGCACCGGGCAGCAAGTCGATAGCACAGTCATAAGGACGGTGCGGAGGGAGAGATAAGGCTAGATCTTTGCTGAAGACAGTCTGCAGATGGTGGTAGTCGGAAGGAACACCAGTCAGGTCCGGAACGGAATCAGGAAGGGGCTTGGTAGGAACACTAGAAGGTAGGACTGACTGGAGGCATTTTCTTAAACAAAAAGAACTCCACGAGTCAATTCGAACAGATGTAGCATTTGTGTTTAGAACAATGTTCGAAAAGGCATAAAAACACCAACAGGACACATTCACATTCCCTGAATGTCCATTCAGACACCTTGTCATCGACTATGTAGACATGTTCAAAATGGTGCAGGGAAAACGATACATGTTGATTGACAGATTCAGCCGATGGGTTGAAGTGATCCCTTCTAAAGATGAGTGTAGAAACTGTGGTGAAGTTTCTGGTTCGAGAAGTTGTAACTCGTTTTGGAATACCGTCAGAAATTTCCTTAGACAATGGTGCACTATTCATTCATAGAGTCTTTAAAGGTGTTTTGCAGCAGTTGAGAATCAAGCAGAGATTAGGATCTGTCTACCACCCTCAGAGTCAGGGTATCATTGAGCGTGTCAATTCAACTTTAAAATAAAAAATTAACAAAATATCTGCATGTGTCAAACTAAACTGGGTAGATGCTTTGCTTTCTTACAGACGCACAGATTAACACATTTGTCTTAGCACGAAGCTCTGACAGCAGCCCTTTGCCAGCTCCGCACTTTTGGGGTCCAGATAAAGCTTGAACAAGCAGAGCAAGAACTGAAAAGTTATGTCAGGCAACTAACTAGTATCCACAAAGCAATTTATTTGCAGAAGGAGAAAGAGGTTGCTGCTAGCAGAGACAACAAAGGTCCGGTGGCTCCCCGAGACCAAGTGTACATTCAGGTCTTCCAGAGGAAATGGCACAAACCAAGGTGTGAGGGTCCATTCCTTGGGGTTCAGGCAACGCCTACTGCTGTCCAGGTCGAGAGCAGCTCGATGTGGTAACATCTGAGCCACTGCACCAAAGTCGGAAAAGCAACACAAGAGAGTGGCCAATCAGAAAAATAAGACAGAAAAAAACGAGGAAGATGAGAAATATTGTGGGTCTGACAACTGTACAGAGCGGGGTGGAGGGTCACAGGAATGCTAATATTGAAGGGGCTGGTCCTGGAGGAGGTGAAGACGGACCAGAAAGGCAGCAGACGGAAGAAGGAGTCCGCCTCATAAAAGTTAAGTATGATGCAACCACGCTGCACCACACCAGATCAGTCAGGACATCAGTACACTTAGAGAAACCGACACTCTTAATGAAACTGAACGAGCCAAACAGTTACCAGAGGTTGACTTTGGCTTTAAAGTGAAATGGGTACAAATAACAGATCCCTCTCCAATTCACATCCCCACAACATTAGCAACCACACCTTTACAAACACCTAATAATGCTCCAGTAACTACTCCAGTAGTAACAACAATAGCGGCCACTCCTAGCCCACCACCAGTCAACTTGTAACATAAGGGACCACACCCAAAGCTGCCAACGTAGTTACACCAGATTTAAAACAATCTCCCATTTAATTAAGTGATGAGGTCAGTTCAGACAATCATCAGGGGGGACTGGATACAATTAAGGGGCCACAACATCAGAGTACAAATAATCTCAGTTTTAGACCAATTCAGTTGCAGTTAAACTACAAAATGTAGCTGCCCCCAGAGAAAGAAGGTCTAGACCAATGGCAGATAAACTTTGGGAAAAAGCTAATCAAAATAGCTGGTACTTATGGTACACAACAAAAGAAGGGAGTTCTATTGAGTGCATCATGTGTTCGGAATCACCAGGAGTGGTTCCAATTGTAGTTCCAGAAAAATATACTTCTGAAGAATGCACCTCAGTACAGAAACAAGGTTGTAATTTTTTTTAATTTTTTTTCTTTTATTCAAAATTTATAAAAATAAACACAAGCAAATAAAGTATACATAACCATATTGAAAAAAAAAAACACATTTGAATGATAAGGAGCAGATAGAAGAAACAAATCTTATAATTTCTGCCCCTTTTTTACAAAAGAGAATTATCGGTCAAACCTACAATGTTATAAACTCAGTCACTTTCTAATTTTCAAATATAATCATCAACCTTTTAATTTACCTTTTCATAATTACTTAAAACATTTAATTTTATAAATTTTTTAAATATAGCAAGTGAACTTACACCATTTACAGAAATATTACATTCCTTTATTTTGGTTCTGAATTTCGTTTTTTTTAAAGACATCAGTTCCTTTTAACATGTACCCACTCACTCTCTTATGAAACATTTTCTGAATATTAGTTGGTAAATTACTCGAATTTGCTCTGTACATTATTTGCAATATTTTCCACTCTACCAAGTCAGGAAATTTCAGTATTTTATATCTAATGAATAATGGATTAGAGTGATCTCTGTAATTACTGTTACTAATGATCCTCAAAGCTCTTTTTTGTAGAATTAATAATGGTTGTGTAAAAGTTTTACATGTGGCTCTCCAGATTTCTAAACAATAAATCATAAATCAAATATGGTTCAATCAGTGAGTGATACAACGTTAATAATCCAGAAGATTTTAGTAGAAACTTGATTTTATATAATACTGCTATGGCTTTGGCAACTTTTATATAACTCATGTGATTTCCAAGTGAGATCCTCATCGAACATGACTCCTAGAAATTTAGTTTATTTTACTCTTTGAATTTCCATTCCATCTATTCTTAAAGATACATCACAGCTTTTTTGTTATTAAACAGTATAAAGTTTGTTTTGTTCAGGTTCAGTGACAGTCTATATCAAACCATTTTTGAACTTTAATCATTTCACTGTTTATCAATTGAGTTACTTCATGTATATTTAATCCTGAATAAAACAATGTGGTATCATCTGCAAATAAATCTGTACCAAGTAGATTAGATACATTTATAAGGTCATTAATAAACAATATGAATAGTTTAGTTTAGGAGAGTTCAATAGTCCAAGGGGTGTACCATTATTTTTTTAATTCTCCATGTGTGGAGTTAAATGTAGATTACTCTATGGTTCAAGAAGAATTCATAATTACTGAATTGACTGCTTTAGAGAAGAGCTTAGTCTGAATGCTGGGATGAATGACAGGTCTGGTGTGTGGTTAGATCAAAATTTAGGGGATTGGAAAGCAATACTAATTAAGTTGGCAATTAGTGCGACCATAGTACTAATTGTAATTTTCTTATTGGCATGTTCCATCGTAAAGATATTGACTAAGCAGATTAACTTGGCAGCGGCGTCTCAGCTGCCCCAGCTGGAAAAGATCACGGTGAACTGTCCTCCCCATTTCCCTTGCATCTATGCATCCAAGTCATGGACTCTGCTTGAGCAGCAAAGTGAATTCCGAATAAACATGTCCACCTCCAGGACGCCATCACCCCTCATCGCAACCCACAATAAGGATCTTCATTTATTTTGCTTCATTTTATTTTGTGCTCGTTCACTTATTTTGTGGATCATAGAGACTGTTCAATATTTTTATTAATCACACTTTCATAAACAGTTGGGACATTTTGAAACTTTCGTAGTCACAATATGCATTTTGAATTTACAGTTCAGTTGAATTCATTAATGTTTGCATTTAATCACTTTTTAATCTGTGTTTTAGATGATTCTTCATGTCGGACCAGGTGATTTGGTGTGCCATAAGAAGGTAGTCGCCCAGCCCACGGGTGCTGTAGAGTAATTTTCCTGTTAAAGCTGCAGTCTGGAGAATATATTTATGTATCAAAGTTTTATAAATCTTTAAAATGATAGTGGGGTTCAATACTATGATAAAAGGCTAGTGCTCCACAATATTTGTTGTTTTTCGTAAGTCCCCCCCATACTCCCACAGACTGCTATTAATTTCACACTGACCGCCGAATTGTTTTAGTCAATAGAATTCAAGTTTCCTCCTCGTCGGCTGCCAATCAACTTACTCGCGCATCGCGCAAACATGTGATGATGAAGCCGTTTACGCAGGCCGCTCCTGTTTACAGTCGCCTTATTGGAAGAGAGCGTCAGTCATGGAGAATACGCTCGCCTCTAAAATGTCCATAACAAAATACAATCGGTTGATGATCGATAGCACTTGCTGCTTTCTCTTGACCCGCTGTGACGCCACAGGTGATGCACGTGCAGAATTGTTGAGGTGGGGCTAGAGGGAGCGAGAGGGGAGGGATGTTTTGGGAGGGGCCTTGGTAGTGGAATTCAAAAAATCTCTCTCTCCCTCAAATACTCTGGACAGCAGCTTTAAGAACAGCAGACCGGTTTTTCAAATCTACACAATGATTCACCACTAACAGGATTTACAGTTTTATTTCAATGTCATCTGCATGTCTTCATCATTTAATATTTCTTCATTTATCATTTACAGTTATGCATGTTACTTACATTTATAAGTTGTTAATTAACTCAATTACCCTTTGTTGCTCTTAGAGAACGCCACAGGGGTGAATGTAGTAGTCAAAATTTGGTCATAAAGCTTGTCACAAAAAGGTTTTTCCATCGAGGCCTACTTGCAGAAAAACATGTTCACTTATCAGATAAGGTCAGGTCGAGTTGACCCAGCCAAGAAGTTTCATGACTGGAACACCCAGTAAATAAATGTTTCTTGGAACAACATTAGGCTGATAGATGAAGTACCAAACCAGATGCTTCCCATCAGGACAGTGGTGACGCATGAACACTGTTTAAATTCTGTGTGCTAATGATAGTGGAGGGAGTCTTGGGGAATCGGTGGAGAATGGCAGGCCGGCATCATCGATGCCTTTTCCTGCTTAGAGAACGTATGCAACTTTGTCAATAAACACCAGCAAAATGCTGCATTCCAGAACTGAAGCTGTGTTGTCTGTTTATTGATTCTCATTGCTATTTTGCATGTGAAATTCGATCTACATTATCTGGGAAGTTTCAGAATGAGTTTTGTGCTGTTAGAGATTTTTTCTGGCTTTTGAAGCACAGGATTGTGGAAGTAGAGGGTAATTGATGTGTTGTTCACAAAATATAACTAAAATAATGTAAAAATAGGTACAATGGAATAGTGTCTGATATGATTTTATACAGAATAACCAGTTACTAAAACACATTTTGAATAAATTTATAGGCAGGTTATGTTATGGCCATAACCTTTTCCCAAGCAGAACAAGGCATAGGACAAGAGCTGTCCAGGTAAATGTATGTGCTTGTAGCACCAACACAGAGCAAAGTTTTCTGGGGACTCTGCACTCACCCCTCAAATAACACAGCTACATCACGGCCACCTGGGGAACTGCTGACACGGAACACAGCTATAATCTGGAAAATACAAAAAAGGCTTTACTCGGTAGTGTGCAGACAAGAAAAGAGAAAAATTCTTGGGGCAACCGTGGCTCAGGAGATAGGAGTTCGTGATGTATCCGGTTCGTACCTCCACTCCAGCCGTCTTGGTCGTTGTGTCCATGGCAAAACACTTCACCCACCTTGCCTACTGGTGGTGATTAGAGGGCCTGGTGGCGCCTGGGGCACACTCCTTCTGTCAGTGTGCCCCAGGGTAGCTGTGGTTATACTGTAACTTAACATTACCAGTGTGTAAAAGTGTGTGCGGGGTGAATGTAGTGTGAAGCACTTTTGGGGTCGTCAGGACTAGATACAAGCATTTTACTATTGTCTTTAATAGCAAATGTTTTGGAATCTTAGGTGGAAATCTCAAAGGGCAATGTATGCCAATTGAGGCAATTTGCCATTTGAGATATGCGTTGTTAGTAGAGTTTGACGAAATACAGGTTTTACTTTTACTAATGCAGATTTTTTTAAATTGGTGATGGCCAACTTCACATCTTTTTGGCCAATACCATTTAGTTAATGATTTTACGTTATCCTATTTTTTCCCTCCTTTCTTTTTAATAATCTAGTTGTGGACACAATACAAGGTTACTACTGATTATAGTTTTATTTTATTTAGGTCCCATCCTTATAAGAGACACTGACACAGTCAAAGAAGTTGAGAACCAAGAAGAAATGACATAACTAAAACTATATTTATAACTTATATTTTTGCTACATAAGCTTTAAGGAAAACATCAGAGAATATAACATTGAGTAGGACATCGATCTAAATATTTGGGTGAAGCAAAGAGCTTATTTCACTTATTTAGCAAATACTGGAAGATCTACCCCTCCTCTCACTAAAACTATGAGCTGCATTTATGCTCACCACTGTCAGAATCAGAACATGTGGATATGCTAAATATTATGTATTAGAGTAAATGCTAGTACATTCGAAAAAAGGTTTAAGTTAAGTTAAGAAATGGAGTAGTAGTTCTTCTGAAGGACATGTGCTACATTAAAAACAATATCAGTAAAAAAAGGCAATTATTGGATTATTATTTAGCAGGTCAAGAATATTGGTCAACATATACTGTTTTCTTAAAAACCTACCATTTTATTGTGTAAACTATTTAAAGGTAGATTCCAGGACTTTCATTTTTCAAACGTTCGTAGAAACTGTCCTATATTCTATCCTACGAATTAAATTTAGAATGTTCGTACGAACAGTCAAAAGCTGTATTTGCCAAATATGCGATGGCAACTCGTACGCATGTTCCTCCGCGATCATCTGTTGATAAATCCCACACGTGCGTACCTAGGTGCTCGTTCATTTATTTGCATACAGAACCGGCCTCCATTAACCATATTTGGTAACACCACATCCTCTGACACATGCATTAGGTCCTTGCGTTCTTCCGAAAATAATGGCCGAGAGAGCAAAAAAAGGAATTTCAGTGACAGAGCTTGAGGTGATGAACAGACTTTTTGAAAATTGTCATAGATAAATTATTTTTAACACTAATAGTTTTTGCCCTCTATTATCAGCGGTTCCTCTGCTTCATGCTGCACACAGCAGTCATATTCCTCCTGCAGACATAAAAACACTGTGGCAAGTAATCGTTTCATTTACTGTTATTCACTTCTGTGGAAAAACGTAACTTCTTTGAACAAAATAAATCAGTTAAATTTGTCCCGAACACTGCCGTTTGGTTCTATCAGCTCAGGGGAAACCAATTAATAAAAAATAAAAACTGCCTGGGAGAAAGTGACAGAAGCAGTTAACCCGATTTTGGCTGGAAATAAAGGGAAAAAAATGGTTAGATATCAAACCGAATACAATAACACATCCCTCATCACACAGCTGGGCCATATCTTCTTCTGGGGCTGCACATATTACATTTGAAACGCATGTGGCCAGTGTTATTGGAGACACTGTTTTGGCTGGCATACGTAGGCATGGAGACAGCGACAACCAGCTTCACTAATAAGCAGGGCCATCTAGTTTCCACAGTACAGTTTTCACTCCTTTTATTCATAAGTGTAACAACATCCTTTTAAACTGAAGCGCTTGATTTGACAAGTAAAAATGGCACACAGGGAGCTCAGACCTCCACGAAGCACCTCGCACCCCCAAGAATGCGATTCCCAGAATCTCCATGCATGATCACCCCAAAAATTTTATAATTTAATCCATGGCAAATTTCTAGCAATTCCATAAAGTTTAATCCAAATCTGTCCATAATTTTGAATTATTTTGCTAAAAGAGACACGCCAGCATGAGCTCCTTGGCGAAGGTGATAAACTGATGAGATAAATATCTAGACAAAGTAAAACTGTTTCCGTGTCTCCTCCATTCTATCACTAGATGCTGTGCGTACACATGGTCAGAGCTGTTCTTATATTTAGGAACATTTTGTACGCAGTACAGAATAATAAATACCACACCATGCACAAACTTGTTCCTGCACATGAAATGCACACAGATTTGTGCACAAGCACGGTTGATAAATGAGGGCCCAGATGTTTTTTTTCCTGATTTGACCATCTTCTTACCTTTCCTTTGGCAGCATCAGAACTCAGATTTTCTCCAAGCTGTGTAAGGTCCCAGCTCTGCAGCCTGCAGCCAGACTCAAACTCCCAAAGTTTCACTGTTCCATCCTGACAGACAAACAATGTTGGGAAAGTTCAATTTCTATATGAACTTGTTCAAAGTTCAGTTCACACATTTTAAAATGAACTAGGTCAGCTCATAGTTCATAAACCAATTACATAGTCCCCCCCCAATATGTTGCTGCAACCTATCACCCTTCATAATACTGCCATTTTTCAATTGTTGCCAACCATTCAGTCCACAATCATACCCAGGTGCAACTATAGTATATTCTCTACAACAAGAGGAAAAACTTGTTTTTTATATAGGTTTTTTAAATTAGTATCTATTTAACCATCTGATGTAGGAACTATGGAGGACCGTCCCTGCCAAAATTGACAAATGGAGATAGGCACCAGCCCCCCCGCAACCCTGCATAGGAATGAGGGGTACAGAAAATGTATGGATGGATGGAAATACATTTGTAAATAAATATATATAGGAATAAATAAATACATTTGTAAATAAACAAATGTGGAAAATAAATAAATACATCGGCAAATACAATTGAAAATAAAAATATATGTGGGAATAAATAAAAAATCTAATTATGTATTTCCACATGTATTTATTTACAATTTTACTTTATTTCCACATTTATTTAACACATTTAATTATTTATTTATTCCCTGAAGTGTATGATAATGAGGTGGGCATCTCTGCCACTGGGACACATATTTTGAACTTCAAAATTTGGAAAATGAGAGGATCAACTTCTGTGTCTGTGTGTGCAGCTAGTATCATCATCCTGTCAGTAACAGTATGTATAACATATAGTCTTCACTGACTGAATTATGAATCAAATTGTAAATATGTCTTAGCTCATGTGCAAAGTCCTGTAGAGAAGCTATCTTCTCACCAAGCGGCCAGTACTACCTAAGAGGGCCCAGGCAGGGGAGACCCAAGATGTTGAATACCTAAAGAGCTGATTGGTTGATACTGGTTCTTGTAGCTAACCAATCACAGTGTAGTCCAGTGGTAGAGACGTGCACCTCATTATCATATACTTCAGGGAATAAATAATAATTAATAAATACTTAATTTCCCTCTGGGATCAATAAAGTATTTTTGAATTGAATTGAAATAAATGTGTTTAATAAATAAATAAATGTGGGGGGAAAAAATAAATAAATGTGGAAATACATGATTAAATGTGTTATTTATTCCCACATATATTTATTCTCAATAGTATTTACCCATTTATTATTTCGTTTATTTATTTCCACATTTATTTACCCATTTCCACATTTATTTATTTCTAGGAGTGTATTCACAGGGTCATTATAGTGGGGGACTTCAATATTCATGTGGATACTGAAAGTGATAGTCTAAATGCAGCCTTTAGTACTATTTTAGACTCAATTGGCTTTACTCAAAAAGTACAGGGATCGACCCACTGGGGCAAACACACTTTGGACCTTGTACTGACATACGGTATTGAGTGTGAGGAAATAACAGTCCACCCACATAACCCGGTCCTGTCTGACCACTTCTTAATAACTTTTGAATTTACTTTAACTGACCATTTTAAATCTGAAATAAATTTTTATTATAGTAGAGCTTTATCAGACAACGCTGTAACAATTTTTAAAGAATCTGTTCCATTCTTACTTTCCTTAGTGTCTCAGGGTAACACAGTGGATGGGAGCAATTCTATCTCTAACCCTTCAGAAATTGATGATCTGGTTCACAGCGTTACGTCCTCATTGCGTTTGGCATTAGATAGTGTAGCCCCCTTAAAAAAGAAAGTGGCTAGCCATAGGAGGCTGACTCCTTGGTTCAACACAGAGTTGCGTACTTTAAAGCAGAATACTAGGAAGTTGGAGAGAAAATGGCGCTCTACACACCTAGAGGATTCCTATTTAACCTGGAATAACAGTCTATTGCTGTATAAAAACACCCTTCGACAAGCTAGAAAAGCATATTTTTCATCATTAATAGAGGCGAATAAAAACAATCCTAGGTTTCTTTTTAGTACAGTTGCCAAACTTACACAGAGTCATAGCTCTGTTGAGCCAACTATTCCCCCAGCTCTTAGCAGTGATGATTTTATGAGATTCTTCATAAATAAAATTAATTCTATTAAAAATAAAATCATTGGCATCCTCCCAAACATGATTACTTCTTCCTCAGTAAATGAGGCAGTATCGGAAAGAACTGTAGATCCTCAGTTGTGCTTAGGCTGTTTTGATTCAGTCGAGCTTTCGGAATTATCAAAAATATTAGCCTCATCTAGACCTTCAACTTGTATGTTGGACCCAATTCCAACCAAATTATTTAAAGAAGTGTTCCATTTGGTTCCTGGCCCCATTTTGGATATGATGAATCTATCCTTAGTAAATGGATACGTACCACAGGAAATTAAAATAGCTGTAATTAAACCTTTACTGAAGAAACCTTCCCTTGATCAAGATGACTTAGTGAATTACAGACCTATATCTAACCTTCCTTTCTTATCCAAAGTCCTTGAGAAAATTGTTGCTAATCAAGTCTGTGAGCATTTAAACAATAACGAGCTGTTTGAAGAGTTTCAGTCAGGTTACTAATGATATTCTCATGGCCTCAGATAATGGACTTGTGTCTGTTCTGGTTTTGTTAGACCTCAGTGCTGCTTTTGACGCAGTCGATCATAATATTCTCTTAGAAAGGCTTGAACATGTTGCAGGGATCAAAGGAACAGCACTAGGCTGGTTTAAATCATATTTGTCTGATAGATTCCAGTTTGTTCATCTAAATGATAAATCTTCTTCACTCTCAAGGGTTACTTGTGGAGTTCCACAGGGTTCTGTGCTTGGACCAATTCTGTTCACCATATATATGCTCCCAATTGGTAGAATCATTAGACAGCATGGGATAAATTTCCACAGCTATGCCGATGATACACAACTATATTTATCCATAAATCCTGATGAACCCAGTCAGTTAGGTAGATTACAGGCATGTCTGGAAGACATAAAAACATAGATGACCCTAAACTTTTTGCTTTTAAATTCTGACAAAACAGAAGTTGCTGTCTTTGGACCAGAAGTTCTTAAACAGAAACTGATTAGTCAATCACTTCATCTGGATGGGATTAAATTGGCCCCCAGTAATAACGTAAAGAACCTCGGCGTTATTTTTGACCGAGACTTGACATTTAAATCCCATATTAAACAGGTTTCTAGGATTTCTTTCTTTCACCTCCGGAATATTGCTAAAATTAGAAACATCCTGTCCAGGAGTGATGCTGAGAAACTAGTCCATGCATTTGTTACCTCAAGGCTGGACTACTGTAATTCTTTACTATCAGGTAGTCCACAAAATGCCATTAAAAGCCTTCAGTTGATCCAAAATGCGGCAGCAAGAGTTCTGATGAATATTAAAAAGGGGCTCCCTGTTAAATCCAGAATAGAATTTAAGATCCTTCTTCTTACATACAAAGCCCTTAATAATCAAGCTCCATCATACATCAGAGATCTAATTGTTCCTTATGTTCCTAACAGAGCCCTTCGCTCTCAGACTGCAGGTTTACTTGTAATTCCTAGGATTTCTAAAAGTAGAATGGGAGGCAGATCTTTTAGTTATCAGGCTCCTCTCCTGTGGAACCAGCTCCCAGCTTTAGTCCGTGAGGCAGACACCATGTTTACTTTTAAGGACAGGCTTAAAACTTTCCTTTTTGATAAAGCTGATAGTTAGAGTGGCTTAGGTCATCCTGAGCTATCTCTGTAGTTATGCTGCTATAGGCTTAGACTGCTGGAGGACAGACTTACCAATTTTCTTCACTCGGCTACTTCCTTTTCTCCTACGACTCTCCAGTTGTATTACAGTACATTCTGTTATTTCGACTGTTAACTTTGTTTTCTCTCAGTGTTTTTCTCTCCATAGAAGATATACCTGGTCTGGTATCCTGCTTGGCTGCAATGCCCTGTTGGACGGGGGGCATCGACTGGGATGATCCTCCCAGTAACTGAACATCCACTGTGTCCTGTTATTAACTTTTTACTTTCTGTAACATAGAAAGTTCTCTTATATCAGATCTTCTGTTCCTTCTGTGTTTCTGCTCTGTCTTCTCGAACCCCCAGACGGTCGTGGCAGATGGCCGCTCCTACTGAGCCTGGTTCTGCTGGAGGTTTCTTCCTGTTAAAGGGGAGTTTTTCCTCTCCACCGTCGCTACATGCTTGCTCAGTATGAGGGATTGCTGAAGGATTGCTGTGGTTGGAAAGTCTGCATTAACGGGGCCCAACCTCACGCCAATGACTTACGCAATCTGCTGGGATTCCTTAAATAGGAAACTTTTTAACTGATTGGAATGTTTGTATAAATGTATTGAAATGACTTCTTGTTAAGTGCCTTGCGATGACATCTGTTGTGAATTGGCGCTATATAAATAAACTGAATTGAAATTGAATTATTCTAATAAGGTGTGAGTTTCTAACACTGGCTTAAAGCCTGATTGGTCAGCTCCAAGACTCCCTTTACACAAACCTGGCTCCGTACTACTGTGCTAGCGGCGACTGGTTACCCTGTGTGTCTGTCACAGAGTTAAGATATCCGGCCGCTCAAATCTCAGTCAGATAATTGCTGGTTCAACAACAGGCCTGTCACTGACAGGGAGGTCTCCTGTGAACAACAGACGAAAACGGAGGTGCATTAGATGGTAAGGTGCTGGGGCACAGGGTTAGCAAGTGAAACCTAAACCTCCAGGTCTAGCTTCTAGCTTAGCTAGGGTGAAGCTAGAGGGTAGGCAGTGCCTCAGAACCGAGCGCTCAGCCCACCTTCGTGTGTTATCTGAGGTTTTTGACAACATTTCACAACCACCTGTCCATGTCTCATATTGAATTCCTCACTCAGGACCGCAGTCAAGGGAGCAGACACTTGAGTCAAGTCAGCCGACGCTAGCGATCTTCTAAAGATTAGCTTCGTGGATACATAGTGCATTATGTTACTACAGTTTCATAGGCATTATGCAATTGACTTGATATTACTCCGAAAAGTTACAGTAACATAATTATTCTGAAAATAGTATGGAAAAGTAGTAGGTAAGTCATAAATAAAACTTTTATAGTTAAGCTCTCTCTTCATTTCATTGTTTCGCCAGCAAGGCCGTTCCACTGCTCTATTACCGTAAATGAAGTGTTGGAGCTGACCAATCAGGCCTTAGGCCAGTGTTAGAATCGGCCCCCTTATTAGAATACACTTCTAGAAATTAAAAAATGTGGAATAAATAAATAAATGTGGAAACAATATTATTTTATTTATCCACAGATTTATTTATTTTCAATTGGATTTACCCATTCATTTATTTATTGTCAATTTTGGCAGGGATGGTCCTCCATAAGAACCAGGCTGAGGTAGTAAACAAAAGATATACCTTAAAGTGCAATATTCAAAGTGCAAAACATTTAAAAATGAATTATCTTTTAAGTGGTCATACAAACATGCTGCATTAATCTTTGATGCAGTAGTGCTGATGCTGCATTAATTGGAATTTGCCTCCAAGCTTCGCAATTCGATGAAATATGAGTGATGCAACTAGATGACTAGTGTTGCCAGATTTGATGTTCTCCCCGCATTAAGCTGCCGTTTTGGTTTCTGTCTGCATCTGTCTCCAAGATTGCGGCCACATTTCTTCCACCCCAGCAGCCAATGCAGGGTATTTTCTTTTGTCTATGAGCTCTATGGTTAACAGTATGTTTTAGCCATGGCTTTTGCCGGGCTTTTGTCTGGAAGGCTCCATGCAAAAATGAACTGCGAGAGAGTCTCGTTCACAAACGGCAGAATGAGTGCGCTGGCAATAAAATACAGACAAAATACAGTGAGTTCAGTTCACATTCATCAAAAATATTAACGAGTGAAGATTTGTTCAATTAACTCGTTTAAGCACAATAAAGCAAACAAGACTCATTGTTATGATAGAATACAGGGGGTCAGCATAATTTCATGTCAGGATTTTACATGTATAATAAACATAATTACAAAGTATTTACTCAGTATCCAAGACTAGTGAAGAATGCATTTTACAGCTTAAATTTTTATAGCAACTTTTAAAATTCTTATTAAAAAGTGTATGTCTATGAAACAAAATTGTATATCTTTGTCGCAAATAGGTGATTAGCTAAGTGCGCAATGTAACACAGTTAAGCATGCATGCACGCACACATACCCCTGATCCAGACAGCAGCCAGTGTGGATGTCCTGATGGGATTGCAAGCGTGCTGACAAACCTGATAGAAAGAATGGTGTGACTTAAACGTAGAATCAGTCACTTTATTTTCATTGCACACCATCTTCACACAACTAAACTGCAAACAAATTAAATATAACCAGATTTATACATAATTGGCCTGAGTTTTGCCTTGCTTCCATTCTTGTCCAGACAAAAGACAAAATTCGCTAACATTTATTTAATTCGTTAGAGTTGGAAAGTTACTGTAAATCTGATGCATAGTAGCCATTACTATGGGCTTATATAGAAATACACTGCTCAAGAAAATAAAGGGAACACTAAAATAACACATCCTAGATCTGAATAAATTAAATACTCCTATTAAATGTGTTCTTTACAAAGTTGAATGTGCAGACAACAAAATCACAAAAAATATCAATGGAAATCAAATTTATGAACCCATGGAGGTCTGGATTTGGAGCCGCACTCAAAATTTAAGTGGAAAAAAACACTACAGGCTGATCCAACTTTGATGTAATGTCCTCAAAACAAGTCAAAATTAGGCTCAACGAGCCTGTATGACCTCCCTACAACGCCTGGCCATGCTCCTGATGAGGTAGTGGATGGTCTCCTGAGGGATCTCCTCCCAGACCTGGAGTAAAGCATCCGGCATCTCCTGGACAGTCTGTGGTGCAGCGTGGCATTGGTGGATGGAACGAGACAAGATATGCCAGATGTGCTCAGTTGAATTCAGGTCTGGTGGAAAACGTCCATAGCATCGATGCATTCCTATTGCAGGGACTGCTGACACACTCCAGCCATCGTCTTGCATTAGGAGGAACCCAGGGCCAACCGCACCAGCGGATCTCATCTCGGTACTTAAATGCTGTCGGGCTACCTCTGGCGAGCACATGGAGGTCTGTGCGGCCCTCCAAAGAAATGCCACCCCACACCATTACTGACCCACTGCCAAGCCAATCATGCTGGAGGATGTTGCAGGCAGCAGAACGTTCTCCACGGCATCTCCAGACTATGTCACATGTGCTCAATGTGAGCCTGCGTTCATCTATGAAGAGCACAGGGCGCCAGTGGAAAATTTGCCAATCTAGGTGTTCTCTGGCAAATACCAAACGTCCTGCAAGGTGTTGTAAGCACAACTGTGTAAGTCGGGCCCTCTTATCACCCTCATGAAGTCTGTTTCTGACCGTTTGAGCAGACATATGTACATTTGTGGCCTGCTGGAGGACATTTTGCCAGGCTCTGGCAGTGGTCTTCCTGTTCCTCCTTGCACAAAGGTGGAGGTAGCGGTCCTGCTGCTGGTTGTTGCCCTCCTACGGCTCCTGACGTACTGGCCTGTCTCATGTAACGCCTCCATGCTTTGGACACTAGGCTGACAGACACAGCAAACCTTCTTGCCACAGCTCGCATTGATGTGCCATCCTGGATGAGCTGCAGTATCTGAGCCACTTGTTTGGGTTGTAGACTCCATCTCATGCTACCACTAGAGTGAAAGCACCACCAGCATTCAAAAGTTACCAAAACATCAGCCAGAAAGCATAGGAACTGAGAAGTGGTCTGTGGTCACCACCTGCAGAACCACTCCTTTATTGGGGGTGTCTTGCTAATTGCCTATAATTTCGACCTGTTGTCTATTACATTTGCAAAACGCATGTGAAATTGATTGTCAATCAATGTTGCTTCCTAAGTGGATAATTTGATTTCACAGAAATGTGACTGACTTGGAGTTCGTTGTGTTGTCTAAGTGTTCCCTTTATTTTTTGAGTAGTGTATATGCACATATACACAGCAACTCCAAAATCGAAAATAATGAAATTCAAGTTTTAAAATTCTATTTGTTTCAAAAATCCAGTGTCAGAAATTAGATTCAGAAATTAAATTTCTCAAACAAATTCCATCATTCATTATAAAATAAGTCAGAGAAAAAGCATAAAGAAAATGTTGTCCCTTCACCATTCATTAGTTACTGCATTAAACATTTTGCTTTTTCAACAATTCATGTAAAAGAAAAATGTATGAAACTGAAAATCAATAGTCCAATATATTCATTACCCATCACAATAAAAACAACTGGTCAATTTTGATTTATTTATGTCCTGATACTCACTGGTGATGTCCTAAGCAATAAGACTGGATATTGTAAGGAGACCTATAATGGCTCACTCTTATCTTCTCATCACGGTCAGCTGTAATGATGTATTGGTCATCTGGAGATATGGTCTAAAAGAACCCAGAGAACAGAGCAATAAATGGAAACCCAAATCAATCCATTTTCCGTCTGATCTTTTTTTTCAATAAAAAGGTAAATAACTTTTGTGACTTTGTTTCACTAAATTTGTTCTGTCAGACTTTTTTCATGTTAAGAATCAAAAATGAATCTGTGCTTAAAAACAATAAAATGAAACAAAATATAAAAACTATACTGCTACAGTGTAATTACATGATTCTGTACAGTGTACCATGTTTTCTTAAGATAAGAAACCAGAACATGTGCCAAAAAACAACCAACTGGAGTAGGTATTGGGGAAGGTGGAAACAACTCTGCAAAACAAACAGGTTATGCTGAGTAACAAAAAACATAAACAAACAAACAAACAAACATGTAATGATAAACTACTTTTTCTATCTTGAAACTGGATTTTTACATACACCTCAGAAAAAACACGGTAACTTTTTTTTCTTAACAGTCAAACCAGAGTCAACCCTTTTTTGTTTTAGATCAATGATTATTAACGTTTCTGGATTTTTGAAATGTCAGAATAAAGAGTCAATTGTTATGACTGAAAGTTATAAAAATGCATAAGTATACAGACACAAAGTTTGTGTTATTGTGTGTGTTAATTACTTCTTACATTTGGATAGTAGCACGCAGCTCCTCTAATATAACCATAATTTCCTTCTACTTTTAAGTGTTATCGCTAAGTGTTATGTGCTAACTAAAATACTGACAATAAGATGATAACGCATTAAACATTTATGAACTAATTATAAAATAGAACATGAGCGTCACAGCAGACACATATGTGCTAAGGGTAATGAAATTACAATCACTGCTGTTAAATGTTACAGCTATCAATACAAGTAATACAACAGCATCTTCAGGCAGAAGCCTCGTCAAATCCACTCAAATACAGACTGCTACAAAACATCCTTCCTGCCCACAGCCATCTAAAATGTCAGTCTAAAATTACATCCTCAGAAAATAAGTATTTTATTTTTAATGTAATAATAAAATAAGTAGCTGTCTCACCAAGACCTCCAAAAAGGGCAACTCCAGTCTTTAGTTTTTCATTTAATAGATAAGCTCTCACTTTACTCAGCCTTTCTATATTTTTTTGTGTCCATGTAACCAACGGGATCTTGGGCACCTACCATACACAGAAACAAATAAGCCAGCTAGCGCGTTGATGTCTTGGAAACAGCAGCAGCAGCGCTGTCTGTTCCATCTATGAATGGATCAGAGCCTGTGATCAGAACCAGCCACTAGGCAGCAGCTTGGGCCGTAGAGGACGTCTACTGAGAGAAAGGCTGTCATATTCTATGCATCGCATCAGTGTTAAAACCAGTACCCTGAAAAACAATAAAAACCCAGAAATCAGAATGCCCCCGGGTGCCCTGGACAGAAGGTGAAAAGCCGAACTGTCCGGGAAAAGAGGGCATCCCCCTACTGTTGATGTTAATGTTAGCAGCTAACAACCTAATTAGTTTACAGAGTTAGAGCTCCTTTGTCGGCTCGCTATGATACAGCTGTTTGGGCTTTTCAGGCGATTCAACGTCTGACCCCAATTGCCACTATTGCGCATGTGCGTTAGGGGCAGAAAGGCAGACAAAGCAGCAAAAGATACAACAGTTTGAAGAGAAAAAACAACCTTAAAAAAAATTAACTGGGGTGTCGCGTGGCGTAGTGGTTAGAGCGGGCACCCAATGTGCAGAGGCTTCAGTCCTCGATGCGGCTGTCCCCGGTTCGAGTCCCGTCCCGGGCGACCTTTGCCGCATGTCCTCTCCCACCTCTCTCCCCCTTCAAAACTCTGTCCACTGTCAATAAAGGCCACTCAGGCACGAAAACCTTTTTTAAAAAAATTTTTTTTTTTAAATAAACGACGTTGATTACTACATTTGTAGTTGACAATTTTGGTCGTTGAGACCAATAGACAAATTGCAGCTGCACTATTGGAAAGGTAAGCCTCCTAGGTCACGTAAAGCATTGCTTCAAAGTACTAAACAGGCAAGGGTATGGCTCTACCTAACTTTCAGTATTACTACTGGGCGGCGAATATTCGTTGTCTTTTACATGGGATACATTTCCATCTTCATTCGTCATCCCTTAGTTGGTATTAATGAAATACACGTGTACAGTGAGATTTCGTTACCAGCCCTTCTGGGTGATGCACTCCGTTTGTGTTCGAACAGGCCCTGCAGTAATCCCACTGTAAAACATTCCTTGCATATTTTGGTGCCATTTGGAAAGCATTTCGGCCTGCAAGGTTTTTCACCTAAAAGTATGGTACAACAAAAATCTCAAATGTCTTGATTTGTTTATAGATCATAATTTTCTCTCCTCCCAACTCAGCCAGACTTGTAGTATCACATTGTTGTGACTCAGAAAGGTAGGTTTTGGCTATGAGCCGGATAATGCTGAGATAATTAAACAATAGATGAAGGAATACGTTCTTGGGGAACTTTGAACAGCAAGTTACTACTCATGCATGTGGAATAATAAACTTCAAAAATACAAGAATTTATTACAAACAAAACTGTTAATGTGCAACTATACCCTTTTTGTAATGCAATTCAGCTTCAATAAAAATACCTTTGAAAGAAAGAAACAGAATTAAAAATAGATGGCATCATTAGAAAAGAAAATTATGTGGATATTTCGAAGCAACATCTAAAGACATCAGCCAGGAAGTTGACACTTGGGAGCAAATGGGTCCTCAAAATGGACAATGACACCAAGTATACCTCCAAATTAGTTACAAAGTGGCATAAGGACAACAAAGTCAAGGCATTGGAGTGGCCATCACAAAGCCCTGAGCTCAATCACATTAAAAACTTGTGGCCAGCATTAAAAAGACCTAAAACCCCGACCCAGTTACGTCAGTTTTGTCAAGAGTGGGCCAGGATTCCAGCAAACTATTGTGGAAAGCTTGTGGAAGGATGCCTGAAATATTTGGCACAAGTGAAATAGTTTCTAGTATTACTATTCTACCAAATACGAAGTAATGAAATTATAAAAAAATACATATTTCTCTTTTTGTTCTGACATTTCACAAAAACATAAGTTAATATTTATCAATCTAAAACAAAAAAAGCTTACTCTGATTTGATGTTTGACAGTAAAGAAAAAAAATGCGTTATTCTGTCAACTGTATGTTTGCAGCATAAAAAAACTAAACAGGACATACAAGTTGGCTGATATTTGGGCATATTAAATTTTCAACCAACCTCTAATCATTATTGGCTTCTCTCCATCATTCATGATACTTGATTCTTACCACAGCGAGCAACATTGAAAGGTGGCCCATCCTCAGCTCACCCTCCCTCTCTGGTTCCACCACAGAAAAGGAGTAAACATCTCCAGACTTGTCGGCCACCAGCAGCTCGTCTTCAGCCTGGCTGAACACCAGTGATGTGCACCTCCTAATCACCCACCTGTGTAACAGAGATATATTTGTTGACAAGTTACACCAATCAGTATGCTTGCATTTGCACAGTACAAGGACTGGCTGTGAGGATGACGCTTGTTTAACATAACCCGAGCGGTCTTTGGAAGGTCTTTGCTTGCCTTGTTGAACTGGTTTATTGCAGCTGGACTGTCTTTTTACTTAATGAGTTCCAATTAAGGGTCATCAACAACAGAGCGTCTTCAGTCAGAGGCTTCTTCAGATTCGCTGCAATACAGACCGCTACAGGAAATCCTTCCTGCCCACAACCATCATCATCTACAACAACTCCTTAAAGAATTAATTATGAGCTATACCAACACTTAATTTCCCTCTGGGATCAATTAAGTATTTTTGAATTGAATTGAACTGTTTCTAAGAAACAATTTACAACAAATGTTATCTTAAAGCACCATAAGAAAAACTAATCCAATTTATATACAGAAATATTCTAATTCAATAATACTTTACTGATCCAAAAAGGAATTAAATGCCACCTAATTCCCCTATGGGATTAATAAAGTATTTTTCAATTGAATTCAGTTTTTTTATTTTTTTATTGACCTTCAAGTCTTGTTGTGTCATGTTTCCAAAGCTTAAACAGAAACTTCTGTTGTTGCAGAATTTACAAGCAGAAAATTAAAAGTCATACATGTCTTTAAGACATGGCTGTAGTCTGGTTACCTGAGTGGATTAATTTAGTTTTTTTGAATGAATATATCTCGTCAGCATGTCGATAGAAGTCTAAAAGGTTTACCAAGTGGAAGCATAGAAAGGAAATCGACATAGATGCTTGACGTTTATTAGGCTCTGGTGTGTGAGGATGATTTACTATCAACATGAACCAACTAATCTGTTAGGCAAATATGACCTAAACCAGCCTAGTGCTCTTCCCAACAGGACAGGATTTTTTTGATAGGGATGAAGCTGACGGGGAAAATCTGCTCGCTCAGTCCTCTCAGCCATTGTGTTTCCATAAAAAGTTGGCTCTTTAAGGAATTTGCAAAGACATTAGCATATCGCGACAGTTTCAGCAGTGAGTGACATCACAGTTCAGTGCCAAAAGGCGCACACAGCAGCAGAGAATAACAAGAGATAGACAGTGGAAGAAGCAAGATGTTTGCGTGTTTTCGTTTGCTACATTGTAAGATACTATTTCACCAGCAACTCTTCTAATTTTACAAAGCCGGTTCTTTGGCAACGCCTGCTGATATCATTTCCCACTTAGTTACAACAGTAACTCTATCCATTTCCAAGTACATACCCCAAAGCAGGTACTCGGTTGGTTGCTAAAATGCCCCAGTAAAATTGTCCTATTGGGACAGCCAATAACTGCTTTCCATGCTGAGGAGTTGGCAACACTGGACAGAAAGAAAGATGAGTTGGAGCAGCAAATTACGGATAAAGATGTCCGGGTCACCTCAAAAACGCTGTCTGGGAAAACTGAAATTTTACACCATTTCCTGAGAGTTTTCAGTGACCAAGTTGAAACATCATACCCCGTTTGCCAGACCTGTAATGAACTACAAGTTTACTCCTAACTCAAGGTAATGACAGTGTTATTCTGCATTGTTTTTGCAAATAAAACAAAATGTTTTATTGTTTTGTAGTTTTGGTTTAGGATTGCTTAACCAAACGGGAGGGAATTATTTTTATCAGGATTGGGAAGGGATTTTATTTTTCCTTCTAGTAATAATAAATTTTATTTATAATGCACTTTACATTTCACTGAAATCTCAAAGTGCTACAGCAGAATTAAAATGCTTTCTGAAATTGGGACAAAAGGATTATTTTTTTTTTTTACAGGAGTGGTATGGGAAAGCAAAGAAAATGCATTCCCATTTCATGTATGCAGCTGGATGGAGGAACCATACAAGCAGCTGTAGTGGATGTTGTCATCTGTTTACATAGAAGCAGGAAGGAAGTTCATGGTTTTTTCACAGACCTAAATAACATAAAAACATCCAAAGTGTACCTGATGCTAACACAGTGCCATGAAGGTTCACAATGAAACAGGGCCAGTCGTTTGGTGTCATCAGTTAATGCCACCAGTTTTCCAGATGAAGACACTGCAAAAGCAAGGACCCCATCACTTCTGGTGTCCTCTGAAGCATCACCGTCACTAAACGGAAAAGAAAATATCTGGCTATATAATTACTACCATATTTTACTTTGTACAAACACATACCTCCTGCAATCGTTTACCTGCTATTTGCATCCTTTGCACCTTTTGGCCTCTTTTCAGCACGGCTGCAGTCGAACACAAATGGCTCTCTGCAAAACAGCAAACAAGGGTTAATGTATTACATCTGTATCCTTACTGTCATATTGAATGTCACTAAATAATTGAGTTTAAAAGCCCAACTTAGCAGCAGAAAACAGTCCATTTTAGCACTAGCTACATGCTATTTTATGCAAAATTGGAACACTTCAGGTAAAAATATATATATTTTTGAACTGATCAAACATGTACTAAATGGTGCCTTAAATTGTTGGTGTGATAAATTCTATCTAATCTTCCCTGTTAAAAGGGAGTCGTTTCTTTCCACTCTTACCATGTGCTTGCTCAGATTTGAGGTAGACTTCTCCTAGTTTCTTTATGCTTGAAAAAGCATTCAAATTGGATCCAATAAATTGGAGCATGACTCTGAAGACTAAAACTAGTCAATTATGAGTAATAGACTTTGAGATCAGACAGTTTCTTTTATGTAAATTGTTTTGGGATTACTCTTTTGTTAAAATTCTGTGTTTTATAATAGAGGGCAAGAAGTTAAGTGACACTGTTCCTGTCAACAACGCATGTTAGTCTGAAGGCAGAGTGAATTAATGTCACTGATGTGTCACGTCTCAGTGATTACAACAGACATTTTTAGACGCACTTTAACTTAGGTTTTCATAAATGTATTTCAAACAGAAGGGTAATGCACTACGGTGCTGTCCAGTCTTTCAAAAAAATCGTTAATAAAAACTGGTGTACTGTCCAGTTAAGTATACCATAAAATATCCAGGATTTTTTTTAAAGAATAGTTATAAGGTATATCTCCTAATAGAGAAGATTATGAACAACCCTGAGCATCCTCTTCATGAGATTATCCATCAACAACAGTGTCTTCAATCGAAGGCTTCTTCAGTTTCGCTACAACAGAGACCACTACAGGTAATCTTTCCCGCCCACAGCCATCATGATCGACAACAACTCCTCAAATAATTAATTGTATTAGCTATACCAACACTTAATTTCTTAATCAATAAAGTATTTTTTTATTTGAATAAGTGTAGCCAGCGTCTTAGTGCCAAAAGATCTCTGAATTTTAAAACTTGATATGAAAGAGTTGCTTCTGTATGCCTATATGTCTCAGCAGATATTATTAACTATTATTGAGAGGAAAAAACCTCCAGCTTTCTGTTAAGGACCCTGGCCCAAATTGTTCACGTGGAAGAGAGGACAGTATCTCTCCTGTTCGGCGACAACCACCTAGTCGTCCACTGCGAACAGAAACTAAAAATAATTAAATCAGTTCTAACCTGGGCTCTTTTGTGTGGATCGCTATGAATTTGCTGCAGAAAGCTGACAGAAACCATTCTCCACCGAAGGCCAAACAAGCCATAGCTCACGGAACCGAGCTGGATGCTCTAGCGGCTATTTTCCACTTGCAGATTAGAACGCGAAGATGACCTCCACAGGAAATACATCACCTCCAGTTGTAACGTCACGTCCACTTTAGTCTTCTTCTTTTTTAACGGCAGCTTCCATCCAACAATGTTGCACTACTGCCAACTCTTAACTATCTTTGCTAAGAGACTAAAACTGGGCCTTAATGAAATTATTAGCGAAGAGCAATCTGGATTTATGCCTGGAAGAAATATAAGTAATAACATCCGATTGATACTGGACATGATTGATTATAATGAATATATACAAGACGACAGTTTCATTTTGTTCGTGGATTTTTATAAAGCGTTCGATACCGTAAGCCATAAATTTATGTTTAAGATTGGCACATGGTACAACTCAAAGATTTCAAATTAACCGTGGAATTAGACAAGGCTGTCCCTTAAGTCCTTTCCTTTTTCTTCTGGTCACACAAGTCATGGCTATACACATTAAAAGTGGACCTTTTCAAGGTATTTTAGCATTGGAGAAAGAATTCAAATTGTCGCAATTGGCTGACGACACTGCAGTTTTTATATCTAATATAAATGAAGTGAGTAAGGTGGTTGCCTGCATTCAGGACTTTTCCTCTGTGTCGGGATTAAAGATTAATATCAATAAATCAGTTCTATTCCCTCTAAAAAATTCTAATCTGACAGAAATAAATTTTATACCTGTGAAGGATAAAGTGACATACTTAGGAGTGATCATTGAAAAAGATAGAAAACTACGTAGCTTATCTAACTTTGGCCCCGTAATTGAACAAGTAACCAAAATGTTCAATATGTGGCTCATGAGGGATCTGTCTCTAAATGGTAGAGTATTACTGTCTAAGGCTGAAGGAATCTCAAGATCTGTATATACATCTCTATCTTTAGAAATGCCCAACAATATATCTAAAAAATTAGATAAAATCTTGTTCAATTTTATATGGAAACATAAAAACCATTATTTAAAGAGAGACATTTTATGTAATGCCAAAAAAAACGGTGGCTTGGAGGTTTTAAGTTTTGAAATGCTGAATAACTCCTTTAAAATTAAATGGTTACTCAACTTATTAAAAGAAAAAGATACAATATGGAACACCTTCCCCAAACATATTTTTAATCTGATGGGTGGACTCAAATTCTTACTAAAATGTGACTATAAAATTGAAAAATTGCCTGTAAAATTGGCTGGTTATCATCAACAAGCTCTTTTGGCATGGAAACTTGCATACAAGCATAATTTCTCTCCAACTTCTTATTATATCTGGAATAATGGAAATATCCTTTACAAGAATAAATCACTTTACTTTGAAAATTGGATAGAAAATGGTATCATACTTGTGAAGCAACTGATGAATAGTAATGGGAATCTTCTGACATACGGTGAATTTTTATTCAAATTTAAACTTCCAGTAACTCCCAAGGAATATGCAGTGGTGTTTGACGCTTTGCCAAGCGGTGTGTTGCAACTTCTTCAAGGGACAACAACTGAAAGTGCAATTACTGAACTACATTATAGCAGCATACTGATTGGTGAAGTGGATGTCACCAAAAAGAAATGTTCTAATAAACTGATTAGAGCTTTTCTGCAAAAAGTTACTTTGCCTTCAGGAAGATTTTTCTGGTCCTCCTTATTTGGCTATTTGAACTGGAAGCAAATTTGGTTAAGTGCAGGAAGATTCTGTTTAACAAATAAAGTTAAAGAAGTTACTTTTAAAATTTTACACAATGTGTACCCAGTTAAAAAGACATTGGAAAGATTTCATCTTGATATTGACTACTCGTGTACGTTTTGTGAGCAAAACACCGAAACAATTTGTCATTTATTTTACCACTGTATATACACAAGAATATTTTGGTCGGATGTACAACGTTTCACTCAAATGAAAACTGGACAAGCAGTACAACTCACTGAGAAAGATGTTCTACTTTGCGTTGATCAAAAAGACATGGACAAAGACTTTATTTATCTCACCCAGCTTCTACTCCTCCTGGGAAAATTCCATATTCATAAATCAAGATGGAAAAACTCAAAACCAAATATAAACCACTTTTGCCATGAACTTGCAGAATACAGCTTCATGATTAAAGATCTTGAAAATCATAAAGCAGTTAAACCAATTTTGTTCTTAACAAACTGAAAGTTAACCTACAAATTTGAAGTTAATTTGTAAATTTTATCCACTTGTTTGCGTATATAATGTAATGTGCCCTTTGTCTTTTCTTTTGCTGTATTTCCTCCTAATCTTCATTCAGTAAATGTCTTCATTTTATACATATATATACTATGTTACAATATGTTTACTCCTGGCATTCTCATGTTCTGTTTATACACATGTTCTGTTTATGTTTGTACATATATAACGGCAAAATAAAGAAGTTCAAAAAAAAAAAAAAAAAAAAAAACTACTGCCAACTCTTCTTCTTCTTCTTCTTTCTTCTTTTTGTTTAAATGGCGGGTGGCATCCAATTTAAAGGTGCATTACCGCCACCTACTGTGCAGGAGTGTGAGTCGAAGTGAGGAGAAGAAAAAAACAACAACAAAAAACTAAATTCTATTAACTAACTTATTTTTCCAAAGAAACTCTAACACTAATTTATAAATTTTATTGTTTCCATTCAATACCGTTTTTAAATTCCAATCTCCATATCCTTTAATTTTTAACTTATCTTTTAATATTTCTCTAATTACTTGATACTAACTACAAAAACACAGTACATGCTCTACAGTTTCCCTTTCTTTCCCACACTCACAGAAACCTGTTTGATGTTTTCCCATAACATACAAAGTGCTATTTAATCCCGAATGTCCTATCCTTAGTCTTGATATTATTGTTTGCTCTCTATTATTAAACTCCTCTATCTCCATCTTACCTACTTCTTTCTGTATATTAAAAAAATGTCTTCCCTTTTTTTCTTTTATCCACTTTTCCTGCCATTCATTCCTAATTTTCACCTTAATTATAGATTTCACTTCCTTTCTACTAAAAGGAATCTCTTTTCCTATTTCCAACTTTATCGCTTGTTTTGCGTAATAATCTGCTATTTCATTTCCTTCTATCCCTCTGTGCGCTGGAACCCACATGAATCTTATTTCAATTCCTAATTTATTTAATCTAAATAGGCATTCAAATATTTCTAGAATAATATCAACTCTGTTTTTTTTTGTTCTTGAGTTAATTGCTAACAAAACTGATAATGAATCTGTACATATTATACTTTTTTTAACTCTATTTTGCTCAATCCAATCTAAACTAAAATAAATTGCCAGCATTTCACCTGTAAAAACTGATATTCCATCTGGTGCTCTTATTTTTTTCCCTTTTCCTATCGCAGGAATATAAAAAGAAAAACCTGTTCTCCCACTTTCAGACTCTTTTGATCCATCTGTATATATTGGTATATAGTTTTTATGTATACTATTTAATGTATTATTTATAATATTATCCCAATTTCCTTTTCCCTTATTTATATCTATCATATTTTTTTATATAAAAGTCAATATAACACCTAGGAAAAATCCATTTAGGAGTCACTGAATATAAATATTTTTTTATAACTCTAATATCATTTATTTTATAGATTTCTGCTAATTTGTTTGCTTTTTCTAACATACTATCAAATTTTTCATTTTCCCTATATAAATACATATCGTTTTTGATCATATGATCATCCTTTGAACATCCTTTAATACTAACCCAATAATTTAATAAATTGTATTTAAATCTTAGTCCTATTGGCATTTCTCCCATTTCAACCTGTATAGATGCTATAGGAGATGTTTTTATTGCTCCACAACATATTCTCAGTGCCTGATTTTGTATTCTTTCAATCCTCATTAATAATGTTTTACATGCAGAGCTATATACAATACTTCCAAAGTCTATTATTGATCTTATCATTGTAATATATATTTGCTTTAATGCATTTGTACTAGCCCCCCAATCATTACCCTTTAGACATCTCATTATGTTTATTACTTTTTTACATCTTTCCTCAATTTTAATTATATTTTCCTTCCAAGTTAACTTATTGTCAAAAATAACCCCCAAATATTTAAAACTTTTTACCTGTTCTATATTCTCTCCATATAGTTTAAGATTCATTTCCACATTTCTTTTCTTTGTAAACACCGAGCTTTTTGTTTTATCAACTGAGAATTTAAAACCCCAATCATACGACCATTTTTCTACTTTTGATATTTCTTCTTGTAATTTCTTTTGCATATGTTTTATATTTCTTCCCCTTTTCCACAATGCTCCATCATCCGCAAATAATGCTCTTCCAAAATCATACCCTATATTTTCATATACATCATTTATCATAATAGTGAATAATATTGGACTGATTATACTGCCTTGAGGTGTTCCATTTTCTACTAAATAACTTTTTGATACTTTATCTCCTATCTTTACTTGAATATATCTACTGAATAATTTTTTTAACCCAATTATGAACTCTTCCTTTTATTCCCAATCTCTTTAATTTTATTAGTAACCCTTCCTTCCAAACCATATCATAAGCCTTTTCAATATCAAAAAATACTACAACTAAACTTTCTTTATTTTTCTGCGCATTTCTAATTTCATCTTCTCAATAAACAATTGGATCCATTGTACTTCTACCTTTTCTAAAACCACTTTGATATTTTGTAATCAATTTTTTACTTTCAAGATAATAATTTATTCTCTCTGTAATCATCTTTTCCATTATTTTTCCTATATGAGATGTAAGAGCTATTGGTCTATAATTTTCCGGATTAGTTGATTCTTTTCCTGGTTTCAATATAGGTATAATTATTGCCTCTTTCCAATTTTTTGGTATTATTCCCTCTATCCAAACTTTATTATATAAATTCAACAACCTCATTCTCATTTTATTCCCTAAATGTTTAATCATCCCATAAGTAATTTTATCATTACCTGGTTCCGTATTTTTACTTTTCCCTAAAGCTTGTTCTAACTCAATCATATTAAAAGGAATATCTAATACTGACATTTTAGTACTTTCTTCATTCGCTACCTCATATTTTTTCCTATTTTCCTCCCTTTTATTCCTTCTGTCTTCTGATAAATTATTATTGCTATTTATTTTAACAAATGTCTTAGCTAAGATTTCTGCTTTTACTTCATTTTTAACAATTATATCATCTTTTATTTTTAAAGCTGGATAACTCCTCTCTCTGTATATTCCTTTCATTTTCTTAATCATTCCCCTAACTTCACTTACTTGAGTTGTTCTTCCAATTTTATCACAAAAAGTTTTTCTTTTAGCATTTTTAATAGTTTTTCTTACCTCTGCTTGCAATCTTTTATATTTTATTACATTTGCATAATTATGATTCTTTTTTAATTTTTTCATACTCTTATTTCTTTCTTTAATTACTTTTTCACATTCATCATTCTACCAAGGCACATTTTTCTTTTTCATATTCCCTTTACTTTTTGGAATTCTTGAATCTGCTGCTTCAATAATTATTTTTTTTAAAGTTTTTTCTACCATTTCTACACTATTTTCCATATTTCTTTTATCTTGATTCTTTTCACATATACTTTTAAATTTATCCCAGTTTGCCTTTCTAAAAACTCATCTTTCTTCTCTAACTTCAGTTTTTGAATCGCTAAATCCTACAATCTTAATCAAAATTGGATAATGATCACCGCCCATCAAATTTTCCTGAACCTCCCATTCACTTTTCCCAGCCAATTCACTTGAAGTCAACGTAATGTCTATTGCCGAAATGTATCTTGTATTAACATCTATTCTTGTTCCTTTTCCATCATTCAAACATACCAAATTTATTTCCACTATTATTTCTTCAATTACCTCACCATTTAAATCTGTTTTTATTCCTCCCCATACTGTATTATGTGCATTAAAATCACCACATATCAATATATTTTTATAATTATTTTCTAGCATCATTTTTATTTTATTTATTTCTAATTTCTTACATGGATTATAATAATTTACTATATATACATTTCCACTATCTGTATATATTTCTATTCCTATAAATTCTTCTTCCTTCCCTATTTTGACAACTCTATAATTTAAATTATTCTTAATAAAAGTTGCACATCCTCCTCCTTTACCATTTTCTCAATCTTTTCTAATTATATTGTATGATAATAATTAAAAATCTAATTATTTATTTAACCATGTCTCCTGAATACATATTATTTCTGGTTTTTCTATTTGATCTTCTACCCATCTTTTAAGTTCCTGTCCGTTAGCTATTAAACTTCTTGCATTCCATTGCAGTATTAAAACCATTGATCCTGATCCTCCACCTTCTTGATTTGACTGAGTACTTAAGTTTTGTCTGATTTCCTCCCATGATAACTCGCTCAAGTCTAAATGATTTGCTGCTGCTTTTACAATAATTTGGATTCTTTCAGTTTTAGATCTTGTCTCCATTGTAGCGTTAATAACTCCTACAATGAAAGTTACAAGTTTTTTCAAATCTATCCAAACTTTTCCCTCTGCTTCTTTTCTCATTTCTTTCTTTTTTTCTTCCGTTATGATCTCCTGTTTTTTCCCTCCATTTCTTCCAACCATTTTCACTGCTTCTGCATATGAAATCTTATTTTGAACTTTTGTCTGTTGAATATTGATCTCTGTTTTCATTCTTAGACAACCAGCATAAGCAGCACTATGCTCACCTCCACAATTACAACATTTGGGTTTTAATTTATTACCACATTCCTCAAATCCGTGATTTTCTCCACATCTTGGACATCTCTTTCTTCCTTTACAAATATTTGCTGTATGCCCAAATCTTTGGCAGTTGTAGCATCTGATTGGCTTTGGTATGAACTCCCTCACTGAATACGACAAACATCCCAAGAAGACTCGATATGGCAGGATCTCTCCCTCAAACATCACTATAACTGCTTCCTTTTCTTTTTTAACTCCATCTCGGAATTCACTTAGTCTTTTAACCTCTTTTATCTTAGCTCCTCTTATATTAACTTTGATTTCATCCACTGACATCTCAATTGGAATACCCCATATTATTCCCTCTAGACCTTGTTCTCCTGACCCCACCTTACTCACACTAATCACTTTATGCTTCCCTACATCTTTCATTTTTCGAGCCTTCTCTCTCTGTTCCTCTGATTTACACACTATTAACAAATTTCCATCCCTCAATACTTTTGCCATTTTAATATCTCCTACTTGATTTTTCAAAATAGTTGTTAACTTAGTCTGACTTATTTTGTTTATACCATTCCCCTCACTGAACCTTAGAATAATTTTGTATTCTCTTTCATCATCTTCATTACTATCACTTAGATTCACCTTCTTTTGTTTCTTTATCTTATCTTCATCTGACACGTATCCTCTCTTTCCTTTCAACTTTTCTTGACCAAAACTAATTTCCATGCTATCTTCACTCTCATACTCCTCTATCTCTCCCCACTCCTTCTCATTTCCTGCACAGCCGTGCCTACCCGGAATACCTTGATCTTCTTTTCTTTGTCTTGGCATATTTTCCACTTGAAGTCCTTTTCTTCTGAGCATCAAAATGTTTTCCAATCCTTTGCTTCTTCCATTCAATATTTCTTTATATTTTCCCAACGAATATCCTTTCACCATTAATTGTTTTACTCAAACTTTTTCTTTGATCCTCCGTCCGTCAGGGAAAGTTACCCAGTCGGAGCCTCGCAAAAGATCAGCATCTACCTGCCCCCCTACTGCAAACTCCTGGATTATACAGAATTTTCTTTATCCCAATGGGTCTGGTATTTCTCAAAAAACAAAAATTTACTTTCCCTTCTTCATTATTTAACTCATTCATTATTCAAGTAGAAGTATAGATACTAGGGTTTTAAAATACTTGAAGTATCAAGTCAAGTTTTTTTACACAAGTAAAAGTGAAAAAGTACTGGTTTGAAAACTGATTACCCTTTTCCACAAGTACTTACTCAGGCCCAGTTCCATAGCTTTTGTACTAGCAGAAGTTGGTGGAATTCATAGTGCAACCTAAACATTTGTCTTTTGAATGTTAATGGCTGATAAATTAACATCTAAAATCATTTCTGATAGATCAGGAGTCAGCAACCTTTTCAAATCAGATAACAAAATTTGCCCTGGCTGTAAAAATTGTCAAGGGCTGCAAAATAAAAGTGAATTGCATGAATATGTAAATATGAAAGCTGATGAAAAATCTATATTTATTTCTATTTTGAGTTTTTATAGCATCCAGCCACAGGATGGAGACCCCTGGCAAAAAATATGAAACATTTGTAAAGATTAATAGCCTACGGAGTACGGAGTTTTAATAATATTAATTGCAGGGGAGATCTGGGATACATTCCTTAAAAACAGAGCTGTATCATCAGCTAACTGACTAATGGTAATAATCCTATCTGCAATGGAGATTCCTTGTATAGTGCTGTTCTTGATTTGAATATTTAGAAACTCAGCTGCCAATAAAAACAGATATACAGAAAGTGGGCAACCCTGCCGAACTCCTCGTTGGAGATTAAACCTGTGGGAGGTGCCTGTTGAGAGTTTAATTGAACTATTTACACCTGCATACAAAGTATGCACACAATTATAGAAAAAATGACCAAAGCCAAATTTTTTAAGCGTTGTAAATATAAAATCATGCTCGATGGTGTCAAATGCCTTATGAAAGTCCAAAAACATAATAAAGCTATTGTCCTCTATAAGTTCAGAGTAATCTAGTATATCCATAATTAGTCTAAGATTGTTTGAGATGTGACGATTTTTCATAAAACCAGATTGGCATTCGTCAATAAGCGAGTTTATCACTGTTTTTATCCTGTTAGCCAACACTATTGCGAAAATCTTGTAATCATTATTTAGCAGGGATATTGGTCGCCAGTTATCTAACAGAAGAGGATCTTTATGCGGTTTAGGGACCAGAGTAATAACGGCTTGACGTAGGGTAGGGGGGAGAATAGTTTTTTGTATACTTTCTGTATAAACAGCCAGTAAAAAGGGAGTTAAACTTGCAGTAAATTTTTGATAAAACTCAGATGTAAGTCCATCAGACCCTGGTGATTTGTTCAATTTTAGCTGGCTTATGGCCTTTCTTACTTCACTTAGGTCTATTGGTCTATCACAGAAGGTAGCATCACTTTCAGTCAGCTCCTTGTTACTGGGAAGCGAATTGAAAAATTGGTTGGTTGTTTCCCTGCAGAAGCTAGATGAATAGAGATTACTGTAAAATTTAGAGCAAAAATTTGATATTTCCTTTGGGTTTTCTACTACCAATCCATTTATTTTTAGCTGTCTGATAGAGTTACTTTTTGAATGTTCTTTTTCTAATCTGAAAAAATAGGCAGAATTTTGTTCTCCGTCTTCTAGCCATTGCTTACGCGAACGGACGTAAGCTCCCTCTGCTCTCCTTTTATACATCTCATCAAGCTTAGATTGCATTTCTTCAAGTACCATTTCCTCATTGATGGTTAGGGAAGTAGAAGGTTTAGAAGATAAAAGAATAATTGTTTCCACTACTTTATTTTCTTCCTTTTTCCTATTCTTTGCCATGTCACTACTAAATTTTCTAAACAATTTGGATACTTCATATTTTAATAGTTCCCAATTAAGGCAAAAAGAGCTTTCCTTCAAAGCTTTTTTCCAAAATTCCTCAATGAGACGCTCCACTTTCGAACAAATTTCTTCATGTTTAAGAACACTACTATTAAGTTTCCATTATGATGGCTTAGGAAAATTCAAGGTTGATGTTAAGGGGATAGAAATAAATACAGTTTTATGATCAGTTAAAGGAGAAGGTAGAATATTTGAAGATGCTGTACTGAAGTCTTCAGAAATGAGCCAATAATCAATTCTTGAACGACTTGTTAACGATTTGTTTGCCCATGTATACTCTCTTTGAAATGTATGCGTTTTTCTCCAAATATCTATTAAATTATATCTGTCAATAAAATAAACTAAGTAATCATTCTGAAGACTTTTATTTTTAGGTGGCCATCTATCTATTAAGTTATTTATAACAGTATTGAAATCCCCTCCTATAACAATGTTACTATTTGGATATTTAGTTAAAAAATAAAGTAAGCGGCCTTCTAATTCCGGAATTGCGCCGCTCAAGGTGGCAGCATGTTGGAGTAGCTCTGTTACTTAGGTTCATATTTTTTTCTTTTTTAAAACTTTAATTCTTCCATTTCTGGTAGAAACATTGTTTTTGTGGACAACTGTTCTCTCTGGTTTTGAATGCTGTGCAGCTGGAAGGATTTTTGCTGATACTTTATATTTTTGGACATTTGTTATGATGCATAACCATGGCAACAAGGTGGTTTACAACTGGCAGCAGCTGATTAACATCACAAAAGCTCAAATAATACCTCAACTACAGCCACAAAACCCTGATGAGTTGAAAAGAAGACGCCATAGATCCAGAGCGTCCTCTACATCAGACTGTCATACAACTACAGAGCGTCTTCAGTCAGAGGCTTCTTCAGATCTGCAGACTGCTACAGGAGATCATCCCTACCCACAGCCATCAGCATCTACAACAAATCTTTGAAGAAACTTGCATAATGAGTTACAACAACATTTAATTTCCCTTTGGGATTAATAAAGTAATTTTGAAATTTTGAATTTATGTATAAAAAAAGAGTTTTCTGACTGATTGTTGTAACCATAAACATTTGCTATAATTATCTTTTTATTTAGAGACTCTATTACTAGTATAATGTAGTGACCTTCATCGTCTGTTTCAGAAGTTAAGACATGTCCATTGAAGCGGTTTTTAAAGACAGATACTCCAGCAGAGTGCTCTGTTCCATGTGACAGCCAAATGTCAGACCCCCACTGTGTTCGCCAGAAATTTAGATCTGTTGAAGTTGAGTGAGACTCCTGGAGAAAACAAAAGTCTGTGTTCAGTTGCTTACAGTACAGAAAAATCGCTTTTCGCTTTAAGTGATTTCTAATGCCTCTCACATTTAAGAAAATAATGGATAAGGACATAAAAGAGAAAAAAGAAAAAAGGGGATGAAAGACAAGAGTTAGAACCAAATATAACTTTTCGAAAAAGCTAGTCTTCTGGGACTAACAAACAAGTAAATTCTGCTAACCAGCCAACCCAAAAACATTCTGAACAGTTTGGGGAGAAACTTAAGCATAAATGGCTAAGTTTTTGAACTATGAAACAGTAAAGGCATGAATTTTTCTTACTTATCCATTTATTTCTAACCTGAGAGTAAAACCAGAATAACTTATAGTAATCACTGGTAAAAGATGCATCAGAAACATAACTAAACATAAACACAAGTCACAGTGTTTTACCAGCGAGTTGGATTGATCCTTTTTTACTAAGGGAGGATTTCAGTTCCGTTCACAAAGGCCCGACCGCCTACAAAATATGCTCTCTTGTTTTCTTTTCTTGCCTTCTCTACTGCAGGCCATAATTTCCGTCTTTTCTCTCGATCTTCGGCAGATAGGTCTTCTACAAACTTTAGTTTTCTTTCCTGCAGGAATGAGGAGCGCATGGCAGAGCGCCAAATACCATCCCGGTAAAACCGGAGGGCGAAGCGAATGATAATCCCTCTAGGACGTGCATCGCCGTCTTTCTTCGTCCCAAAGCGGTGCACCGCGTCGATCGCTCCTAGTAGCTCACCCCTCGCCTCTGGTAGCACAGCCTGGCAGATGCTGATTGCCTCCTTCCGCAGATCTTGGCCTTCCTTCTCCTCCAGTCCAAAAAGGCGCAAGTTCCACCGGCGTGAGTAACTCTCAAGCTGGGTGATGCGGTTCTCATGCAATTCACATATTTTCTGACAGCCGTATACTAGCTTTTGACAGCATTCGACTTTGTTTTTCAAATCCTTTAGATCCGCAAAGATGAACTCTAACGAGTCTTTTACACCCTCGATTTGTTTTGAGTTATCTTTGATCGCTTCTTTAGCCTCGGAGATAACAACAGAGTTTTTACTGACCATTTCTTCCAAGGCATCTGATCTGGTGTTTATGAGGGAGGTGAGCGATGCTAACTCAGAGAGGATGCTAGTTTCGGTGTCTTGTAGCTTCCTTTGCTTCTCTGCTGGTGGTTTAGAGGGCGTCACAGGTAGCGGACAGAACTCTTCTTCCATGTTCTCAGTAAAATCTGGGGCAATGTAATCGTGCATATTGATGGTTTTTGCCGTTGAGCCAGTTGACTGAGCACGTGCAGAGCTCGCAGGTTTGCTAGTCGAGCCAGCTGAGGGTGGCTTACTAGAGTCCAATTTTATTCTTTCCGTACTTTTCATTGTTATCTATGAAGTCCTCTGTCGTTTTTTCTTTAATCCAAAATGTTGTAGATATGCGTTGTATTCTAAATAACTCTCCCAAATCTGATATTGGTCGGTTGGTTGGACGGAGCTCCTAAAAGACGTCTGTTCTGGGCGCCATCTTGGAAAGCCTCGCATGCAGTGGAAATTGCGAACGGCAGCGGAGTGCGTGGCGGACCGGACCGGAGCGGAGCGCATGCAGTGGAAATCGGGGGTAACAGAAAGAGTAAAAATGGTTCCTGAAACATTAAAAATTGTTCAAAAAAGAAAGCAGTGGAAGAAAATCAAACCCAAAAATGGGAAGAATAAACTATGACCCTCATGGACTGATTTACTATATAAAGAGTTTGTTCAAATGAATCCATGCTGTACATTAGCATTTAAATACCAGCATGTAAAGAGAAGTGACGGTCGCAAAAGGAAGTCTCCATTTTTCCATGCTTCTGCACAATGCATATTTGAGGAATGCAGGAACCCCCCAAAAATTCCACAATTAGAGGACAAAATGTTATCCTTTAAAATTAAGCGCTTTGGTGAAATTGAGCACAATGAAAATTTGAGACAATTACGACCAGGAAAATATCAAAGAAGAGGTAAAATTGCAAAAACTATAAGGTTTGGTGTCAGTAATTATTATTCACAGGTAAAACAAACACCCACTGATGAAATAATTGGCTGGAAACATAACAAGAAGCTTAACCACAAATGTGCTGAAGAAAATTTCTTCTGAGGTGCAAAAAAGTACAAGGTTCAAAATGACATGATGCTTGAACTAATGTTGGCCCTAAAAAGAAACGTGCAGTCAAACACCATCAAAAAGTTATTTCCGGGTCTTACAACTAGATCCGTTTGCAGCATATTTATATACAGACACCGAAATAAGGATTTTACCAGAACATCTATAAAGGTTACCATTCATTACCCTTTATTTTGATTCTACAGGTGGAGACATCCAGGGGTCCCTTCCAGAAAGCAGGTTATGTGACATAACCGGATAATTTTAAGGGTAAGTTTGTGGATAACCTAAATTTTCGGTTCCAAAAACGCATTATCTTTCAGGGTATGTTAGTAACCATAGAAACTTAAGCTCTGAACATAACCTGATAGGTTATGTTCCAGGTAAGTTTGCTCCAGAGAGGGTTTTGAGCATGGCGTGCCCTTTTGATGAGGATCCTGTGGACATGGAAGCACCAATTATACGGCGCTTTTTTCACCGTGAGAGGGTGATAAGGCCACGTATTGATGTGTTTTCCTACACAGAGGAATAGTTGAAAGAGCTGTACCGCTTCTCCAAAGAGTCGTTTATTTATTTAGCAAAACTCTTAAGACCGCACAGCTCTCAGCACATAAAATATTCTGTGCATTGCTCTGTGTTTTTTTGCAACGGGGACTTTTATTTACAATGTTGGTGATGCAGAGCATGTGGGCAAGCAACAGTGTGCAGAGCCGTGCGCACAGTATGCCTGCCATTAAAACGGTTCCTGCACACGTTTGTCCAGTTCCCTGGCAAAAAAAACCTGCATGTTATTAAGGCAGAATTTCACAGTGTAGCAGGTTTGTCCTTTCTAGAAAATATTTATGGGAACATATTGATTTTTTTTGTCATGTATTTATATTGTTCATATCTCTTACAAAAAGTTGTTTTTATTGAAGTGAAGCTAGATTTCTTTTGCCAAATGACAATTTCTAAAACTAGTTCTACTACAAGCACCATCTTCATCCTACAGTAATCTACTTAATATGACCAAAAAGGAGTACATTATATAAAAGCATCTAATATTACCTGACAATCATTTATGACTGTGACAGACTGGGGGTTTTCTGGAGGGTCCAATAAGACCATGCATCCATCGGAAACTACAGGACAAAGACCATCACATATTACAAACAATGAAGAACAGCTTTACAGACAAATTAGTAACATGTGAGCATATTTTGAATAAGATTACAGTATGCATCACTTGCAGTTTAATGTTAATTAATTAAAATAATTAAAACAATCCTGCATTGTGAAACAATGACTAATGCTAAGTGCATTAAAAACCTTTAAGTGACAGCAATAATAGTCTTTGAATTGGAAATATTTTATTACATGTTGTAAATTTACATTTCACCAAGTCACTTGCTTCCTGGAAGGCAGAATCTGATGATGAAGTGCCCCTTGGAATGCTATCAACCATTGCTGGCCCTTTTTCATGGACAAAGCCAACTCCTCAGCTGGGGTGAGGGGATATGGTGGTGGCCCCCACCAGTTAGCCTTCTTTAGATTAGCTACATGATAGGAAGAATAAACAAAAAATTACTTAATAGGCTTATAAATCTGCAGTAATTATTTGATTTCAATCTTACCTTTTTGTAGAATGTTTTTGTGTTTCATCTTGACTTGGGACAGAGTTCTTCTCTAGAAGGATTGCATCTGATTAAACAAGATGTCTATATGTCTAAGTCAATTTACAACATTTTTGTACCCTTAACTTAATTGGTAGCAAAAGAAAGTAATTCTTGAAAGTTTATTCAACATACTGAAACAAATTTTAAATTAGAAACCCCCCTATCCCAAGTGGGAATAAGGGGTGGGAAATGAATGTATAATTAAAGCAACACCATGTAAGTTTTGCTCTCAGGGTCCCCCTACAGTTGGGAAAAAGGTGTTGTTTTCTACAACTGTCGTAAAATCTGTTATGGTTACACCAGGGGATTCACGTGCATTGACAAGCGATACCCTCTAACATTACAGATTTTCACGTCTTGGGCAGCCTTCGTTCCGTGTCAAATGTCTTCATCCCAGGTACATTTTCTATATTTCAGCATGTCATACGTACCCTGGCATAGAGCTGTCAGTCATATAATAAAGAAATTAGACCGTATGACGTTATAACGTGATAGTTTATTGTAAAAAAGTGAAACTAGAAACTTTCATGTTATAACCTTATAACGTGATAGTTTCAAGTTGTTTTCACGTTTTTACAATAAACTATCATGTTAAAACTTGTCAGAGTTGTCCTGGGTCTGTTCTGTGTATTCGCACAATCCATTGAACTGCTTGCGAGTGCTGACTAGCGGAGGTGGCAGAGTGATCTGAAATATTTAAAATGAATGTGCTTGACGTCACATCCGCAGATGTGGGAAAATCCGACCCGACAGAAAATAGAAAAATTTGGATACAGGCTTATAGGTGCACCCACTGTGAGCTGACAAGGTGTCAGTATGCTCATCAGGAGATATTTGAGTCATAAATGGTGAAATAAAAAGGCTATTGTTATTGTTGTTTTTTTGCATTTCAAGAAAAAAAAACTGTTTTGTAGCCGCACAATAAGTATGATTTGGCTTTGTAATATTGCAGACACCAAGGTTTATTTTAATATTGAGATTTTGAAGGAATTTATCAAATTCTAAAATGCAGTTGGCTAATAAATTATTTGTTTGTCTTATTTCTTCCCTTGTTATATACTGTTGAAAGAATTTTCAGTCATTATAGAGAATAAAACCTTTATTTTTTTAAACACAAGATTCTATAAAAGAAAAGGACACATAAAAAACAAAGAGGGGCCAGAAAGCAAAAGAGACTTATGTACAGTAAAATGGGGTTGGGGGGGGGCAGAGTTGTTAACAGTGTTATGGCAACAGATGCAATTGTTGAAATGAATAAAACTACATCAACAACACATTAGACATACCAATCAGGGCTATAGTTATACTTTTTGCTTTAACATCAACTGTCCAAAAGGACTGTCATGTCTAATGTGAGGATGCATAAAGATGGCACTAATTAAACTAGGAATAAAAGAAGCCATAACATTATTGACAAACCTGCTGGCCTTTTTTATTTTTGCTGGGTTTACACCTGCCCTCTATCGACGCCTTTGGGTGATGGAGGAGAAGATGATGGACATCTGAGGGTGGAGAAGGTTAAACTGGTGCAGGTCCTCCATCATGTTCACCAACTGAACACTGCTGACCGCCCCCATGTCATACCAATGTCCGGGAGGCCGAGGTTTCCTGCGATGGTTTCTTCAGCTCTGTCAGAACTATGTCGACATAGCTGTCTCCAATGATCCAAATGGCTATGGAGAAAAAAATAAAAATAAAAACATGATGAATGGCAGTTGCACAGGTGTTGCCTATCAGTTGAAAGTATAATACAGGTCCTTCTCAAAAAATTAGCATATTGTGATAAAGTTCATTCTTTTCCATTATGTAATGATAAAAATTAAACTTTCATATATTTTAGATTCATTGCACACCAACTGAAATATTTCAGGTCTTTTATTGTTTTAAAACTGATGATTTTGGCATACAGCTCATGAAAACCCAAAATTCCTATCTCAAAAAATTAGCATATTTAATCCGACCAATAAAAGAAAAGTGTTTTTAATACAAAAAAAGTCAACCTTCAAATAATTATGTTCAGTTATGCACTCAATACTTGGTCGGGAATCCTTTTGCAGAAATGACTGCTTCAATGAGGCGTGGCATGGAGGCAATCAGCCTGTGGCACTGCTGAGGTGTTATGGAGGCCCAGGATGCTTCGATAGCGGCCTGAAGCTCATCCAGAGTGTTGGGTCTTGCGTCTCTCAACTTCCTCTTCACAATATCCCACAGATTCTCTATGGGGTTCAGGTCAGGAGAGTTGGCAGGCCAATTGAGCACAGTAATACCATGGTCAGTAAACCATTTACCAGTGGTTTTGGCACTGTGAGCAGGTGCCAGGTCGTGCTGAAAAATGAAATCTTCATCTCCATAAAGCTTTTCAACAGATGGAAGCATGAAGTGCTCCACAATCTCCTGATAGCTAGCTGCATTGACCCTGCCCTTGATAAAACACAGTGGACCAACATCAGCAGCTGACATGGCACCCCAGACCACACTGTGGGCACTTGACACTGGACTTCAGGCATTTTGGCATTTCCTTCTCCCCAGTCTTCCTCCAGACTCTGGCACCTTGATTTCCGAATGACATGCAAGTACTTTGGACCACTGAACAACAGTCCAGTGCTGCTTCTCTGTAGCCCAGGTCATGCGCTTCTGCCGCTGTTTCTGGTTCAAAAGTGGCTTGACCTGGGGAATGCGTCATCTGTAGCCCATTTCCTGCACACGCCTGTGCACGGTGGCTCTGGATGTTTCTACTCCAGACTCAGTCCACTGCTTCCGCAGGTCCCCCAAGGTCTGGAATTGGTCCTTCTGCACAATCTTCCTCAGGGTCCGGTCACCTCTTCTTGTTGTGCAGCATTTTCTGCCACACTTTTTCCTTCCCACAGACTTCTCACTGAGGTGCCTTGATACAGCACTCTGGGAACAGCCTATTCGTTCAGAAATTTCTTTCTGTGTCTTTCCCTCTTGCTTGAGGGTGTCAATGATGGCCTTCTGGGCAGCAGTCAGGTCGGCAGTCTTACCCATGATTGAGGTTTTGAGTAATGAACCAGGCTGGGAGTTTTTAAAAGCCTCAGGAATCTTTTGCAGGTGTTTAGAGTTGATTAGTTGATTAGTTGATTCAGATGATTAGGTTAATAGCTCGTTTAGAGAACCTTTTCATGATATGCGATATGCATGATATGCGACTGCGACAGAAAAGCCGATCAGCTGATCAATGATCAGTTTCATGATTGAAGGAGCAACAGGAGAGGGAAGGGAGAGAATGAGAGAAGACAAGGCAGCTGCGCAGCGTAAAGACGCAGAATAACTCCAGCTTTGTATCTTTTTGCATTCTAGCTGAAATACGGGACAAATCGCGTTCCTTCTCACCTTAATACCACAGCTACCTTCTCTCTTGTACTTTTACGATTGTAGGATGCACTCGACCTTCACTTAACGAGATTGACGAGACTGAACGAGGATCAGTTATGCCCCCTCCCGCGCCTCTCGGCACGCTTTGATCACGTGCAGATCTCTGACAGTAGAGAACCGCTGCTTCCTCAGGAGGCGGTAGCGCAGGTTCAATTAAGAAATAATCACCTAGTGCCCTGTCCTTTGATGCTGAAGGCTAAATTCGAGACTTCAAAAAAGGATATGAAAACAGTGAGAAGAGAGTTGACCCTCGAAATCCTCGAGGCATTTCCTCTATATCTAAACTATTTACTAGTTTCTTACCTATATTACACCTTTGTTGCGGCATGCAAACATTCTGTTTTCATTATTTTCTTTCAGTGTTTGGTGAGAATAACTGTTGTGCAATGTGTGCTGCTTTTAAACCTCCTGCATCTGGGCCTCCAATTACAGACTGGGTGAGTTCTTGTTGATGGATTTCAATTTTACACTAATATATCTAAGCTAATTGTGAGTCCAAGTGAGTAGTAATTACACATCATGAATACTGTTTTATGATATTTTTAGTTTTTTATCTTTACTTTTGACAGATTCATTGTGATAGTTGTGAAAGATGGTTCATGCACAGTGTCTGAAAATGGACAAGACAGTATTTGAAAGTGCAAAAACAGAAATTTGGAAATGCCCATTATGCATATGAAGTGTAGTGTACAAACTGAGTGAAACTGTGAGACATTGTATACAGTAAAGATAGTTACTGTTTAGAGTTCATGTTTGAAATGCACAAACCCATCCATCCATCCATCCATCCATCCATTTTCTGTACCCCTCCATCCTATGCAGGGTCACGGGGCAAGAGGCGGGATACATCCTTGACAGGTCACCAGTCCATCGTAGAAATGCAAAAACCACAACACAATTTCATTTGGAAAGATTGTTAGAAATATTATTACAAATGAATGAAGAATGCATAAAAAACTATTTTATTTATTAGTGTGTCTTGTTCTTTAGATGTAATAAGACATTTTACCATTGATTTGGTATCACTTGGTCACATGACCTGGAAGCTATTGAAGACAAATCCATAATCTTCCATAAAACATATTCATAAAAAATATGAGATTCTATAAAATATCTTAGAAAACTGTTGTGTCTCATTGGTCTAATATACTAGGACAACTGGGAATAGATTTTGAGTCATTTGGTTATATAACCTGGAAGAAAATATAGGGGGTAAGTACTCTATCCCTGTTGGGGAACAAGCTGTGAACACGGAAAATAAGCACAGAGAATCTGGGTTTAAAAGAATCCACTACCGCACACTGAAAAACACAGAACTTATATAGGACACAGATCAGGGAGAATACATTGGGATGATTTGGCAACAAAAAACGAAAGTAATAACTGGAGATTAAAGGTGACTACAAGGAACCTGGAGGAGGACTAACATGAGACGAAAATAAAACAGACTTAATGACCTAGGGAAAGGTAAACCAAACACAAAAAAGAAAGACACAAGGAGGAAAATCCCTCAACAAGCTAAGAAACAGCAATACAAATAAATAAACTGATATTGCAGGACCTTCTGAGCAACAATACAGGGGCTAGAAAAGCATGGCAGACCCAAACTGCGTCTTTGGGTCCATAGGAATGTCTCTTCGCAGACCATAGAAGACGTGATTATGTTTTATGATGTTGATTGCACAAATCGCTTTGATGAAAGACAACATAAAGTAAAAGTTCTATTCAATCGACTTCTTTCAAGAGAAATGAAAATCATTTTGGTTACAAGCGATCTGATAAAGCAACTGGAACGAGCAGAATAAAAAATGCTAACGAACAAGCAAACAAACATCGTTAATCGAAAACAGCAGCTGCATGATAACTACAAAGGATAACACACACAGGTTAAACATTGCATCATTTGCAACACATTGTGGTGTTGATAAGAAAAAATTAATCTGTAGTTGAGAAAACTTCAATTCAGACATACTTTATTGATCCCAGTGGGGAATTATGTATGTTCAAGGAGTTGGTGTAGATTGTTGTGCCACAGATAGGTAGGATTTGGCTATGAATAAATATGAATAATTGCCGACGACAATTATTAATAAGATTCATAATTTTATGTCAAAATTACCAGGTTTGGGGCACCATCCTGGTGGATTCCAGGAATATACATATATAGCCAAATTGTTCAGTCTCAGTTTATGTTTATGATTACCTGCCTGATAAGGTTGAGATAGTTAAACAACAGATGAAGGAATAAGTTCTTACGCTGTGGACATTAATTGTACGCATTACTTCAAGTAATCCCAGACAACTTCTCTTTAAGATAAGGGGAATTTATTAAGAAAATAGATCAATCTTTCAGCCAAAACATTCAGTCAATAATTACCGTCTATTCTAAACATGCACCTAGCTACTATAGACCTTAGAACACAAAAATATGTGAAAATTAAACACGATTAACATGAAATGAATCAGGGAGAGCAGCTGGGGTTTTGTTCAGAAAGGGAGGGGGCCCTCACTTCAGGAGGCCCAACTAAGATATCCTGTGGGACAAAGAGTCATAAATCTTAGCTCTGTGCTAAGGTGGAGAGCTGCACATGTGAGGAGACAAAGGGCCATAAACGTAGCTCTGGCTATAGTGGACAGAGCACATGGTGTGAAGCGTCCATGTGGAAGGCCTCTGCTTTAGCAAAAGACTAAAGACAATGGATTTAAACTTTTCAGCTAAGACCAGCTAACGCAGGTCGGATCGAGTCCGTCTCTGCCGACTGGGTGATCACCCAGTGATCGGACTCTGGGAGCGAGGGAGAGAGAGAGAAAGAGAGAGGAAAAGAGAGGAAGGAAAAAGAAAGAAAAGTGTGATCCGCTCAGGATAAAAATAAACAGTTTCAAACACAGTAATTACCGCTCAGATTTATGCGTGCGTCGACGCTAAATCAGCAAACAGGTACAGCAATTAAAAACACTTTAAACCAACAATGAACGAGATCTAACTCGTTAAAACTCTATTTTCTCTATTTATCTCTGCCCAGACACAATATTAGCATAAATTAACTGGTTCAGTCCTACTTTGCTTTGAAGGAGGTCCAGTCCACTAGGAGGAGAGCTCAACCGTGTACAACCGTAGTTGAGCATGAAAGAGAAGAGTTAAAAATCCCGCACAGGATTTTTTAGGACCGTGTGGCCCAACTGCAGGTTGGATGGCCTGGAGATGGACGTCATGACGAACTGTCTTGGAACTGTCCGGATATGGCTCACCCTGGCTACACGAACAAGATGAGCACTTCGAAGCTTTGAAATGAGTTCTTCCTGGTCCCGCGGGTCAGAACAAAAGAGAATCTTCACCGGTGAAGTGTCTTCTGTTTAGCCTGAGTTTTTCTCTGAAACTTCTGGCTGAGAACAGTTTGAAATGGCCGCCACTACCACTCTTATAGCCCTTTGGCCGTGATGTCACCGTTGATGTCACCATTGATGTTACCATTGGTGGCCACGGACCAATAGGAGTGTGTTGGGGGTCACTGCTAGGATTGCTGGGAAATGTGGTCTGCTCAGTCCATCTTTGAAATGGCTCCCAGCCATCCAACAGTCTGTTCAGTTCATCTTATAAAAAGTCTTTGGAACTAGAAATTGATTCATTTTCCATGTGAACCAGGGAACGTCGCTGTCCTTCTGCGGCAGGGGAGGTTTAACAGTTCAGTCCATTTGAAAAACAACAATAAAACAAAAATATATATTTTGGTCCCAGCGCTGCAGAGCAGATATCTCACTACGTGTCTATTGGGATGACTGGCAGAGAATTGCAACATGCTTTGGAATACATCGAAGAACCTTATACAAGCACAGACAAACTCTGGGAATCGGCCCTTTGAGATATGCAGTTTTGTCAAATGAAGACCTGGACAACACTGTGAGACATGTCCTGGAGAACATTCCAAGCGCAGGTGAAACATATGTTATTTGCTGAGATCTCCTGGATTAAGGGTTCAACGCTGGAGGGTGACGAGATAAAAATTCTATAAATGTTGTATGAGGGTTTAATTTTGTAGAGCATGTGGCAACACTTAGAAACAGTGAACACTCAAGAAGAATGTGGTACATCGTGTGTTGCTTATGTGAAGAAGCTGTGACCATTCTGTGAACGAAGATCTATGTGGGAGGAGTTTCCTGCAAACTCTTGTTTCAATAAAGACTTTGAGCTGACGTAGATCTGGGCTCAGATACTAGAAATGAGTCCAGCGAACGACGTCTCGCTGTTAAAATCTATGATTGTTGTTTGTTGTTCTTATTGCTCCTTTTTACAGAAATGAACGAGCACGCGGGAAGGTGAAATGAGAGCTCAGAGAGAGCCCAGGGTAATGAATTAAATGTGTGTCTGTTCCTTTAAGATAGGCTTTAAATTAGAGTAAAAACACCTTTCCCACAAAATGGTGACCCCGACGTGATTTCTGGAGGAGCAAAGGAAAAAGCGAGTTTGGAATAATAGGATTTTGTTGAAATTGTTGTGATCAGCAGATACTGGAGATCGGAGGACGGAAGTGACCCAGGTCTGAAGTTATTTGGTAAGTGCAGCCACACGAGGCACAAAATTGACTAATCTAAAATTACGTTCTGTCTGTAGTTCTCCAGTAAATGTTGATTTCTTTTTCTGCTGAGGTAAATAGACGCCGACTGGGTCGGTAAACTCAGGGTGTGGCCTGGCCCTAAGGTAAGCTAGGGCGCTTCTTACTGAAAGCTTGCATGTTGGACACCAAGAAGGCTGAGTGTGAATCAGCTCGTGGATTGAGAAACCACGGAATGTCTAAAAAACAAAACTCAGAGATCAGAGAGCGATTTTAACCCTGGCATTTCTTGTTCCTTTGAGCAGACTGGATCTCCGGGAGGAACCGCAGGTTGCTGAGAGCCCGTGCATGGGCTCGTTCGGTACCAGTATCAAAGCCCTCCACCTCACCGTTAGGTAAAAAAGGAGGCTGGCAGATCCACGGGGTTCCTTCCCGGAGCGACAGTTTGATGACGGGGTTTTCCTTCACAGGGACAAAAAGCCAGTGAGTAAAAAATTTGATGCGTGAAAGAATAAAAAATAAGATTAAAGATAACTAGGTCCGGGACCTCTGTAATGCAAGTTTGTGTTTTGCAAAGAAAGATCGGGGATCTTTGCGTGATGATCTGGGACCTCACTATGAATATCCATGTTAAAGGAGTTGGACTCCAAAGCGCGCAGAGATCTGGGATCTCAATTAGAAATAGGCCTAATGACCTAATGATAAATAATATCTAAATAATAATACTAGTAATGAAAAAACATGATAATAAATACATAATTATATTAATGTGTGATAAACCGGTTGTGTGACTGTGTGTGAGTGTGTGTGTGAATGGAGATTTCTATGGTGAAACAGCTGTAGGCTGAAAGGAGTCTCATGGTTAGAAAATTGAGTAAATAACACTGCAATAAGATAAATAGATCAGATAAAGGTGAAATAAAAGCTGAATTTACTTCATTAACATGAGAATGATAAATATTTAAAAATGAAAAATAAAAACAGTAAAATGTAACTTATCGAAATATGGGGAAAAAATAACAAAGAAGATTTAAAGGAGATGCAAAATTTATGTAAGAGAAAAGACAATACATTTCTTTAAAACAAAGATTATGAATTTGAAGGACGATTGACTGAGTAATTTTGCGCGCTTCTTGGTAGTTGCGATATAAAATAAAATTAAAAAGATCAAAATTGAAGAATAGACATTTGGCGTCTCAAACAAAGGAATTCCTCTGGAAGGAAATAAAAGAGAAAATAAAAGAGAAAACTCTCACTTCCATATTTTAAAAAATCCTATGAAGAGTAAGGTAAACTTTACTGTGATCTAAATGAATTATTTTAAACAAGCAACCACCTTCCCCCTTACCCTCAAGGAAGGGCCGTTCTGATAATAAACAAGACCCCCCTCCCTTCTATCCCCCAACAATGGGTCGTTAGTTGTTCTCTTAATAAACAAACCAACTGTGATGGGGTGCGACAGAAACCGTTAAATTCGCTTCCTGAGAAAGACTTGTTTGAAACCAGATTCATCATGTGTTTCAAAATTGTTAAAGGTTATCCAACTGCAGGAAGGCAGAAGGGAAGGAACACACCTCCCCCCGCTAGCTGATAAGGAGGAGGATGTCTTATGAGCTGCGTGCAGCTCTCTATACAAAAGGTTGGGATTTCTTAAGTGCAGCGGCAACTAATCATAATAATAATAAATTAAAAAAACTTAGCTAATATTTTTAATGATATTCATGGGATGTCTGTGAGATCTCTGATATAGTAGAAAAGAAATGGTTTAACAATGACGGATTATGAGCTGAGTGATTTTATTTTGAAATTCAGGCGGATGTCTACAGGTCCTGTGGGGTAGCAGCTGGGTGGCTACGTGAATTTATTCTTAGTAACAAGCGGCAGCTTCAGCTGTTCGCTTCTAACATTTTAATGACAGATAAGATACCTGTTGAAAGGAAAAAATCTTGTAATGCGCTGGGTTAGAGACTGCGAAAAAGAAAAGAAATGTTCATTACGGGCTTACCGTAGTAAATAATGTAGTAATGCACTCCAATATTCAACTTTAGTTACCGTAGCACACTGATTATAAGCGCACTTCAATATTTACACTCAATGGATTTGTTGCTAATTGGATGAAATTACTAGTCTGATTTAGCAGAAAAGATGTCTGGACCTACACCTGAGACTGGGAGAGGTTGCCGGCCCTCGCCCCAGTCTGAGTTGAGAATGGTACCACGTTTTGGACATCTAGCAACAGACTCTTCCACATATAATCATAATAATAAGCTAATTTGTAGAATCTTTATGAAAGAGCAGAGAGCAAGGAGTAGAGATGTGATGTTTTATTGTGGAAATATCAGTTGCTGATTATCTCATTAACAACATTGGAGGAAGTTATTGAAGTCCAATGGGAAAAAATTATGAATTTGTAGGAATTTTGTTTTCCACAAAAAAATAAAAATGAGATTGAGTTGTTAGAAAAATGAAATAAAAATAATAAATTTTGCTACAGGAAAAATCTGTTTTGTTAATCATATTATCTCAAGATTATTTACTAATTTGTTAGGAAGAGATTTTCTATTTCACTTGAAGTTGGGCATGTTCTCTGTAGGGGATAAATTAATAATCCAAATTGTAGATTTTCATAAAACTCTTGAAACTGGACAGCTACCAAAGAATTGTTCTACTTGGAAAAAGAAAAATTAAAGTTTTAACTGAAGTTTGTAATCAGATGAAGATAAAATAATCATATTATTGCTAACAGAAGATTCAAATTGAACTTTGCATGTTTTTGCCAACAATGAGGAACAGGGGTATGGTGACCTCTAGTGGCGTACTAATTAGAGCATTTCTTACGGACAATTCCATTCTCAAACTGATTACTATGTGGACAAGAAGTGTGTCAGACATGGAAAAAAGAAAAGCTTCTCATATAAAATTAAGAAACAGCTTTGAGCAAACAAAGGCTCTACTGAGGACGCGCTGTTTAGTAAGAAAATATAATTTCTCCTAATGGATTTAAAGGTTACCAGTGAAACATTTGGATACACTAATTGTTGCCGAAATGTTGTTTAGAGAAATTATCCCTAGATTTGAGATCCACAAATGATCTATAGTGATAACGGAACATATTGCAGTCACAAAGGACTGTTTTGATGCAATATTTGGTAACTGAGTGACATTCTGCATGCTAATAATACATTTAACTGTTGGATGAGCTTTTTCTTCCTTTGACGTTGACTAACTTCCAAAAAGTGGTGGAAACATTGTGATTAAAAACACATTTTGTGAATGAAATAATTGATAAAATAGGACAAAGATTATAGATTATTTTTAAGAGACAATGGAATTCTAAAAGCAGACTAAGAAAGGCCATGGATAAGACTAAACAGAATTGGAGATACTATTTGGTTATGATAAAGTTATATATGAATATAACACCAAGTCATGGAACGGATTTGACGAGACCTCATACCTTCCTACAGTTTGATATATTAAAATAAGAGGAACAATTACAAATTGATTTATGATTTTATGATAAAGATGTTGCTAATTAAAAAAAAAAACAATGTAAGAAACAGGACAAAATTGGATATTGTCGTGATTTGGTAACCTATACATGCATATAATACCAAATTTGAATATTGGCCTCATTATATTTGAAAAAATCTATGGGTACTTTAATTTGGTATACTCTCTTCGGAAAAACAATGTGATTAAGATCTGGTGGTTTTCATGATCAAAATACTGATAAGTAAATGAGTTATAAATGCAAACTAATCATATGCTAGATGATCCTATATTCCTACAGGAAGAAGTGAGCTGAAAGTAGGTGACCGGATCCTGATTAAAAGCTGTAAACAGAAAATTGGTCATCACCCAGGTGGAAGGGGCCATTCCAGGTATTTTTGACCACACCAACGGCTGTAGAGACTGAGTTAGATACACTTAACCCATTGTAAAAAGCAGTGACCATTACTAGATATAGGGAAAGCAGTCTAAGAAAAGTGGTGTTTAAGACTGATTACAAAGGGAGGTGGATACAATATGGTCCACTTGTCTCAACTTCAGTGAAGAGAACCAGGAGAGCCACTTTTCTATAGTGACTGCTTGAAGGGAGAGATAGTAACAATGAAGGTTTTTCTGTTTTTTCTGCTATCTAGTACTTTTATTTTTACAGCTTTTTGGTGGTGTTATTTCAATAGGAATGTTAAGACTCACGGAAGACTGAGAAATATAGCACATGAGAATACTGATTTATTGTCTTGGTTCACTCAGCGAAGGACACACAGAAACCCATTTGAAACTAGTGTATGGTGACAATATGCAAGATATCTAGCAAATAAATGAAGCATTATTAATTGTTTTGTTTGTTCTCAAATTCCATATTCTGTAGGACATTTACCCATATATGTAGAAGCTTTCACTAATCTTAATGATCTGTTTCCAGATGTTGCATTCCTCTCCAGGATTTGGACAATTTCTGAGCGTGAAGTACATGAACGAACAGGAAGTTATATGGGTAATAATGTGTATACTTCCATGACAAAAGTAAGGGTAAATTGGAGACTGGGACGACATGGGATTAATCTAAATAGTTAAAGCTGGACCAGTACACTTAAGACCTGACCAAAGATTTATTTGTTTTGAACATGATAAAAATCTGACCACACTTTCATACCAATCTGGGTACATAGGAAAAATATACCGTATGTGCTCCATTCTTTGTGAATGTGATGGGAACTTTTCTATGGACGACCTGCTGATTCTCTGCAGATTCTGGCTCTGACACAATTGCCCTCAAAATTGGAAGGGTGGATGTGCTTCTGTTGAGACTTACAGAGCATTCTTTTCTTGTATTTGCAATGGAGATCCAACACAGCAGAAGGAGAGGGCGTGATATTTCAGCCTCTCATGATCCCATCTGGGGCTCCGATATGCCCCCTGAAAACAAATTATGGAGTGATGGAAATAAGGTTCCATTTCAATTATTTTTTACAGAACAAAGCCTTTCAATTGGTTGCTTTAAAAGCATTTCAGATAAATGAAAAAAAAAGTTTTTTGGTTAAATAGGTTGAAATTATAATTTTCTTTTATAAGTATTGGGCTTCATCAGCTCAGAAAATGAATAACAATAGTCGATAATGTGGTAAAATCTTATAAAACTATAGGTAATGAAATTAGGCGTTAGCAGTGTAAATGAATAAAATTAGACTGTGATCTTTTTCTGGGGGTTGAGCTTTGAAGCAGCAAAGCATTTTTCTTTTGAGCGGTCTCACATGCTCATCATGCCACTTGCACAATAAAAAAAAACAGATGTTTCCTATTTTCCATCCTGTTTTGGCACCTTTGTGCAGTTGGTTGTTTTAGTACACAACCCATTCATCTTACCTTGTGGCATGTTTATGCATTTAGTGTTTGTTTGGAAGTTTTTATTTACATTATTACCCCTACTATATATTTTGAAGAAGAATTCTTTAAGGTCTAGGTTTTTCCAGTGTTGTTCATTTTTGATACAGGATTTTTAGAGTGCACTTTGCGTCAATGATGATTTTTGTGATTTACATACAGCAAAAGTATTAGCTTTTTCTACAGATAGACCTAGTTTGTAAGCAGTCTGGATAATAGTTTGATTTTGTGTTAGTGCGGCCAATCAGTGCGGCACTACTTAAAACTGTGAGGTGAGTGAGGGATTTGATATTTTTAAAAAAGTACAAATGCATAAGAAATGAATCTCAAAACAGATACAATTATGGATAAAGCAAACAGGAAAAAGCAAATTAGTTGCGAGTTGTTCTTTTAGGCTTTGTTGACCAGGTGAGAGACCAGCAGCCAACCAGACCACGATCTCTCAGGTAATCAGACTAAAGAAATAGGCTGGAGCCAATGCACTCCCACTGAGGAGTCAGGACGCACCTGAGAGGACATCCAGGAGCAGCAAGCCAGAGCGTGTGCAGAACAGCAACAAGCAGACCACACAACCTACTTGAACCCTCTGCTGAGAGGTTTCCAACTTCAGCACACCTGCACCATCAGGTGGCGGGGCGGCTTGGAGCACAGAGCTGCCCAGCTGGGGCAGCAGGGTTTGAAGGAAAAGAAGCTGGGACCCCTGCCAAAAGGGGCAGAACAATCCTCTGGTCTGCGTGCAGTCCTTAGAGTTTTCAAACTCAAGGCTACTGAAAAGATACACTTTAGCTGCATATAGGTGATGTACTGGCAACCTCTCACCTTAGGTCATAGAAGAGCGTGCCGGACGACCACAATTACCGGCCAGAACAAGATGACTTGACTGCTGATCCGAAAAGTTCCAGAGAAGGACTCAAAATTGATATGATTCTATAAGTGTGATGCCTGTAGTTTTTCCTTATATATAGTGATCTCTTATTTTTAAGAGATCAAAAGAGGGAGATGACGAGATAAAAATTCTGTAAATGTATGAGGGTTTAATTTTGTAGTGCATGTGGCAACACTTAGAAACAGTGAACACTCAAGAAGAATGTGGTACATCATGTGTTCCTTATGTGAAGAAGCTGTGACCATTCTGTGAACGAAGATCTATGTGGGAGGAGTTTCCTGCAAACTCTTGTTTCAATAAAGACTTTGAGCTGACGTAGATCTGGGCTCAGTTACTAGAAATGAGTCCAGCGAACGACGTCTTGCTGTGAAAATCCATGATTGTTGTTTGTTGTTCTTATTGCTCCTTTTTACAGAAATGAATACAGAAACGAGCACGCGGGAAGGTGAAATGAGAGCTCAGAGAGAGCCCAGGGTCATGAATTAAATGTGTGTCTGTTCCTTTAAGATAGGCTTTAAATTAGAGTAAAAACACCTTTCCAACAAGGGTCAGACAGAGTTTGCAAAGAGTGGATCCGATCGGGTGGACATTCAGACGGCGACATACTATACAGAGAAGAGTGTACAGTGCTCAGGCTCCAAGGAAAACGATGTAAAATGCAGCAATCAGCCGATTTTACAGGTAAAAATGTCAGACAAAAAAAAGAAGAAATATATATATTTATATATAATGTGTGTGTGGAGCCTCTTCGCCGCCGACCACTGTCGGTCGAGCCGCCAGACTCTTCTCAGCCGGCCCCCGAGCTGCCATGCTCAGCTCTACAGGCCAGGCCTCCTCGTCGCGTCGACATCTACCGGCCAAGCCTCCTCGTCGCTACCGACCTGTCGAGCTCCTCATCGGCTGCCTTGTCCTCAGGGGCCGCCCACTGGGCTGGCCGACAGAACTTAGCCTGGCAACGGGACATCCATCCAGCTGTCCGCCGGATCTCCAGGTTCTCACGGGAGGACCACGGGGCCATCCGCCCGTCCGCCATCCAGCCAAGGGACGCCACCCGGGCCGTCTGCCCGACCGCCATCCAGTCAGGGAACGTCACACGGGCCGTCCGCCAGACCTCCAGGTCCTCAGGGGCCGCCCTCCTGGCCATCCGCAAGACCTCCAGGTCCTCAGGGGCCACCCACCTGGCCGTCCGCCAGACTTCCAGGGGTGTACCCAAAGACACTTGAGCCCTCCTTCCGTGGGCCCCCTCCACCCACCAAGGGTAGGGTGCTTTTTTTCTTTTCTTTTCTCTACGGCGTCTGGAATCCACCTTCTCATCATCACCTCCTCCTCCTCAACAACCAGCACTTTAATAAATATCCTGCACCTTTCCTCTGTGTCTGGGTCCATGCTTCACACCATAATTCCTGACAATGTATATATATATATATATATATATATATATATATATATATATATATATATATATATATATATATATATATATATATATATATAAACTAATTGAATTTTATTTAGCTGGCTGATTTTACGAGTAGAAAGTCAGACAAATGACAGATTTCTTTATAGATAGACTGCAACAACTAATGAAAACCCAGATTCGCCACCTTGTGGTAAATTCCTGTTCAGAGCAGCTATATATATATATATATATATATATATATATATATATATATATATATATATATATGTGTGTGTGTGTGTGTGTGTGTGTGTGTATGTATGTATGTATGTATATATGTATATATATGTACACAACCAGAGAATAGAGAGACTATGGTCACAACTCAACAGAGTTGTGTGGAGACAATTTATAAATATTTTTAATTTCATGGAGGAACAGGGTATATTACATTCACTTGATGAACTACACCTCTTTTGTTTGCATTATGTTTATTTACCGAGAATTGAACAGGCAGTAGCAGAATTTGTTAACCAGTGGAATCACCATGGCCTTTCAGACACCTCTTCAACTATGGCATACAGGTGTCATCAACAGTATCGGAATCCATTCAGTTATAAATGATGTTTTTCAAGATCACAATTATGGCATTGATGAAGAAGGCCCATTACCAGAACTTCAAACCAATAACAATGTCATAATTCCTGACATTGACATAAACATTAATGAGACCACAATGAACATTATCCGGCAAGTAAATCCATTGGAAAATGATGGGAACTGTGGAATAGACACATTTTCAAAGTTTAGATTAATTCTATTGATTTTGTGCAGACATTAAACAGTTTTTTCAATCATTTAAAGAGAGTTTGTCATACAGACAAAGTCTAAAGTACACACAAGGGATCAACAATAACAAACTAAGAGAGAATTTCTGAGGAACGCAGACAATAAAATCAGAAAGACAAAGTACACTAGTGACGTTCATGACATGGCATCATTTTACTTGTCTAAAGTATACCTCAAACAACTCTGAAAACAGTTATAAAGACTCGTGTAAATAGGTCACATTCAAAGAACTGTAGATAGGGAACCACCAGATTAGTAAGGCAAAAAACATACAAGGGATGTTACAAGTTTATGTTCCATGAGCAAACAAATATGTTTATGCTCTGCCAAACCCATATGTGTTTCCTAATGCAAAGTCAAACCTTTCCTTGAACAGCTGGTATGACACATGTAGTGGCAACTTAAGGCAGTTAACACACGTATTTCCAATCGGGAACATTGGTGTGTTGGAGAAGTCCTCATCGTCATTATGAATGAACTGGACAGAAGGGGTCAGTAAAAAGCCAATAGGTTGTACCTCGGATGCACCACTTGTGAAGGCCAGTATCTTCTGCAGTTTTGCCTGCTCTTTCTCATCCTGTACCAAAACAAAAAAGAAAAGAAATTTGTAGTTTGCATAAATATTTTATTACAGTATTTTACTTATTTAAAAAAAAGACCTTTAAAACATTCAATGATTTAGGACAATGAAGATGTGTCAAGGTGCCACTCTGACAGGAATCAAAAACGATAACAAGTTTGCCAATAGCAGTACAATAATGTGTGTATTTTATTGTCTTGAGTTTAAAAAAAAAAAAATAATTCACATACTTTTAAACTAAAAACGCTGTTGTTTTCGTAAATTAATCAGCCAGTAAAATACAATGTATACAGCACTTATTTTCAAATTGAATTTTCATTCAATTATAGTACCTGTTCTTGGCAGCAAGTGGATTAAAAAGAAAAAAAACAGCCTTCAACTAACTTGAAGATTTCAGGACAGTCAATTAAGATGAACATGTAAGTATTCCACAATAAAGATGCCAAGTGAATGTTAGTTTTATAGATAGTGATATAAGAGTTGCTCTTAAAAACTACCAAATACCCAATGAATACAGTTTGACTCAATACCTGGTGAATAGATGGCAAAGCTAAAAAGAATATTTGAGGTTTTTAACATTGCTGAATGGTTGTATTTCTTGGGCCAAAATCTGATACAGCAATTAAGGTTCAGTTTGTTATAGCTAAGTCATACTATACGCAAGCCAACACAGTAAAAGAAATGTATTTGAACTATTTATTACACAACTGTTAATTACCTTCTGCTCCTGTAGATAGTCTCTCCAACTATTGTGACAAATATTTCCTCAGCAGCTCCTTACCTTCTGGAGATAGGTGAATGCTAAAAAGGTCAGCAGTCCGGTCAGCAGTTAGAGTGCCTGGTTCATAGCAGAACAAGGGGCGAAAGCTGTCTGGATGGCTTCGGATTTTCTCCAATACCCCAAGTGTTTTCAGTCAACAGACAAAAAACAGCATCATCATAAAGAATAATTTATGTTAATGTTTCTTACATTTTTATGGGTGTGCTACTCACGTTTGACTCTCTAAACTGGCGAAATATAGCTAGGTTGAGGTCGAGGTTGAGATCATGACTTGTGGTTCCCGTCGGTACTCGCAACTCTGTGAGCCACCATCATGGCCACTTGGGAATGCGCCACCCTCACTTCTTGCATGTTTCTTCTGACTATGGCTACTTGTGCTGGCACATTCATCTCCACTTCCACAGTTGTCTCCATCATGACCTATTGTGTCTGCAATGTGACCAAGGTTGCTTGTTCCATGGCCACAATTATCACAGTTTATATCACTCAACACGATTACTATTTTTCTTTTAACAGCACAGCTAACAATGGGGTTAGTTTCATAGCAGTCATCATAGTCGCATGTAGTGCCAGGATTACCATCTTCATTGTGAATTCTTGATCTTGTGGTGATACGGCTGCTTGTGGCTGTGTGGTTCTGTGGAACATCAACTTCAAACAGGTCATCATCACCATCACTAACAGTTGTGCCAATGCTTGAGGTTGATTCAGGAGGATAATGAGAAGAACATAACATTGCAATAACTAAATTACTGTAAACAACCATGTTGACAACAAATGCTTTTTTTAAAAGAAGAAAATATGGTATAATCACTATCATTCCATATTTATATTGTACTGTTACATGTGATGCACAATATCAATATAATTTCCCAGGACAATTACAATATTCTAAGTATAATTTTTCAAACAGTAAAGAAAACAATGTTACTTACTAGAAGAGTCTTAGATGGTCTCACTATAGGGCTTTTGTTTCATAAACCTTGTGGATTAGCATGCCATTAAGCTCCTGACTTTCCTGGAGCTTAGGGGACACCAACTTATTTCCACAAGCCATAAGAAACTGGAGGCTACAAAAAAAATGGATATAATGCAGCAAAATTATTTGTGTTTGTACAGAAGCTGACATGTTTCTTTTTAAAATTTCTTTAATAGGGGTTCAGGGGTGAAGTGTATAGTTGATCACAAAATACATTATTATTTCCTTAGTATGTTTGTTTTTGTTATAGAAAATGGATCTTGGACCCAACATCTTCTGGAATGTGGTGACCAAAGCCTTCCCTGATGTATTTCATAACAGTCTGGTAGTCCCAACTCTTGTGGAATTCAAAAGCACTACGAATATGCCCATGTGTGTGCAACCATTGTTTTGGACCTTGTTTGCAAACTATGTCCCATGTTGCATTGGGAAGTAGTATAATGTCCTTGTTGAAATGGTCATGCTGCTGATCCCTGGCTGTGAAATACATGAAAACACACAGTCTATGATCAATTAAGAGATGACAGTAACAGGACCTCAAAAAAAAATAATAATTCAGAAGTGCTACCTACAAAATACAAAACATTCACTGCAAGGACATTTGCGAGGTTTCAGTCAAAAAGCAAATTACAGAGAAAACTGTCCAATTTTGCAGATGCAATTACAGACATTTGGACATTACTGTTTTCCTGATATGGCTGTTTACACGAGAACGTTGCCGTTTTCTTTTGAATACGCTGGTGAAAACGCACTGTGTTTACACGACAGGACGCGAAATGGAAAACTATATAGTACATATGCCTGGCCTTTAGATGGCAGTGTTCTATGCAGTGTTCTAATCTAATCTAATGCAGTGTTCCAAGGTTTCCCCCTCACAACCCGGAAAAGAAACATTTGATGATAACTAACAATGGCGGTATTCTTGTAGTTCTCCGCGTAAATAAAGTTGTATACTGATTATTTGACGCACGTACTGTATGCAATTCCGTTGGCGATCGCATAGAAGCCTGAGGATTTCTAAGTTTTGTTTACAGAGACCAAATTACTTCAGAAGTAACATCAGCAGTTACAGCATACCTGGATCCGCCATTGTTGTTTTTCTGTAGAAAGGCAGAGTGCGCAAGTCCAACATGTCCATAGGTGGCTGGCAGTGACGTCATCCTTTTCAGAAGACTCCGGCTTGCGTTTACATGACAACGAATCACCCAGGGTTTTCAGAACTCTCCACTCTGGAAGCCGTTTTCGAAAAGTTGCATTTTCACCCCCCCGTTTTCCCGTTGTCGTGTAACTGAGAGGCTAAATCGGAGAGACTTTTTCTTCGTTTGTTGAAAAAATGCACGCTCCCCCCGACTATCTGACTTCCGTTTCAACTGAAATGACTTCCTTTTCAAGTGAAATTTACCTCTTACACACACTAGTAGAATGGCTCTCATATACACTAGTAGAATGGCTCTCATATTCACTAGTAGATTAGCTCTCATAAATACTAGTACAATGGCTCTCACACATATTAGTGAAATTTGACCAGAAATTTCAGTATAGTATGTGAATGATTTCAGTATATTAAATGATAGGGCTATATGTTATATGAGACGTTTTCACTATGTTATAGGAGAGGTTTCACGATGTTACATTGAGAGGATATTTCAGTATGTTATACGTGAGGCAGTTTCAGTATATTGTATGAGAGCTTTCACTATAGTGTGTGAATGATTTCAGTATGCTATATGAGAGGTTTAACTATAGTATGTGAGTGATATCAGTATGCTATATGAGAGGTTTCGATATAGTATGTGAGTGATTTCAGTATGCTATATGAGAGGCAATTTCAATATATTCTATGAGAGCTTTCACTATATTGTGTGAATGATTTCAGTATGATATATGACAGGTTTCACTATATTATGTGAGTGATTTCAGTATGCTATATGAGATGTTTCACTATTAATTTAAATTTCACGTGTGTGTGAGAGGCTAATTCTGAATAATGTCTCAAACGGCCCCTCATAGTTTTGGACTTGATACATCCGATTATTTCATTTTACACAGTTGTACATAGATGTGATGATCCTAGGCTACTGCAGACATTGTTTTGAGCTCATTTGAAGTAAAAGTTGAAGTTACACTATGACCAGACGAGAGTTTCTAACTGGTCCATTTTAAGCTTTTCTCAGTGAGAATAAGCTTTTTTGGACATGAGACGTGCAACTTCATTCTAAGCAGTTTTATATAGATGTAATGATTCTAAACTACAATATACATTGTTTTTAGCTCATTTGAAGTAAAGGTTGATGTTACATTATCACCAGACAAGAGTTTCTATCACTGGTCAATTTTCAGCTTTTCTCGACGAGATAAAGCTTTTTTGGACCTGATACATGTAACTTTATTTTAAACAGTTGTGTATAGATGTGGTAATCCTAAACTACTACAGACATAGTTTTTAGCTCATTTGACGTAAAATTAAACGTTACAATATGACCAGACAAGAGTTACAAACACTAGTCCACTTTCAGCTTTTCTCGGTGAGATAAAGCTCTTTTGGTCCTCATAAATGCAACCTCATTGTAAACAGTTGTATGTAGATGTGATGATCTTAAAGTAGTACAGGCATTTTTTTTTTAGGTAATTTGACATAATATTAAACGTTACATTATGGCCAGACAAGAGTTTCTAACACAGGTCCATTTTAAGTTTTTTTCCCAGCTAGACAAAGCTCTTTTGGACCTCCTACATGCAACTTTATTTTACATAGCTGTATATAGATGTGATGATTCTAAACTACTACAGACATTGTTTATAGCTCATTTGAAGTAAAAGTTGATGTAACATTATGACCAGGCAAGAGTTTCTAACTCTGGTCCATTTTCAGTTTTTCTGGACCTGACACATGCAACCTCGTTTTACACAGTTTTATAGCCTACATATGTGTTTATCCTAAACACAGTGGCGTCGCCTGGCCTGGGCATAACAGGTGTTCTGACTATCTGTGCTACCCCTCGATGCGTGCACTGCGCATGCAGGTCGATGTTACGTCACAATCCGCTTACTCAGCAAATCTGTCATCGAGGGGTAGACATAGACAGATAGACATAGCTATCTATGCGCGCTATGGTAGGACATTCTGATGAGGTAGCACAGATCGTCAGAACACGCTCTAGCCCCGAACATTTCTCCTCGAGCCCCGAATGTTTTTTTCATCCCTTAAGGAAAGTTTACATTAACTGAGCCGCCCATGACATTAACGGTAGTTTTGTAATTTCCTAGCTTCGGTGAATGCAACATAGACACGAGGGTAATACCGCCCAGAGTGGAGTTGTGCGGGGAATCTTCCATGTCTCATTGGCTGACAGTCTAGTATTAAATATAATCTCTATAGTGGTCCTGACAGAAAATGCACGTCAGATGATTTTTGACAGAACTAGGAGGGACAATTCTTTTGTTGCGACTGCTGACAGTGGGCGGCAAAACTCTGAGCCAACAGATAAAACAGGTAAACAAGCAGTTTACTTTATGTCTTCAAATTATATGAACATTAGGCAGATTCACAGCAGTGGTTTTACGAGAACACGTCAGTCGGACAAAATCTTCAAACATTTTGGAGGATGTGCATTGGTCTGCCTCTCCCCTTTGATCTGTCTCACAATGTGCTCATTGCAAGCTTTTTCCCGGCCCGTAACTGTCTGCTTGCTTTTAGCAGCACCAGAACCTTCTGCACAAAGCTCCAAAACAGAGACTTTTTTAAGAGTTTGAATTAATAACGGTTTTTATTAATGTGGGTCAGACCCGCTGTGTTTAATTCCGTACTTCTTATTCAAAATGATTATAGGTAATAATGCTTGAATAATATGTTTATAAAATGTTTATATAAGCCTAAAAATACTTCATTAAGACTGGTGAGCATTGGTGTATCTAGGAAGTTTTTAAAGGGGGCTAAATGGGGGCTGGTGATGATCTTGGGGTGTCGCACAGTCAGACAGATTTTACTGGGGCACATGCCCCAGTATTGATCTGCAGTGCCCCAATAAAAATTTCACCTTTAAAAAATAATAAAATAAAAATAACTTCAGAGTTTTAGGTCTACATAGCATAGGCTACAGCGCACATATAGTATGGTAAGTCATTGCTACTGTATTTACTCCACATAAACAATGCGCACATGGCTAATTAATATGGTAATCTATTCACGTGTACATTGTCAACTCTCCCATTCACGGGAGACTCCAATACCTCTGTCAACTCCAGAGAGAGAGAGAGAGAGAGGGAGGGAGAGAGAAAGAGAGATGATGATGTTTGCCGGCAAGAACTTGTTAAATATATTGTTTTGATTTGACTTGAACTGTAACTCCTAGATGGATATCAGAAAGTTATTCACCCGCAGCAGGGATAAAGCAGCGAGGAATGAGATAGGTAAGTGAAGTCCTAGCTAGCTAGGCAACATAAGTCTGTAAGTGTTTCTCAATGCCAAGGAACCTCGCCTTGATACCTTGGTCCCGCCCCGGTTGCCTAGGAGATACCTCATCAGGGACCGCCAAGCCGTGTTCCAATGTTCATGTGCTACCGAGGCGTCTGTGTTCCGTTTGTCTGCCGTTTAGCTAACTGACCAAGGATACATGGGAGGTGCCTTGATGCCTTCCCTCGGTCAAAAATTTCCCAGAATACAGTGCGGTATTTTCAAAAAGATTGCGGATTAACTACTTTGTGGGCAAATTTCTAGATTAAATGTAAATCAACTAATTGTAGCTTCTGGCTTATATCTAAAATGTTTTTTGTTTTTTTTTAGATCCAAGGCATTTATCTATGGTTGGTTAGTTGCTTAGTTGTTGCAGCTTCAATGGCTAGCAGGTACTAACTCGCTTACACATTTGATTTAACCAATATATACACAATTAAAAAGTAAAAGGCTCGTTATACACCTATATTGAAACTTATATGTATTAAATGGGCGGGACGTAGACAGAGCGCGTAAGCAAAAGGCGGGCTCAGGGCAGCCTCAGTCACGTGATCTAAGTCTGTTCCATTTAACCGTTTTCTTTGACCAAGGAAGGACAGTGTCCTCGTAAGCAAGGCACCTCGTCTACCAAGGCATTGCCTGGGTAGGCTAGGTTCCTTGACATTGAGAAACACCCTGTGTTTAGTTAATGCTAAGTTAGCTAACTTTATTCCTTGTATCAAGACAACCATATTAGTTTGTTGTACGAGCTGTGGGGGGAATTTCCAATTAGTTTAATCAGCATTAAACATGATGTTGGTCTGCTTGTTCTGCATCAATGATGAATTTGAGTAAGCTTGTGTTAGTTGACAGATAGCCTATGGTGGTGCTAGTGGTTCTCAAATTGTCTATCTTCAGGAAGAAAAACATTTTTCCCTATCATCAAGTCGGGACCCAAATTTCAGGGTAGCTGTGGGGTCTTAAACTATTAAAAAAGCATTGAATTCAGTCAAATTTAAGGCCTTAAAAGCATCATATTTCTGAAAAAAAGGCATTATCTTTTTAAATTATAGTCTCAAATTTGACATCCTATTTTTTTATTTAATTAAACAGTTTGTCATATATAAGGGTTTAGAGTTGGTATTTATCAATAAAACATTATGGCAAAGTGCACATTACGACACTGCACTTGTTGCCATGGTTCCCAGCCACAACATGCTACAGCCTCTATCCAGAACTGCACCTGGAGTAGCACACCAGTGTTGCCAATTAATATCTTTGTCGCTATTTCTAACGACTTTTCAGACCCCCCTAACGGCTTTTTTCCCCCCAAAAAAGCGCCTAGCGACATATCTAGCAAAATTTCTGAACAGCCTTAGCTACTTTCTGTGAAACTTTGTCGCCAATATTCTCTAAAGATTAGAGTCCCGGCTTGTTCTGCATCCAGACACTCAGAATGGGAATGATCTGTGCATGTGCATGCAGTATTATCGCAGTACATCTGACCAATCATAAACCTTTCTCGGTTCGTTTAACCCGTTTACAAACGAAGTTGTTTTGTGAAATCTGCAAGTATATAAGACCGATCTTTCTTTTATGAGCCACACAGGAACATCAGGCAGAAGCTTTCTCTGTACTACGCTGAATCCTGTGGTGCATTCAAGGAACGTTGGAAACACATGGTGAGTTTAATAATTACATAATGTATTACATTTAATTCAAAAAACACTGAAAATAATACCAAAAGCCACAAACTTCTGTTTGATGGGGGTTGGGAAGCAAGGTTCAAATGCATACTAAATATGCCCTACTTATTTTTACAAAGTACTAAAGAAAAAAAAACTATATTCTTTCTATTATATTTTTTCATCTTGAGATATTTCGGCATTTTTTTCAGAACTACAAATTTTGTTTAAAAGTCTTTGATATCCAATTGCATTTTGATATATTGTAAATTTTGTACCAGCTCTCTCAACAGTATACTTAAGGCAAAATCATATAACATGTTCCACAGTCTATTCTTGAAGACAAAGTCACATTTCCTTGTAGCATGTTTCCCCATTTATTGTTTAACCCTGTATGACCAAATCCTAATCCTAGATATAACCATTTCCTCCTTTCTGTTTTGTTCTTTTTTCCTCATTAAATGAACTTTGAATATATAAGCCACTACCAGTTCTTGCTTCTTCTTATAGTTTCTGCCATCTTTCCACGACCTTATGAAGCGGTCCTTTTCTGTTCTATGGCTTCTTTTATTTTGACATGTCTGAGCTCACTGGTTTTGCACACTGTTTTTATTGAAAACCGTTTTTATTTGTATTGGATGTTTCGGAGAAAAAGATTAAGACCTTCAAGTGAGTGATGATGTCAAAATGGCTACAGCTAAAGCATCTGGTTTTGTTACCAGAAAAAATAGTAAAATTTCACTATTTGTTACCAGAAACATGGCTAAAAATATCAGGTTTTATTGCCCCAATTAGATTTTTTCAGATATATTTCCATGTCTGTCCAAATGTGGAACAACAGAGTGCTGGAAGAGGTTAGGGAGAAATGAAAGTTGATGAGCAAGAGCAGAGGTGGGTTGACTATCAGTGAAGGATGTCCCAATCATGGTTTTTTTTGTGCCTCTGAGTCATTTGATTTTGAATATCGATGGCAGAAATATAAAACCTCCCAACTGAGGAAAAAAACACTTTTTTGGAAAACAAAAAACCTGTCAGTTTATTACAGAATGCTTTTTGGTCAGTTGACTTTTTTGTCACAAGGAAGGATGGGATAAGGGGTGCTTTACTTCATACATCCATTTTCTGTACCCGTCATTCGTATGCAGGGTTGGGGGGGCTTGTGCCTATCTCCTGCTGTCATGAGGCGAGAGGCAGGGTACACCCTGAACAGGTCGGCAGTCCATCGCAAGGCAGGGGTGCTTTATTTTTTTAATTTTTTTAATTTTTGTAATTGTTCATTTTGCAGATGTTTATTGAAATAGATACTTCAAAAAGATTCATTGCTCTTCCTTTTTGCTTTTATCAGTAATGGTTTAGAAGTCTAGAGTAAAGTGCACAAGTAGGCCAAATGCATTATTGTAGTACATTTCAGGTGCTTAATCAAAGATCTAGACAATTTTGAATTGAATAGTTTAAAGAGCTATTTGTTTTTTTATGATAAAAAAGTGCTGAATGGCTTTTTTTGCGCACTTTGCGCGCTCTCATGAATTCTTTGTGCCCCAGGTGTGCCCCAGTACAGTATTAGTTCTAGTGACGCCCCTGGTGTCGCACCAAAATAAAAGCAGGGCTGTAATACAGAGGGGACAGGGCCTAGACTGAGTGACAGACATCAGAATCACAACATGGGGGTTTAAAGAGTGATGTAAATATAAACACTTAAAATCCATAAATAATTCTAACTAATTAAAGATGTTTTTCGGTTTTATCATTCGGCTATTATCTTCACAAGAAGTGATAATGTAGCCTATACATCTTCATAAATACGGAATACAAGGAGCTGCTTCAGAAAGTAGGGCAGGATTAAAATCAATGACTGATTTAACATTTTGACCTATGATTGTTTGGGAGGAAACAAATCCGAGTATACTACTAGAATCAACTAGACTACAGCACTGATTAAATCAACAGTTTTACTTTTGTTCTGAGGGCAGACTGTTGTCTTGACTGGGACTGAGCTGCCTTTAAGTGCTTTTCTAGTTAAAACTATATGATTGAGCCAATGTTTCCCAAAAATTGACACTTGAATGCTAATCATGTTGCAAAGGTCAGTTACTTTTATGTTTACCTTTTGATAAGATCCATTAAGATAAAAGAAATCTGATGTTATACGTGGTTTACATATGACCTAGACAGGACAGAGAATGTTGAAAGGAGCAGCAGACACAGAGGTCCACCATTATGGAGCTAGAATTGGGACTTTATTTTTGTACTTGTAACTTTTAGTTTTGTACTTGTAACTCACGTTTTGTACTTGTAACTTACGAAGAACAAATGAGTGGCTAGTTTTGACAAACAAATCTTGTTTGTCGAATTACCGTCCAATCATGGCAAGAGGAGGGTAGGGATTTGTAAGCCGCTCATAACCAAACTTGATTACCTTCACACTCTTTACCAGTGGGTGGCGGTAATGTGCCTCACTAGTTGTCAACCCAATGGGGGGTATTTATGATGATGCAAAAGACGCAGTATGCTGTGATGTATACATTAACATCAATATCAATGGGGTATCAAAGATGTTGTGATGTATACAAATAAATCAAGAAAAAAAGACATTTTAAAGCATATTTAACCCTTCATTGGTAAACAGGATGTTCTAGTCACTTTTTGGCAAGTTAACAATCACAATGTGCTGAAATGTACTATTTATGCTTTAATCTTGTCACCTTTAAAGAGCATAAAGTCATTTATAGAAAGTAACTCAATGTAATTGTAATCCATAGGAGCTTGATCAATTTGATCAAGTTTTTTCAAGTGAAAATGTGCCATAGAGAGTTTCTATAGTAACAACAAAAAACCAAAACTATTAACTATAGCTTCATAACTAACTAAATACAAATAAAAACAGTGTAAACAGTATAACCCATTGTAGGCTATGAAATTAAAATATTGTCTAAACAAACGAGATGAGATCAATAAAATTGTTGGAAAATAATTTATTTTAATTTTCATAACTTTTTACTTTAAATTCAATGCATCAGTGTTATGTTACATTAATTTTGAATTACTATCAAGGCTATAGCATACAGATATATAATTCTTACCACAAACCATCAAATGCAAATATTACATTCAGGCTTACATATTGGGACCGTTTAGGATAAACGCAGAACATTTTAAACAACTTCTGAAATAGAAAACATAGTAAGTCTCTGGAGAAAATTATAGAAATTAAATGGAGACAAACATTGCTAAAGTACTTGACAAGGATATTTGTGCTTTTTCAATATTGATAATGTTTGATTTGCCGAATTTTACGCCTCAATCTATGTGAGTTACGTCGAGAACCAGTTACCTAACCCCTGCACGCTCCCACGATGGATGATCACTGTATGGCACAACACCTGTTATCTTCGTTTGAAAGCAGGAAAGGACGACAATAGGACGTGCGCACACGAACACAAACACACACGCAGACACACAAGTTTGAGTGTAAAAAATCGTGAGAAACCGACTATATTAACATAAGTTTTTCTTTTTCAATTTTTAATACTCCTGTTATTTTTAGTCAATCATATTTATTTTATCTAAGCAACTAACCTCTTTTGCTCAGTGTTTACTGGCGAGTGACAACTAGTGAGAAACATTACCGCCACCTGCTGGTAAAGAGTCTGAAGGTAATAAAGTTTGGTTGTCAGCGGTGAACAAATCCCTACCCTCCTCTTGCCATGATTGGATGGAAATTCGAGAAACATGATTTATTGGTCAAAACCAGCCACTCATTGGTTCTTCCAGGCAAGCCAAATATGGTACAAAAAGGTTTTGTAACTTGTAACTTGAAACTTGAAACCTGTAACTTGTAACTTGAAACCTGTAACTTGAAAATTAAACCCCGTAACTTGAAACTTGTAACTGAAAACTTGAAACCTGTAACTTGAAACTTGTAACTTAAAACTTGAAACCTGTAACTTGAAACTTGTAACTTGTATTTTTAAAATGTGTGCAAGTTACAAAACATAAATTACAAGTGATAAAACGTAAGTTACAAGTACAAAATGAAAGATACAAGTACAAAACTTAGGCTAAGTTACAAGTACAAAAATAAAGTCCCAATTCTAGCTCCATACATCATGAAACCTGACACAGAACTAACTTTGGTACTTTTCAGGAAAAAAAACTAATGAAAATAATTGTTAAAATTACAGTAAATGTTATATTATGACCAGATAAGAGTCTCTATCACTGGTCCATTTTAGGCTTTTCTCGGTGAGATAAAGCTCTTTTGGACCTGATACATACAACTTTATTTCAAACACTTGTATACAGATGTGATGCTCCTGCACTACTACAGACATTGTTTTTAGCTCATTTGAAGTAAAATTAGATGTTACATATTGACCAGACAAGAGTTTCTAACACTGGTCCATTTTAAGCTTTTCTCGATGAGATAAACTTTTTTGGACCTGATACATACAACTTTATTTCAAACACTTGTATACAGATGTGATGCTCCTGCACTACTACAGACATTGTTTTTAGCTCATTTGAAGTAAAATTAGATGTTACATTATGGACCAGACAAGAGTTTCTAACACTGGTCCATTTTAAGCTTTTCTCGGTGTGATAAAGCATTTTTGGTCCTGATACATACAACTTTATTTCAAACACTTGTATACAGATGTGATGCTCCTGCACTACTACAGACATTGTTTTTAGCTCATTTGAAGTAAAATTAGATGTTACATATTGACCAGACAAGAGTTTCTAACACTGGGCCATTTTAAGCTTTTCTCGGTGAGATAAAGCTTTTTTGGATCTTATACATGCAACTTTATTTCTAAAAGTTGTATACAAATGGGATGATCCTAAACTACCACAGACATTGTTTTTAGCTCATTTGAAGTAAAATTAGATGTTACATATTGACCAGACAAGAGTTTCTAACACTGGTCCATTTTAAGCTTTTCTCGGTGTGATAAAGCATTTTTGGACCTTATACATACAACTTTATTTCAAACACTTGTATACAGATGTGATGCTCCTGCACTACTACAGACATTGTTTTTAGCTCATTTGAAGTAAAATTAGATGTTACATTATGACCAGACAAGAGTTTCTAACACTGGACCATTTTAAGCTTTTCTCGGTGAGATAAAGCTTTTTTGGATCTTATACATGCAACTTTATTTCTAAAAGTTGTATACAAATGGGATGATCCTAAACTACCACAGACATTGTTTTTAGCTCATTTGAAGTAAAATTAGATGTTACATATTGACCAGACAAGAGTTTCTAACACTGGTCCATTTTAAGCTTTTCTCGGTGAGATAAAGCATTTTTGGACCTTATACATACAACTTTATTTCAAACACTTGTATACAGATGTGATGCTCCTGCACTACTACAGACATTGTTTTTAGCTCATTTGAAGTAAAATTAGATGTTACATATTGACCAGACAAGAGTTTCTAACACTGGTCCATTTTAAGCTTTTCTCGGTGTGATAAAGCATTTTTGGACCTTATACATACAACTTTATTTCAAACACTTGTATACAGATGTGATGCTCCTGCACTACTACAGACATTGTTTTTAGCTCATTTGAAGTAAAATTAGATGTTACATATTGACCAGACAAGAGTTTCTAACACTGATCCATTTTAAGCTTTTCTCGGTGTGATAAAGCATTTTTGGACCTGATACATACAACTTTATTTCAAACACTTGTATACAGATGTGATGCTCCTGCACTACTACAGACATTGTTTTTAGCTCATTTGAAGTAAAATTAGATGTTACATTATGACCAGACAAGAGTTTCTAACACTGGGCCAGTTTAAGCTTTTCTCGGTGAGATAAAGCATTTTTGGACCTTATACATACAACTTTATTTCAAACACTTGTATACAGATGTGATGCTCCTGCACTACTACAGACATTGTTTTTAGCTCATTTGAAGTAAAATTAGATGTTACATATTGACCAGACAAGAGTTTCTAACACTGGTCCATTTTAAGCTTTTCTCGGTGTGATAAAGCATTTTTGGTCCTGATACATACAACTTTATTTCAAACACTTGTATACAGATGTGATGCTCCTGCACTACTACAGACATTGTTTTTAGCTCATTTGAAGTAAAATTAGATGTTACATATGGACCAGACAAGAGTTTCTAACACTGGTCCATTTTAAGCTTTTCTCGGTGTGATAAAGCATTTTTTGACCTTATACATACAACTTTATTTCAAACACTTGTATACAGATGTGATGCTCCTGCACTACTACAGACATTGTTTTTAGCTCATTTGAAGTAAAATTAGATGTTACATTATGACCAGACATGAGTTTCTAACACTGGGCCATTTTCAGCTTTTCTCGGTGAGATAAAGCATTTTTGGACCTTATACATACAACTTTATTTCAAACACTTATATACAGATGTGATGCTCCTGCACTACTACAGACATTGTTTTTACCTCATTTGAAGTAAAATTAGATGTTACATTATGACCAGACAAGAGTTTCTAACACTGGTCCACTTTAAGCTTTCTCGGTGTGATAAAGCATTTTTGGTCCTGATACATACAACTTTATTTCAAACACTTGTATACAGATGTGATGCTCCTGCACTACTGCAGACATTGTTTTTAGCTCATTTGAAGTAAAATTAGATGTTACATCATGACCAGACAAGAGTTTCTAACACTGGGCCATTTTTAGCTTTTCTCGGTGTGAAAAAGCATTTTTGGTCCTGATACATACAACTTTATTTCAAACACTTGTATACAGATGTGATGCTCCTGCACTACTACAGACATTGTTTTTACCTCATTTGAAGTAAAATTAGATGTTACATTATGACCAGACAAGAGTTTCTAACACTGGTCCATTTTAAGCTTTTCTCGGTGTGATAAAGCATTTTTGGTCCTGATACATACAACTTTATTTCAAACACTTGTATACAGATGTGATGCTCCTGCACTACTACAGACATTGTTTTTAGCTCATTTGAAGTAAAATTAGATGTTACATTATGACCAGACAAGAGTTTCTAACACTGGGCCAGTTTAAGCTTTTCTCGGTGAGATAAAGCATTTTTGGACCTTATACATACAACTTTATTTCAAACACTTGTATACAGATGTGATGCTCCTGCACTACTACAGACATTGTTTTTAGCTCATTTGAAGTAAAATTAGATGTTACATTATGACCAGACAAGAGTTTCTAACACTGGTCCATTTTAAGCTTTTCTCGGTGTGATAAAGCATTTTTGGTCCTGATACATACAACTTTATTTCAAACACTTGTATACAGATGTGATGCTCCTGCACTACTACAGACATTGTTTTTAGCTCATTTGAAGTAAAATTAGACGTTACATTATGACCAGACGAGAGTTTCTAACACTGGTCCATTTTAAGCTTTTCTCGATGAGATAAAGCTTTTTTGGATCTTATACATGCAACTTTATTTCTAAAAGTTGTATACAAATGGGATGATCCTAAACTACCACAGACATTGTTTTTAGCTCATTTGAAGTAAAATTAGATGTTACATATTGACCAGACAAGAGTTTCTAACACTGTTCCATTTTAAGCTTTTCTCGGTGAGATAAAGCATTTTTGGATCTTATACATACAACTTTATTTCAAACACTTGTATACAGATGTGATGCTCCTGCACTACTACAGACATTGTTTTTAGCTCATTTGAAGTAAAATTAGATGTTACATATGGACCAGACAAGAGTTTCTAACACTGGGCCATTTTAAGCTTTTCTCGGTGAGATAATGCATTTTTGGACCTTATACATACAACTTTATTTCAAACACTTGTATACAGATGTGATGCTCCTGCACTACTACAGACATTGTTTTTAGCTCATTTGAAGTAAAATTAGATGTTACATTTTGACCAGACAAGAGTTTCTAACACTGGTCCATTTTAAGCTTTTCTCGGTGTGATAAAGCATTTTTGGATCTTATACATGCAACTTTATTTCTAAAAGTTGTATACAAATGGGATGATCCTAAACTACCACAGACATTGTTTTTAGCTCATTTGAAGTAAAATTAGATGTTACATATTGACCAGACAAGAGTTTCTAACACTGTCCATTTTAAGCTTTTCTCGGTGTGATAAAGCATTTTTGGACCTTATACATACAACTTTATTTCAAACACTTGTATACAGATGTGATGCTCCTGCACTACTACAGACATTGTTTTTAGCTCATTTGAAGTAAAATTAGATGTTACATTATGACCAGACAAGAGTTTCTAACACTGGGCCATTTTAAGCTTTTCTCGGTGAGATAAAGCATTTTTGGACCTTATACATACAACTTTATTTCAAACACTTGTATACAGATGTGATGCTCCTGCACTACTACAGACATTGTTTTTAGCTCATTTGAAGTAAAATTAGATGTTACATTTTTACCAGACAAGAGTTTCTAACACTGGTCCATTTTAAGCTTTTCTCGGTGTGATAAAGCATTTTTGGATCTGATACATAGAACTTTATTTCAAACACGTGTATACAGATGTGATGCTCCTGCACTACTACAGACACTGTTTTTAGCTCATTTGAAGTAAAAGTAGATGTTACATATGGACCAGACAAGAGTTTCTAACACTGGTCCATTTTAAGCTTTTCTCGGTGAGATAAAGCATTTTTGGACCTTATACATGCAACTTTATATCCAAAATTTGTATACAAATGTGATGATCCTAAACTACCACAGACATTGTTTTTAGCTCATTTGAAGTAAAATTAGATGTTACATATGGACCAGACAAGAGTTTCTAACACTGGTCCATTTTAAGCTTTTCTCGGTGTGATAAAGCATTTTTTGACCTTATACATACAACTTTATTTCAAACACTTGTATACAGATGTGATGCTCCTGCACTACTACAGACATTGTTTTTAGCTCATTTGAAGTAAAATTAGATGTTACATTATGACCAGACAAGAGTTTCTAACACTGGGCCATTTTAAGCTTTTCTCGGTGAGATAAAGCTTTTTTGGATCTTATACATGCAACTTTATTTCTAAAAGTTGTATACAAATGGGATGATCCTAAACTACCACAGACATTGTTTTTAGCTCATTTGAAGTAAAATTAGATGTTACATATTGACCAGACAAGAGTTTCTAACACTGTTCCATTTTAAGCTTTTCTCGGTGAGATAAAGCATTTTTGGACCTTATACATACAACTTTATTTCAAACACTTGTATACAGATGTGATGCTCCTGCACTACTACAGACATTGTTTTTAGCTCATTTGAAGTAAAATTAGATGTTACATTATGACCAGACAAGAGTTTCTAACACTGGGCCATTTTCAGCTTTTCCCGGTGAGATAAAGCATTTTTGGACCTTATACATACAACTTTATTTCAAACACTTGTATACAGATGTGATGCTCCTGCACTACTACAGACATTGTTTTTAGCTCTTTTGAAGTAAAATTAGATGTTACATTATGACCAGACAAGAGTTTCTAACACTGGGCCACTTTAAGCTTTTCTCGGTGTGATAAAGCTTTTTAGGATCTTATACATGCAACTTTATTTCTAAAAGTTGTATACAAATGGGATGATCCTAAACTACCACAGACATTGTTTTTAGCTCATTTGAAGTAAAATTAGATGTTACATATTGACCAGACAAGAGTTTCTAACACTGGTCCATTTTAAGCTTTTCTCGGTGAGATAAAGCTTTTTTGGATCTTATACATTCAACTTTATATCCAAAATTTGTATACAAATGGGATGATCCTAAACTACCACAGACATTGTTTTTAGCTCATTTGAAGTAAAATTAGATGTTACATATTGACCAGACAAGAGTTTCTAACACTGGTCCATTTTAAGCTTTTCTCGGTGTGATAAAGCATTTTTGGACCTGATACATACAACTTTATTTCAAACACTTGTATACAGATGTGATGCTCCTGCACTACTACAGACATTGTTTTTAGCTCTTTTAAAGTAAAATTAGATGTTACATTATGACCAGACAAGAGTTTCTAACACTGGTCCATTTTAAGCTTTTCTCGGTGAGATAAAGCATTTTTGGATCTTATACATGCAACTTTATTTCTAAAAGTTGTATACAAATGGGATGCTCCTGCACTACTACAGACATTGTTTTTAGCTCATTTGAAGTAAAATTAGATGTTACATATTGACCAGACAAGAGTTTCTAACACTGGTCCATTTTAAGCTTTTCTCGGTGAGATAAAGCATTTTTGGACCTTATACATACAACTTTATTTCAAACACTTGTATACAGATGTGATGCTCCTGCACTACTACAGACATTGTTTTTAGCTCATTTGAAGTAAAATTAGATGTTACATTATGACCAGACAAGAGTTTCTAACACTGGGCCATTTTCAGCTTTTCTCGGTGAGATAAAGCATTTTTGGACCTTATACATACAACTTTATTTCAAACACTTGTATACAGATGTGATGCTCCTGCACTACTACAGACATTGTTTTTAGCTCATTTGAAGTAAAATTAGATGTTACATTATGACCAGACAAGAGTTTCTAACACTGGTCCATTTTAAGCTTTTCTCGGTGTGATAAAGCATTTTTGGATCTGATACATACAACTTTATTTCAAACACTTGTATACAGATGTGATGCTCCTGCACTACTACAGACATTGTTTTTAGCTCATTTGAAGTAAAATTAGATGTTACATATGGACCAGACAAGAGTTTCTAACACTGGTCCATTTTAAGCTTTTCTCGGTGAGATAAAGCATTTTTGGACCTTATACATCAACTTTTTTCAAAATTGTATACAATGGATGTCCTACTACTACAGACATTGTTTTTAGCTCATTTGAAGTAAAATTAGATGTTACATATGGACCAGACAAGAGTTTCTAACACTGGTCCATTTTAAGCTTTTCTCGGTGTGATAAAGCATTTTTGGACCTTATACATACAACTTTATTTCAAACACTTGTATACAGATGTGATGCTCCTGCACTACTACAGACATTGTTTTTAGCTCATTTGAAGTAAAATTAGATGTTACATTATGACCAGACAAGAGTTTCTAACACTGGGCCACTTTAAGCTTTTCTCGGTGTGATAAAGCATTTTTGGATCTTATACATGCAACTTTATTTCTAAAAGTTGTATACAAATGTGATGATCCTAAACTACCACAGACATTGTTTTTAGCTCCTTTGAAGTAAAATTAGATGTTACATATTGACCAGACAAGAGTTTCTAACACTGGTCCATTTTAAGCTTTTCTCGGTGAGATAAAGCATTTTTGGACCTTATACATACAACTTTATTTCAAACACTTGTATACAGATGTGATGCTCCTGCACTACTACAGACATTGTTTTTAGCTCATTTGAAGTAAAATTAGATGTTACATATTGACCAGACAAGAGTTTCTAACACTGGTCCATTTTAAGCTTTTCTCGGTGTGATAAAGCATTTTTGGACCTTATACATACAACTTTATTTCAAACACTTGTATACAGATGTGATGCTCCTGCACTACTACAGACATTGTTTTTAGCTCATTTGAAGTAAAATTAGATGTTACATTATGACCAGACAAGAGTTTCTAACACTGGGCCATTTTAAGCTTTTCTCGGTGAGATAAAGCTTTTTTGATCTTATACATGCAACTTTATTTCTAAAAGTTGTATACAAATGGGATGATCCTAAACTACCACAGACATTGTTTTTAGCTCATTTGAAGTAAAATTAGATGTTACATATGACCAGACAAGAGTTTCTAACACTGTCCATTTTAAGCTTTTCTCGGTGAGATAAAGCATTTTTGGACCTTATACATACAACTTTATTTCAAACACTTGTATACAGATGTGATGCTCCTGCACTACTACAGACATTGTTTTTAGCTCATTTGAAGTAAAATTAGATGTTACATTATGACCAGACAAGAGTTTCTAACACTGGGCCATTTTAAGCTTTTCTCGGTGAGATAAAGCATTTTTGGACCTTATACATACAACTTTATTTCAAACACTTGTATACAGATGTGATGCTCCTGCACTACTACAGACATTGTTTTTAGCTCATTTGAAGTAAAATTAGATGTTACATTATGACCAGACAAGAGTTTCTAACACTGGTCCATTTTAAGCTTTTCTCGGTGTGATAAAGCATTTTTGGCCTGATACATACAACTTTATTTCAAACACTTGTATACAGATGTGATGCTCCTGCACTACTACAGACATTGTTTTTAGCTCATTTGAAGTAAAATTAGATGTTACATATGGACCAGACAAGAGTTTCTAACACTGGTCCATTTTAAGCTTTTCTCGGTGAGATAAAGCATTTTTGGACCTTATACATACAACTTTATTTCAAACACTTGTATACAGATGTGATGCTCCTGCACTACTACAGACATTGTTTTTAGCTCATTTGAAGTAAAATTAGATGTTACATATGACCAGACAAGAGTTTCTAACACTGGTCCATTTTAAGCTTTTCTCGGTGTGATAAAGCATTTTTGGACCTTATACATACAACTTTATTTCAAACACTTGTATACAGATGTGATGCTCCTGCACTACTACAGACATTGTTTTTAGCTCATTTGAAGTAAAATTAGATGTTACATTATGACCAGACAAGAGTTTCTAACACTGGCCATTTTAAGCTTTTCTCGGTGAGATAAAGCTTTTTGATCTTATACATGCAACTTTATTTCTAAAAGTTGTATACAAATGGATGATCCTAAACTACCACAGACATTGTTTTTAGCTCATTTGAAGTAAAATTAGATGTTACATATTGACCAGACAAGAGTTTCTAACACTGGTCCATTTTAAGCTTTTCTCGGTGTGATAAAGCATTTTTGGACCTTATACATACAACTTTATTTCAAACACTTGTATACAGATGTGATGCTCCTGCACTACTACAGACATTGTTTTTAGCTCATTTGAAGTAAAATTAGATGTTACATTATGACCAGACAAGAGTTTCTAACACTGGGCCATTTTCAGCTTTTCTCGGTGAGATAAAGCATTTTTGGACCTTATACATACAACTTTATTTCAAACACTTGTATACAGATGTGATGCTCCTGCACTACTACAGACATTGTTTTTAGCTCATTTGAAGTAAAATTAGATGTTACATTATGACCAGACAAGAGTTTCTAACACTGGGCCATTTTAAGCTTTTCTCGGTGTGATAAAGCATTTTTGGACCTGATACATACAACTTTATTTCAAACACTTGTATACAGATGTGATGCTCCTGCACTACTACAGACATTGTTTTTAGCTCATTTGAAGTAAAATTAGATGTTACATTATGACCAGACAAGAGTTTCTAACACTGGTTCATTTTAAGCTTTTCTCGGTGTGATAAAGCATTTTTGGATCTGATACATACAACTTTATTTCAAACACTTGTATACAGATGTGATGCTCCTGCACTACTACAGACATTGTTTTTAGCTCATTTGAAGTAAAATTAGATGTTACATTATGGACCAGACAAGAGTTTCTAACACTGGTCCATTTTAAGCTTTTCTCGGTGAGATAAAGCATTTTTGGACCTTATACATACAACTTTATTTCAAACACTTGTATACAGATGTGATGCTCCTGCACTAATACAGACATTGTTTTTAGCTCATTTGAAGTAAAATTAGATGTTACATATGGACCAGACAAGAGTTTCTAACACTGGGCCATTTTCAGCTTTTCTCGGTGAGATAAAGCATTTTTGGACCTTATACATACAACTTTATTTCAAACACTTGTATACAGATGTGATGCTCCTGCACTACTACAGACATTGTTTTTAGCTCATTTGAAGTAAAATTAGATGTTACATTATGACCAGACAAGAGTTTCTAACACTGGTCCATTTTAAGCTTTTCTCGGTGAGATAAAGCTTTTTTGGATCTTATACATGCAACTTTAGTTCAAACACTTGTATACAGATGTGATGCTCCTGCACTACTACAGACATTGTTTTTAGCTCATTTGAAGTAAAATTAGATGTTACATATTGACCAGACAAGAGTTTCTAACACTGGTCCATTTTAAGCTTTTCTCGGTGAGATAAAGCTTTTTTGGATCTTATACATGCAACTTTATTTCTAAAAGTTGTATACAAATGGGATGATCCTAAACTACCACAGACATTGTTTTTAGCTCATTTGAAGTAAAATTAGATGTTACATATTGACCAGACAAGAGTTTCTAACACTGGTCCATTTTAAGCTTTTCTCGGTGTGATAAAGCATTTTTGGTCCTGATACATACAACTTTATTTCAAACACTTGTATACAGATGTGATGCTCCTGCACTACTACAGACATTGTTTTTAGCTCATTTGAAGTAAAATTAGATGTTACATTATGACCAGACAAGAGTTTCTAACACTGGTCCATTTTAAGCTTTTCTCGGTGAGATAAAGCATTTTTGGACCTTATACATACAACTTTATTTCAAACACTTGTATACAGATGTGATGCTCCTGCACTACTACAGACATTGTTTTTAGCTCATTTGAAGTAAAATTAGATGTTACATTATGACCAGACAAGAGTTTCTAACACTGGTCCATTTTAAGCTTTTCTCGGTGTGATAAAGCATTTTTGGTCCTGATACATACAACTTTATTTCAAACACTTGTATACAGATGTGATGCTCCTGCACTACTACAGACATTGTTTTTAGCTCATTTGAAGTAAAATTAGATGTTACATTATTACCAGACAAGAGTTTCTAACACTGGTCCATTTTAAGCTTTTCTCAGTGTGATAAAGCATTTTTGGATCTGATACATAAACTTTATTTCAAACACTTGTATACAGATGTGATGCTCCTGCACTACTACAGACATTGTTTTTAGCTCATTTGAAGTAAAATTAGATGTTACATTATGACCAGACAAGAGTTTCTAACACTGGTCCATTTTCAGCTTTTCTCGGTGAGATAAAGCATTTTTGGACCTTATACATACAACTTTATTTCAAACACTTGTATACAGATGTGATGCTCCTGCACTACTACAGACATTGTTTTTAGCTCATTTGAAGTAAAATTAGATGTTACATTATGACCAGACAAGAGTTTCTAACACTGGGCCATTTTAAGCTTTTCTCGGTGAGATAAAGCTTTTTTGGATCTTATACATGCAACTTTATTTCTAAAAGTTGTATACAAATGGGATGATCCTAAACTACCACAGACATTGTTTTTAGCTCATTTGAAGTAAAATTAGATGTTACATATTGACCAGACAAGAGTTTCTAACACTGGTCCATTTTAAGCTTTTCTCGGTGTGATAAAGCATTTTTGGACCTTATACATACAACTTTATTTCAAACACTTGTATACAGATGTGATGCTCCTGCACTACTACAGACATTGTTTTTAGCTCATTTGAAGTAAAATTAGATGTTACATTATGACCAGACAAGAGTTTCTAACACTGGTCCATTTTAAGCTTTTCTCGGTGTGATAAAGCATTTTTGGACCTTATACATACAACTTTATTTCAAACACTTGTATACAGATGTGATGCTCCTGCACTACTACAGACATTGTTTTTAGCTCATTTGAAGTAAAATTAGATGTTACATATTGACCAGACAAGAGTTTCTAACACTGGTCCATTTTAAGCTTTTCTCGGTGTGATAAAGCATTTTTGGATCTGATACATACAACTTTATTTCAAACACTTGTATACAGATGTGATGCTCCTGCACTACTACAGACATTGTTTTTAGCTCATTTGAAGTAAAATTAGATGTTACATATTGACCAGACAAGAGTTTCTAACACTGGTCCATTTTAAGCTTTTCTCGGTGTGATAAAGCATTTTTGGTCCTGATACATACAACTTTATTTCAAACACTTGTATACAGATGTGATGCTCCTGCACTACTACAGACATTGTTTTTAGCTCATTTGAAGTAAAATTAGATGTTACATTATGACCAGACAAGAGTTTCTAACACTGGGCCATTTTCAGCTTTTCTCGGTGAGATAAAGCATTTTTGGACCTTATACATACAACTTTATTTCAAACACTTGTATACAGATGTGATGCTCCTGCACTACTACAGACATTGTTTTTAGCTCATTTGAAGTAAAATTAGATGTTACATTATGACCAGACAAGAGTTTCTAACACTGGGCCATTTTAAGCTTTTCTCGGTGAGATAAAGCTTTTTTGGATCTTATACATGCAACTTTATTTCTAAAAGTTGTATACAAATGGGATGATCCTAAACTACCACAGACATTGTTTTTAGCTCATCTGAAGTAAAATTAGATGTTACATATTGACCAGACAAGAGTTTCTAACACTGGTCCATTTTAAGCTTTTCTCGGTGTGATAAAGCATTTTTGGACCTTATACATACAACTTTATTTCAAACACTTGTATACAGATGTGATGCTCCTGCACTACTACAGACATTGTTTTTAGCTCATTTGAAGTAAAATTAGATGTTACATTATGACCAGACAAGAGTTTCTAACACTGGGCCATTTTAAGCTTTTCTCGGTGAGATAAAGCATTTTTGGACCTTATACATACAACTTTATTTCAAACACTTGTATACAGATGTGATGCTCCTGCACTACTACAGACATTGTTTTTAGCTCATTTGAAGTAAAATTAGATGTTACATTATGACCAGACAAGAGTTTCTAACACTGGTCCATTTTAAGCTTTTCTCGGTGTGATAAAGCATTTTTGGATCTGATACATACAACTTTATTTCAAACACTTGTATACAGATGTGATGCTCCTGCACTACTACAGACATTGTTTTTAGCTCATTTGAAGTAAAATTAGATGTTACATTATGACCAGACAAGAGTTTCTAACACTGGTCCATTTTAAGCTTTTCTCGGTGAGATAAAGCATTTTTGGATCTTAAACATTCAACTTTATTTCAAACACTTGTATACAGATGTGATGCTCCTGCACTACTACAGACATTGTTTTTAGCTCATTTGAAGTAAAATTAGATGTTACATTATGACCAGACAAGAGTTTCTAACACTGGGCCATTTTAAGCTTTTCTCGGTGAGATAAAGCTTTTTTGGATCTTATACATGCAACTTTATTTCTAAAAGTTGTATACAAATGGGATGATCCTAAACTACCACAGACATTGTTTTTAGCTCATTTGAAGTAAAATTAGATGTTACATATTGACCAGACAAGAGTTTCTAACACTGGTCCATTTTAAGCTTTTCTCGGTGTGATAAAGCATTTTTGGTCCTGATACATACAACTTTATTTCAAACACTTGTATACAGATGTGATGCTCCTGCACTACTACAGACATTGTTTTTAGCTCATTTGAAGTAAAATTAGATGTTACATATGGACCAGACAAGAGTTTCTAACACTGGTCCATTTTAAGCTTTTCTCGGTGTGATAAAGCATTTTTGGACCTTATACATACAACTTTATTTCAAACACTTGTATACAGATGTGATGCTCCTGCACTACTACAGACATTGTTTTTAGCTCATTTGAAGTAAAATTAGATGTTACATTTTTACCAGACAAGAGTTTCTAACACTGGTCCATTTTAAGCTTTTCTCGGTGTGATAAAGCATTTTTGGATCTGATACATAGAACTTTATTTCAAACACTTGTATACAGATGTGATGCTCCTGCACTACTACAGACATTGTTTTTAGCTCATTTGAAGTAAAATTAGATGTTACATTATGACCAGACAAGAGTTTCTAACACTGGTCCATTTTAAGCTTTTCTCGGTGAGATAAAGCTTTTTTGGATCTTATACATGCAACTTTATTTCTAAAAGTTGTATACAAATGGGATGATCCTAAACTACCACAGACATTGTTTTTAGCTCATTTGAAGTAAAATTAGATGTTACATATTGACCAGACAAGAGTTTCTAACACTGGTCCATTTTAAGCTTTTCTCGGTGTGATAAAGCATTTTTGGACCTTATACATACAACTTTATTTCAAACACTTGTATACAGATGTGATGCTCCTGCACTACTACAGACATTGTTTTTAGCTCATTTGAAGTAAAATTAGATGTTACATTATGACCAGACAAGAGTTTCTAACACTGGCCATTTAAGCTTTTCTCGGTGGATAAAGCATTTTTGGACTATACATACAACTTTATTTCAAACACTTGTATACAGATGTGATGCTCCTGCACTACTACAGACATTGTTTTTAGCTCATTTGAAGTAAAATTAGATGTTACATTATGACCAGACAAGAGTTTCTAACACTGGTCCACTTTAAGCTTTCTCGGTGTGATAAAGCATTTTTGGTCCTGATACATACAACTTGATTTCAAACACTTGTATACAGATGTGATGCTCCTGCACTACTACAGACATTGTTTTTAGCTCATTTGAAGTAAAATTAGATGTTACATTATGACCAGACAAGAGTTTCTAACACTGGGCCATTTTAAGCTTTTCTCGGTGAGATAAAGCATTTTTGGATCTTATACATACAACTTTATTTCAAACACTTGTATACAGATGTGATGCTCCTGCACTACTACAGACATTGTTTTTAGCTCATTTGAAGTAAAATTAGATGTTACATTATGACCAGACAAGAGTTTCTAACACTGGGCCATTTTAAGCTTTTCTCGGTGAGATAAAGCTTTTTTGGATCTTATACATGCAACTTTATTTCTAAAAGTTGTATACAAATGGGATGATCCTAAACTACCACAGACATTGTTTTTAGCTCATTTGAAGTAAAATTAGATGTTACATATTGACCAGACAAGAGTTTCTAACACTGGTCCATTTTAAGCTTTTCTCGGTGTGATAAAGCATTTTTGGTCCTGATACATACAACTTTATTTCAAACACTTGTATACAGATGTGATGCTCCTGCACTACTACAGACATTGTTTTTAGCTCATTTGAAGTAAAATTAGATGTTACATTATGACCAGACAAGAGTTTCTAACACTGGGCCATTTTCAGCTTTTCTCGGTGAGATAAAGCATTTTTGGACCTTATACATACAACTTTATTTCAAACACTTGTATACAGATGTGATGCTCCTGCACTACTACAGACATTGTTTTTAGCTCATTTGAAGTAAAATTAGATGTTACATTATGACCAGACAAGAGTTTCTAACACTGGTTCATTTTAAGCTTTTCTCGGTGTGATAAAGCATTTTTGGATCTGATACATACAACTTTATTTCAAACACTTGTATACAGATGTGATGCTCCTGCACTACTACAGACATTGTTTTTAGCTCATTTGAAGTAAAATTAGATGTTACATTATGACCAGACAAGAGTTTCTAACACTGGTCCATTTTAAGCTTTTCTCGGTGAGATAAAGCATTTTTGGACCTGATACATACAACTTTATTTCAAACACTTGTATACAGATGTGATGCTCCTGCACTACTACAGACATTGTTTTTAGCTCATTTGAAGTAAAATTAGATGTTACATATGACCAGACAAGAGTTTCTAACACTGGTCCATTTTAAGCTTTTCTCGGTGTGATAAAGCATTTTTGGATCCTGATACATACAACTTTATTTCAAACACTTGTATACAGATGTGATGCTCCTGCACTACTACAGACATTGTTTTTAGCTCATTTGAAGTAAAATTAGATGTTACATTATGACCAGACAAGAGTTTCTAACACTGGTCCATTTTAAGCTTTTCTCGGTGAGATAAAGCATTTTTGGACCTTATACATACAACTTTATTTCAAACACTTGTATACAGATGTGATGCTCCTGCACTACTACAGACATTGTTTTTAGCTCATTTGAAGTAAAATTAGATGTTACATTATGACCAGACAAGAGTTTCTAACACTGGTCCATTTTAAGCTTTTCTCGGTGTGATAAAGCATTTTTGGTCCTGATACATACAACTTTATTTCAAACACTTGTATACAGATGTGATGCTCCTGCACTACTACAGACATTGTTTTTAGCTCATTTGAAGTAAAATTAGACGTTACATTATGACCAGACGAGAGTTTCTAACACTGGTCCATTTTAAGCTTTTCTCGATGAGATAAAGCTTTTTTGGATCTTATACATGCAACTTTATTTCTAAAAGTTGTATACAAATGGGATGATCCTAAACTACCACAGACATTGTTTTTAGCTCATTTGAAGTAAAATTAGATGTTACATTATGACCAGACAAGAGTTTCTAACACTGGGCCATTTTAAGCTTTTCTCGGTGAGATAAAGCTTTTTTGGATCTTATACATGCAACTTTATTTCTAAAAGTTGTATACAAATGGGATGATCCTAAACTACCACAGACATTGTTTTTAGCTCATTTGAAGTAAAATTAGATGTTACATATTGACCAGACAAGAGTTTCTAACACTGGTCCATTTTAAGCTTTTCTCGGTGTGATAAAGCATTTTTGGTCCTGATACATACAACTTTATTTCAAACACTTGTATACAGATGTGATGCTCCTGCACTACTACAGACATTGTTTTTAGCTCATTTGAAGTAAAATTAGATGTTACATTATGACCAGACAAGAGTTTCTAACACTGGTCCATTTTAAGCTTTTCTCGGTGAGATAAAGCATTTTTGGACCTTATACATACAACTTTATTTCAAACACTTGTATACAGATGTGATGCTCCTGCACTACTACAGACATTGTTTTTAGCTCATTTGAAGTAAAATTAGATGTTACATTATGACCAGACAAGAGTTTCTAACACTGGTCCATTTTAAGCTTTTCTCGGTGTGATAAAGCATTTTTGGTCCTGATACATACAACTTTATTTCAAACACTTGTATACAGATGTGATGCTCCTGCACTACTACAGACATTGTTTTTAGCTCATTTGAAGTAAAATTAGATGTTACATTATGACCAGACAAGAGTTTCTAACACTGGTCCATTTTAAGCTTTTCTCGGTGAGATAAAGCATTTTTGGACCTTATACATACAACTTTATTTCAAACACTTGTATACAGATGTGATGCTCCTGCACTACTACAGACATTGTTTTTAGCTCTTTTGAAGTAAAATTAGATGTTACATTATGACCAGACAAGAGTTTCTAACACTGGGCCATTTTAAGCTTTTCTCGGTGAGATAAAGCTTTTTTGGATCTTATACATGCAACTTTATTTCTAAAAGTTGTATACAAATGGGATGATCCTAAACTACCACAGACATTGTTTTTAGCTCATTTGAAGTAAAATTAGATGTTACATATTGACCAGACAAGAGTTTCTAACACTGGTCCATTTTAAGCTTTTCTCGGTGTGATAAAGCATTTTTGGACCTTATACATACAACTCTATTTCAAACACTTGTATACAGATGTGATGCTCCTGCACTACTACAGACATTGTTTTTAGCTCATTTGAAATAAAATTAGATGTTACATTATGACCAGACAAGAGTTTCTAACACTGGTCCATTTTAAGCTTTTCTCGGTGAGATAAAGCATTTTTGGACCTTATACATACAACTTTATTTCAAACACTTGTATACAGATGTGATGCTCCTGCACTACTACAGACATTGTTTTTAGCTCATTTGAAGTAAAATTAGATGTTACATATTGACCAGACAAGAGTTTCTAACACTGGTCCATTTTAAGCTTTTCTCGGTGTGATAAAGCATTTTTGGATCTGATACATACAACTTTATTTCAAACACTTGTATACAGATGTGATGCTCCTGCACTACTACAGACATTGTTTTTACCTCATTTGAAGTAAAATTAGATCTTACATTATGACCAGACAAGAGTTTCTAACACTGGTCCACTTTAAGCTTTTCTCGGTGTGATAAAGCATTTTTGGATCTTATACATGCAACTTTATTTCAAACACTTGTATACAGATGTGATGCTCCTGCACTACTACAGACATTGTTTTTACCTCATTTGAAGTAAAATTAGATGTTACATTATGACCAGACAAGAGTTTCTAACACTGGTCCACTTTAAGCTTTTCTCGGTGTGATAAAGCTTTTTTGGATCTTATACATGCAACTTTATTTCTAAAAGTTGTATACAAATGGGATGATCCTAAACTACCACAGACATTGTTTTTAGCTCATTTGAAGTAAAATTAGATGTTACATATTGACCAGACAAGAGTTTCTAACACTGGTCCATTTTAAGCTTTTCTCGGTGTGATAAAGCATTTTTGGTCCTGATACATACAACTTTATTTCAAACACTTGTATACAGATGTGATGCTCCTGCACTACTACAGACATTGTTTTTAGCTCATTTGAAGTAAAATTAGATGTTACATATGGACCAGACAAGAGTTTCTAACACTGGGCCATTTTCAGCTTTTCTCGGTGAGATAAAGCATTTTTGGACCTTATACATACAACTTTATTTCAAACACTTGTATACAGATGTGATGCTCCTGCACTACTACAGACATTGTTTTTAGCTCATTTGAAGTAAAATTAGATGTTACATTATGACCAGACAAGAGTTTCTAACACTGGTCCATTTTAAGCTTTTCTCGGTGAGATAAAGCATTTTTGGACCTGATACATACAACTTTATTTCAAACACTTGTATACAGATGTGATGCTCCTGCACTACTACAGACATTGTTTTTAGCTCATTTGAAGTAAAATTAGATGTTACATTATGACCAGACAAGAGTTTCTAACACTGGTCCATTTTAAGCTTTTCTCGGTGTGATAAAGCATTTTTGGACCTTATACATACAACTTTATTTCAAACACTTGTATACAGATGTGATGCTCCTGCACTACTACAGACATTGTTTTTACCTCATTTGAAGTAAAATTAGATGTTACATTATGACCAGACAAGAGTTTCTAACACTGGGCCATTTTAAGCTTTTCTCGGTGAGATAAAGCTTTTTTGGATCTTATACATGCAACTTTATTTCTAAAAGTTGTATACAAATTGGATGATCCTAAACTACCACAGACATTGTTTTTACCTCATTTGAAGTAAAATTAGATCTTACATTATGACCAGACAAGAGTTTCTAACACTGGTCCATTTTAAGCTTTTCTCGGTGTGATAAAGCATTTTTGGACCTTATACATACAACTTTATTTCAAACACTTGTATACAGATGTGATGCTCCTGCACTACTACAGACATTGTTTTTAGCTCATTTGAAGTAAAATTAGATGTTACATTATGACCAGACAAGAGTTTCTAACACTGGGCCATTTTAAGCTTTTCTCGGTGAGATAAAGCTTTTTTGGATCTTATACATGCAACTTTATTTCTAAAAGTTGTATACAAATGGGATGATCCTAAACTACCACAGACATTGTTTTTAGCTCATTTGAAGTAAAATTAGATGTTACATATTGACCAGACAAGAGTTTCTAACACTGGTCCATTTTAAGCTTTTCTCGGTGTGATAAAGCATTTTTGGACCTTATACATACAACTTTATTTCAAACACTTGTATACAGATGTGATGCTCCTGCACTACTACAGACATTGTTTTTAGCTCATTTGAAGTAAAATTAGATGTTACATTATGACCAGACAAGAGTTTCTAACACTGGGCCATTTTAAGCTTTTCTCGGTGAGATAAAGCATTTTTGGACCTTATACATACAACTTTATTTCAAACACTTGTATACAGATGTGATGCTCCTGCACTACTACAGACATTGTTTTTAGCTCATTTGAAGTAAAATTAGATGTTACATTATGACCAGACAAGAGTTTCTAACACTGGTCCATTTTAAGCTTTTCTCGGTGTGATAAAGCATTTTTGGTCCTGATACATACAACTTTATTTCAAACACTTGTATACAGATGTGATGCTCCTGCACTACTACAGACATTGTTTTTAGCTCATTTGAAGTAAAATTAGATGTTACATTATGACCAGACAAGAGTTTCTAACACTGGTCCATTTTAAGCTTTTCTCGGTGAGATAAAGCATTTTTGGACCTTATACATACAACTTTATTTCAAACACTTGTATACAGATGTGATGCTCCTGCACTACTACAGACATTGTTTTTAGCTCTTTGAAGTAAAATTAGATGTTACATTATGACCAGACAAGAGTTTCTAACACTGGGCCACTTTAAGCTTTTCTCGGTGTGATAAAGCTTTTTAGGATCTTATACATGCAACTTTATTTCTAAAAGTTGTATACAAATGGGATGATCCTAAACTACCACAGACATTGTTTTTAGCTCATTTGAAGTAAAATTAGATGTTACATATTGACCAGACAAGAGTTTCTAACACTGTTCCATTTTAAGCTTTTCTCGGTGTGATAAAGCATTTTTGGTCCTGATACCTACAACTTTATTTCAAACACTTGTATACAGATGTGATGCTCCTGCACTAATACAGACATTGTTTTTAGCTCATTTGAAGTAAAATTAGATGTTACATATGGACCAGACAAGAGTTTCTAACACTGGGCCATTTTAAGCTTTTCTCGGTGAGATAATGCATTTTTGGACCTTATACATACAACTTTATTTCAAACACTTGTATACAGATGTGATGCTCCTGCACTACTACAGACATTGTTTTTAGCTCATTTGAAGTAAAATTAGATGTTACATTATGACCAGACAAGAGTTTCTAACACTGGTCCATTTTAAGCTTTTCTCGGTGAGATAAAGCATTTTTGGACCTTATACATACAACTTTATTTCAAACACTTGTATACAGATGTGATGCTCCTGCACTACTACAGACATTGTTTTTAGCTCATTTGAAGTAAAATTAGATGTTACATTATGACCAGACAAGAGTTTCTAACACTGGGCCATTTTAAGCTTTTCTCGGTGAGATAAAGCTTTTTTGGATCTTATACATGCAACTTTATTTCTAAAAGTTGTATACAAATGGGATGATCCTAAACTACCACAGACATTGTTTTTAGCTCATTTGAAGTAAAATTAGATGTATATTGACCAGACAAGAGTTTCTAACACTGGTCCATTTTAAGCTTTTCTCGGTGTGATAAAGCATTTTTGGACCTTATACATACAACTCTATTTCAAACACTTGTATACAGATGTGATGCTCCTGCACTACTACAGACATTGTTTTTAGCTCATTTGAAGTAAAATTAGATGTTACATTATGACCAGACAAGAGTTTCTAACACTGGGCCATTTAAGCTTTTCTCGGTGAGATAAAGCATTTTTGGACCTTATACATACAACTTTATTTCAAACACTTGTATACAGATGTGATGCTCCTGCACTACTACAGACATTGTTTTTAGCTCATTTGAAGTAAAATTAGATGTTACATTATGACCAGACAAGAGTTTCTAACACTGGTCCACTTTAAGCTTTTCTCGGTGTGATAAAGCATTTTTGGATCTGATACATAAAACTTTATTTCAAACACTTGTATACAGATGTGATGCTCCTGCACTACTACAGACATTGTTTTTAGCTCATTTGAAGTAAAATTAGATGTTACATTATGACCAGACAAGAGTTTCTAACACTGGTCCATTTTAAGCTTTTCTCGGTGAGATAAAGCTTTTTTGGATCTTATACATACAACTTTATTTCAAAAACTTGTATACAAATGGGATGATCCTAAACTACCACAGACATTGTTTTTAGCTCATTTGAAGTAAAATTAGATGTTACATTATGACCAGACAAGAGTTTCTAACACTGGTCCATTTTAAGCTTTTCTCGGTGAGATAAAGCTTTTTTGGATCTTATACATGCAACTTTATTTCTAAAGGTTGTATACAAATGGGATGATCCTAAACTACCACAGACATTGTTTTTAGCTCATTTGAAGTAAAATTAGATGTTACATATTGACCAGACAAGAGTTTCTAACACTGGTCCATTTTAAGCTTTTCTCGGTGTGATAAAGCATTTTTGGTCCTGATACATACAACTTTATTTCAAACACTTGTATACAGATGTGATGCTCCTGCACTACTACAGACACTGTTTTTAGCTCATTTGAAGTAAAATTAGATGTTACACTATGACCAGACAAGAGTTTCTAACACTGGTCCATTTTAAGCTTTTCTCGGTGTGATAAAGCATTTTTGGACCTGATACATACAACTTTATTTCAAACACTTTGTATACAGATGTGATGCTCCTGCACTACTACAGACATTGTTTTTAGCTCATTTGAAGTAAAATTAGATGTTACATATGACCAGACAAGAGTTTCTAACACTGGTCCATTTTAAGCTTTTCTCGGTGTGATAAAGCATTTTTGGACCTTATACATACAACTTTATTTCAAACACTTGTATACAGATGTGATGCTCCTGCACTACTACAGACATTGTTTTTAGCTCATTTGAAGTAAAATTAGATGTTACATTATGACCAGACAAGAGTTTCTAACACTGGTCCATTTTAAGCTTTTCTCGGTGTGATAAAGCATTTTTGGCCTGATACATACAACTTTATTTCAAACACTTGTATACAGATGTGATGCTCCTGCACTACTACAGACATTGTTTTTAGCTCATTTGAAGTAAAATTAGATGTTACATTATGACCAGACAAGAGTTTCTAACACTGGTCCATTTTCAGCTTTTCTCGGTGAGATAAAGCATTTTTGGACCTTATACATACAACTTTATTTCAAACACTTGTATACAGATGTGATGCTCCTGCACTACTACAGACATTGTTTTTAGCTCTTTTGAAGTAAAATTAGATGTTACATTATGACCAGACAAGAGTTTCTAACACTGGGCCATTTTAAGCTTTTCTCGGTGAGATAAAGCTTTTTTGGATCTTATACATGCAACTTTATTTCTAAAAGTTGTATACAAATGGGATGATCCTAAACTACCACAGACATTGTTTTTAGCTCATTTGAAGTAAAATTAGATGTTACATATGGACCAGACAAGAGTTTCTAACACTGGTCCATTTTAAGCTTTTCTCGGTGTGATAAAGCATTTTTTGACCTTATACATTTCACTTTATTTCAAACACTTGTATACAGATGTGATGCTCCTGCACTACTACAGACATTGTTTTTAGCTCATTTGAAGTAAAATTAGATGTTACATTATGACCAGACATGAGTTTCTAACACTGGGCCATTTTCAGCTTTTCTCGGTGAGATAAAGCATTTTTGGACCTTATACATACAACTTTATTTCAAACACTTGTATACAGATGTGATGCTCCTGCACTACTACAGACATTGTTTTTAGCTCATTTGAAGTAAAATTAGATGTTACATTATGACCAGACAAGAGTTTCTAACACTGGTCCATTTTAAGCTTTTCTCGGTGTGATAAAGCATTTTTGGTCCTGATACATACAACTTTATTTCAAACACTTGTATACAGATGTGATGCTCCTGCACTACTACAGACATTGTTTTTAGCTCATTTGAAGTAAAATTAGATGTTACATTATGACCAGACAAGAGTTTTTAACACTGGGCCATTTTAAGCTTTTCTCGGTGAGATAAAGCTTTTTTGGATCTTATACATGCAACTTTAGTTCAAACACTTGTATACAGATGTGATGCTCCTGCACTACTACAGACATTGTTTTTAGCTCATTTGAAGTAAAATTAGATGTTACATTATGACCAGACAAGAGTTTCTAACACTGGTCCACTTTAAGCTTTTCTCGGTGTGATAAAGCTTTTTTGGATCTTATACATGCAACTTTATTTCTAAAAGTTGTATACAAATGGGATGATCCTAAACTACCACAGACATTGTTTTTAGCTCATTTGAAGTAAAATTAGATGTTACATATTGACCAGACAAGAGTTTCTAACACTGGTCCATTTTAAGCTTTTCTCGGTGTGATAAAGCATTTTTGGTCCTGATACATACAACTTTATTTCAAACACTTGTATACAGATGTGATGCTCCTGCACTACTACAGACATTGTTTTTAGCTCATTTGAAGTAAAATTAGATGTTACATTATGACCAGACAAGAGTTTCTAACACTGGGCCATTTTCAGCTTTTCTCGGTGAGATAAAGCATTTTTGGACCTTATACATACAACTTTATTTCAAACACTTGTATACAGATGTGATGCTCCTGCACTACTACAGACATTGTTTTTAGCTCTTTTGAAGTAAAATTAGATGTTACATTATGACCAGACAAGAGTTTCTAACACTGGTCCATTTTAAGCTTTTCTCGGTGAGATAAAGCATTTTTGGACCTTATACATACAACTTTATTTCAAACACTTGTATACAGATGTGATGCTCCTGCACTACTACAGACATTGTTTTTAGCTCATTTGAAGTAAAATTAGATGTTACATTATGACCAGACAAGAGTTTCTAACACTGGTCCATTTTCAGCTTTTCTCGGTGAGATAAAGCATTTTTGGACCTTATACATACAACTTTATTTCAAACACTTGTATACAGATGTGATGCTCCTGCACTACTACAGACATTGTTTTTAGCTCTTTTGAAGTAAAATTAGATGTTACATTATGACCAGACAAGAGTTTCTAACACTGGGCCATTTTAAGCTTTTCTCGGTGAGATAAAGCTTTTTTGGATCTTATACATGCAACTTTATTTCTAAAAGTTGTATACAAATGGGATGATCCTAAACTACCACAGACATTGTTTTTAGCTCCTTTGAAGTAAAATTAGATGTTACATATTGACCAGACAAGAGTTTCTAACACTGGTCCATTTTAAGCTTTTCTCGGTGTGATAAAGCATTTTTGGACCTTATACATACAACTTTATTTCAAACACTTGTATACAGATGTGATGCTCCTGCACTACTACAGACATTGTTTTTAGCTCATTTGAAGTAAAATTAGATGTTACATTATGACCAGACAAGAGTTTCTAACACTGGTCCATTTTAAGCTTTTCTCGGTGAGATAAAGCATTTTTGGACCTTATACATACAACTTTATTTCAAACACTTGTATACAGATGTGATGCTCCTGCACTACTACAGACATTGTTTTTAGCTCATTTGAAGTAAAATTAGATGTTACATATTGACCAGACAAGAGTTTCTAACACTGGTCCATTTTAAGCTTTTCTCGGTGTGATAAAGCATTTTTGGTCCTGATACATACAACTTTATTTCAAACACTTGTATACAGATGTGATGCTCCTGCACTACTACAGACATTGTTTTTAGCTCATTTGAAGTAAAATTAGATGTTACATATTGACCAGACAAGAGTTTCTAACACTGGTCCATTTTAAGCTTTTCTCGGTGTGATAAAGCATTTTTGGACCTGATACATACAACTTTATTTCAAACACTTGTATACAGATGTGATGCTCCTGCACTACTACAGACATTGTTTTTAGCTCATTTGAAGTAAAATTAGATGTTACATTATGACCAGACAAGAGTTTCTAACACTGGGCCATTTTCAGCTTTTCTCGGTGAGATAAAGCATTTTTGGACCTTATACATACAACTTTATTTCAAACACTTGTATACAGATGTGATGCTCCTGCACTACTACAGACATTGTTTTTAGCTCATTTGAAGTAAAATTAGATGTTACATTATGACCAGACAAGAGTTTCTAACACTGGGCCATTTTAAGCTTTTCTCGGTGAGATAAAGCTTTTTTGGATCTTATACATGCAACTTTATTTCTAAAAGTTGTATACAAATGGGATGATCCTAAACTACCACAGACATTGTTTTTAGCTCCTTTGAAGTAAAATTAGATGTTACATATTGACCAGACAAGAGTTTCTAACACTGGTCCATTTTAAGCTTTTCTCGGTGTGATAAAGCATTTTTGGACCTTATACATACAACTTTATTTCAAACACTTGTATACAGATGTGATGCTCCTGCACTACTACAGACATTGTTTTTAGCTCATTTGAAGTAAAATTAGATGTTACATTATGACCAGACAAGAGTTTCTAACACTGGTCCACTTTAAGCTTTCTCGGTGTGATAAAGCATTTTTGGTCCTGATACATACAACTTTATTTCAAACACTTGTATACAGATGTGATGCTCCTGCACTACTACAGACATTGTTTTTAGCTCATTTGAAGTAAAATTAGATGTTACATATTGACCAGACAAGAGTTTCTAACACTGGTCCATTTTAAGCTTTTCTCGGTGTGATAAAGCATTTTTGGACCTGATACATACAACTTTATTTCAAACACTTGTATACAGATGTGATGCTCCTGCACTACTACAGACATTGTTTTTAGCTCATTTGAAGTAAAATTAGATGTTACATTATGACCAGACAAGAGTTTCTAACACTGGTCCATTTTAAGCTTTTCTCGGTGTGATAAAGCATTTTTGGACCTTATACATACAACTTTATTTCAAACACTTGTATACAGATGTGATGCTCCTGCACTACTACAGACATTGTTTTTAGCTCATTTGAAGTAAAATTAGATGTTACATTATGACCAGACAAGAGTTTCTAACACTGGTCCATTTTAAGCTTTTCTCGGTGAGATAAAGCATTTTTGGACCTTATACATACAACTTTATTTCAAACACTTGTATACAGATGTGATGCTCCTGCACTACTACAGACATTGTTTTTAGCTCATTTGAAGTAAAATTAGATGTTACATTATGACCAGACAAGAGTTTCTAACACTGGGCCATTTTAAGCTTTTCTCGGTGAGATAAAGCTTTTTTGGATCTTATACATGCAACTTTATTTCTAAAAGTTGTATACAAATGCGATGATCCTAAACTACCACAGACATTGTTTTTAGCTCCTTTGAAGTAAAATTAGATGTTACATATGACCAGACAAGAGTTTCTAACACTGGTCCATTTTAAGCTTTTCTCGGTGGATAAAGCATTTTTGGACCTATACATACAACTTTATTTCAAACACTTGTATACAGATGTGATGCTCCTGCACTACTACAGACATTGTTTTTAGCTCATTTGAAGTAAAATTAGATGTTACATTATGACCAGACAAGAGTTTCTAACACTGGGCCATTTTAAGCTTTTCTCGGTGAGATAAAGCATTTTTGGACTTATACATCAACTTTATTTCAAACACTTGTATACAGATGTGATGCTCCTGCACTACTACAGACATTGTTTTTAGCTCATTTGAAGTAAAATTAGATGTTACATTATGGACCAGACAAGAGTTTCTAACACTGGTCCATTTTAAGCTTTTCTCGGTGTGATAAAGCATTTTTGGACCTGATACATACAACTTTATTTCAAACACTTGTATACAGATGTGATGCTCCTGCACTACTACAGACATTGTTTTTAGCTCATTTGAAGTAAAATTAGATGTTACATTTTTACCAGACAAGAGTTTCTAACACTGGTCCATTTTAAGCTTTTCTCGGTGTGATAAAGCATTTTTGGATCTATACATACAACTTTATTTCAAACACTTGTATACAGATGTGATGCTCCTGCACTACTACAGACATTGTTTTTAGCTCATTTGAAGTAAAATTAGATGTTACATTATGACCAGACAAGAGTTTCTAACACTGGATGTGATAAAGCTCTTATACATGCAACTTTACAAAATTGTATACAAATGGGATGATCCTAAACTACCACAGACATTGTTTTTAGCTCATTTGAAGTAAAATTAGATGTTACATATGGACCAGACAAGAGTTTCTAACACTGGGCCATTTTAAGCTTTTCTCGGTGAGATAAAGCATTTTTGGACCTTATACATACAACTTTATTTCAAACACTTGTATACAGATGTGATGCTCCTGCACTACTACAGACATTGTTTTTAGCTCATTTGAAGTAAAATTAGATGTTACATTATGACCAGACAAGAGTTTCTAACACTGGGCCATTTTAAGCTTTTCTCGGTGAGATAAAGCTTTTTTGGATCTTATACATGCAACTTTATTTCTAAAAGTTGTATACAAATGGGATGATCCTAAACTACCACAGACATTGTTTTTAGCTCATTTGAAGTAAAATTAGATGTTACATATTGACCAGACAAGAGTTTCTAACACTGGTCCATTTTAAGCTTTTCTCGGTGAGATAAAGCTTTTTTGGATCTTATACATGCAACTTTAGTTCAAACACTTGTATACAGATGTGATGCTCCTGCACTACTACAGACATTGTTTTTAGCTCATTTGAAGTAAAATTAGATGTTACATATTGACCAGACAAGAGTTTCTAACACTGGTCCATTTTAAGCTTTTCTCGGTGAGATAAAGCTTTTTTGGATCTTATACATGCAACTTTATTTCTAAAAGTTGTATACAAATGGGATGATCCTAAACTACCACAGACATTGTTTTTAGCTCATTTGAAGTAAAATTAGATGTTACATATTGACCAGACAAGAGTTTCTAACACTGGTCCATTTTAAGCTTTTCTCGGTGTGATAAAGCATTTTTGGATCTGATACATACAACTTTATTTCAAACACTTGTATACAGATGTGATGCTCCTGCACTACTACAGACATTGTTTTTAGCTCATTTGAAGTAAAATTAGATGTTACATTATGACCAGACAAGAGTTTCTAACACTGGGCCATTTTAAGCTTTTCTCGGTGAGATAAAGCATTTTTGGACCTTATACATACAACTTTATTTCAAACACTTGTATACAGATGTGATGCTCCTGCACTACTACAGACATTGTTTTTAGCTCATTTGAAGTAAAATTAGATGTTACATTTTTACCAGACAAGAGTTTCTAACACTGGTCCATTTTAAGCTTTTCTCGGTGTGATAAAGCATTTTTGGTCCTGATACATACAACTTTATTTCAAACACTTGTATACAGATGTGATGCTCCTGCACTACTACAGACATTGTTTTTAGCTCATTTGAAGTTAAATTAGATGTTACATTATGACCAGACAAGAGTTTCTAACACTGGTCCTTTTTAAGCTTTTCTCGGTGTGATAAAGCATTTTTGGATCTGATACATAGAACTTTATTTCAAACACTTGTATACAGATGTGATGCTCCTGCACTACTACAGACACTGTTTTTAGCTCATTTGAAGTAAAAGTAGATGTTACATATGGACCAGACAAGAGTTTCTAACACTGGGCCACTTTAAGCTTTTCTCGGTGTGATAAAGCTTTTTAGGATCTTATACATGCAACTTTATTTCAAACACTTGTATACAGATGTGATGCTCCTGCACTACTACAGACATTGTTTTTAGCTCTTTTGAAGTAAAATTAGATGTTACATTATGACCAGACAAGAGTTTCTAACACTGGGCCACTTTAAGCTTTTCTCGGTGTGATAAAGCTTTTTAGGATCTTATACATGCAACTTTATTTCTAAAAGTTGTATACAAATGGGATGATCCTAAACTACCACAGACATTGTTTTTAGCTCATTTGAAGTAAAATTAGATGTTACATATTGACCAGACAAGAGTTTCTAACACTGGTCCATTTTAAGCTTTTCTCGGTGAGATAAAGCTTTTTTGGATCTTATACATTCAACTTTATATCCAAAATTTGTATACAAATGGGATGATCCTAAACTACCACAGACATTGTTTTTAGCTCATTTGAAGTAAAATTAGATGTTACATATTGACCAGACAAGAGTTTCTAACACTGGGCCATTTTCAGCTTTTCTCGGTGAGATAAAGCATTTTTGGACCTTATACATACAACTTTATTTCAAACACTTGTATACAGATGTGATGCTCCTGCACTACTACAGACATTGTTTTTAGCTCATTTGAAGTAAAATTAGATGTTACATTATGACCAGACAAGAGTTTCTAACACTGGGCCATTTTAAGCTTTTCTCGGTGAGATAAAGCTTTTTTGGATCTTATACATGCAACTTTATTTCTAAAAGTTGTATACAAATGGGATGATCCTAAACTACCACAGACATTGTTTTTAGCTCATTTGAAGTAAAATTAGATGTTACATATTGACCAGACAAGAGTTTCTAACACTGGTCCATTTTAAGCTTTTCTCGGTGTGATAAAGCATTTTTGGTCCTGATACATACAACTTTATTTCAAACACTTGTATACAGATGTGATGCTCCTGCACTACTACAGACATTGTTTTTAGCTCATTTGAAGTAAAATTAGATGTTACATTATGACCAGACAAGAGTTTCTAACACTGGTCCATTTTAAGCTTTTCTCGGTGAGATAAAGCATTTTTGGCCTTATACATACAACTTTATTTCAAACACTTGTATACAGATGTGATGCTCCTGCACTACTACAGACATTGTTTTTAGCTCATTTGAAGTAAAATTAGATGTTACATATGACCAGACAAGAGTTTCTAACACTGGTCCATTTTAAGCTTTTCTCGGTGTGATAAAGCATTTTTGGACCTTATACATACAACTTTATTTCAAACACTTGTATACAGATGTGATGCTCCTGCACTACTACAGACATTGTTTTTAGCTCATTTGAAGTAAAATTAGATGTTACATTATGACCAGACAAGAGTTTCTAACACTGGGCCATTTTAAGCTTTTCTCGGTGAGATAAAGCATTTTTGGACCTTATACATACAACTTTATTTCAAACACTTGTATACAGATGTGATGCTCCTGCACTACTACAGACATTGTTTTTAGCTCATTTGAAGTAAAATTAGATGTTACATTATGACCAGACAAGAGTTTCTAACACTGGTCCATTTTAAGCTTTTCTCGGTGAGATAAAGCATTTTTGGATCTTATACATGCAACTTTATTTCAAACACTTGTATACAGATGTGATGCTCCTGCACTACTACAGACATTGTTTTTAGCTCATTTGAAGTAAAATTAGATGTTACATTATGACCAGACAAGAGTTTCTAACACTGGGCCATTTTAAGCTTTTCTCGGTGAGATAAAGCTTTTTTGGATCTTATACATGCAACTTTATTTCTAAAAGTTGTATACAAATGGGATGATCCTAAACTACCACAGACATTGTTTTTAGCTCATTTGAAGTAAAATTAGATGTTACATATTGACCAGACAAGAGTTTCTAACACTGGTCCATTTTAAGCTTTTCTCGGTGTGATAAAGCATTTTTGGACCTTATACATACAACTTTATTTCAAACACTTGTATACAGATGTGATGCTCCTGCACTACTACAGACATTGTTTTTAGCTCTTTTGAAGTAAAATTAGATGTTACATTATGACCAGACAAGAGTTTCTAACACTGGGCCATTTTCAGCTTTTCCCGGTGAGATAAAGCATTTTTGGACCTTATACATACAACTTTATTTCAAACACTTGTATACAGATGTGATGCTCCTGCACTACTACAGACATTGTTTTTAGCTCTTTTGAAGTAAAATTAGATGTTACATTATGACCAGACAAGAGTTTCTAACACTGGGCCACTTTAAGCTTTTCTCGGTGTGATAAAGCTTTTTAGGATCTTATACATGCAACTTTATTTCTAAAAGTTGTATACAAATGGGATGATCCTAAACTACCACAGACATTGTTTTTAGCTCATTTGAAGTAAAATTAGATGTTACATATTGACCAGACAAGAGTTTCTAACACTGGTCCATTTTAAGCTTTTCTCGGTGAGATAAAGCATTTTTGGATCTTATACATTCAACTTTATATCCAAAATTTGTATACAGATGTGATGCTCCTGCACTACTACAGACATTGTTTTTAGCTCATTTGAAGTAAAATTAGATGTTACATATTGACCAGACAAGAGTTTCTAACACTGGTCCATTTTAAGCTTTTCTCGGTGTGATAAAGCATTTTTGGACCTTATACATACAACTTTATTTCAAACACTTGTATACAGATGTGATGCTCCTGCACTATTACAGACATTGTTTTTAGCTCATTTGAAGTAAAATTAGATGTTACATTATGACCAGACAAGAGTTTCTAACACTGGGCCATTTTAAGCTTTTCTCGGTGAGATAAAGCTTTTTTGGATCTTATACATGCAACTTTATTTCTAAAAGTTGTATACAAATGGGATGATCCTAAACTAACACAGACATTGTTTATAGCTCCTTTGAAGTAAAATTAGATGTTACATATTGACCAGACAAGAGTTTCTAACACTGGTCCATTTTAAGCTTTTCTCGGTGTGATAAAGCATTTTTGGACCTGATACATACAACTTTATTTCAAACACTTGTATACAGATGTGATGCTCCTGCACTACTACAGACATTGTTTTTAGCTCATTTGAAGTAAAATTAGATGTTACATTATGACCAGACAAGAGTTTCTAACAATGGTCCATTTAAAGCTTTTCTCGGTGAGATAAAGCATTTTTGGACCTGATACATACAACTTTATTTCAAACACTTGTATACAGATGTGATGCTCCTGCACTACTACAGACATTGTTTTTAGCTCATTTGAAGTAAAATTAGATGTTACATTATGACCAGACAAGAGTTTCTAACACTGGTTCATTTTAAGCTTTTCTCGGTGTGATAATGCATTTTTGGATCTGATACATACAACTTTATTTCAAACACTTGTATACAGATGTGATGCTCCTGCACTACTACAGACATTGTTTTTAGCTCATTTGAAGTAAAATTAGATGTTACATATGGACCAGACAAGAGTTTCTAACACTGGTCCATTTTAAGCTTTTCTCGGTGTGATAAAGCATTTTTTGACCTTATACATACAACTTTATTTCAAACACTTGTATACAGATGTGATGCTCCTGCACTACTACAGACATTGTTTTTAGCTCATTTGAAGTAAAATTAGATGTTACATTATGACCAGACAAGAGTTTCTAACACTGGTCCATTTTAAGCTTTTCTCGGTGTGATAAAGCATTTTTGGACCTTATACATACAACTTTATTTCAAACACTTGTATACAGATGTGATGCTCCTGCACTACTACAGACATTGTTTTTAGCTCTTTTGAAGTAAAATTAGATGTTACATTATGACCAGACAAGAGTTTCTAACACTGGGCCATTTTAAGCTTTTCTCGGTGTGATAAAGCATTTTTGGATCTTATACATTCAACTTTATTTCTAAAAGTTGTATACAAATGGGATGCTCCTGCACTACTACAGACATTGTTTTTAGCTCATTTGAAGTAAAATTAGATGTTACATATTGACCAGACAAGAGTTTCTAACAATGGTCCATTTTAAGCTTTTCTCGGTGAGATAAAGCATTTTTGGATCTTATACATGCAACTTTAGTTCAAACACTTGTATACAGATGTGATGCTCCTGCACTACTACAGACATTGTTTTTAGCTCATTTGAAGTAAAATTAGATGTTACATATTGACCAGACAAGAGTTTCTAACACTGGTCCATTTTAAGCTTTTCTCGGTGTGATAAAGCATTTTTGGACCTTATACATACAACTTTATTTCAAACACTTGTATACAGATGTGATGCTCCTGCACTACTACAGACATTGTTTTTAGCTCTTTTGAAGTAAAATTAGATGTTACATTATGACCAGACAAGAGTTTCTAACACTGGTCCATTTTAAGCTTTTCTCGATGAGATAAAGCTTTTTTGGATCTTATACATGCAACTTTATTTCTAAAAGTTGTATACAAATGGGATGATCCTAAACTACCACAGACATTGTTTTTAGCTCATTTGAAGTAAAATTAGATGTTACATATTGACCAGACAAGAGTTTCTAACACTGGTCCATTTTAAGCTTTTCTCGGTGTGATAAAGCATTTTTGGACCTTATACATACAACTTTATTTCAAACACTTGTATACAGATGTGATGCTCCTGCACTACTACAGACATTGTTTTTAGCTCATTTGAAGTAAAATTAGATGTTACATTATGACCAGACAAGAGTTTCTAACACTGGGCCATTTTAAGCTTTTCTCGGTGAGATAAAGCATTTTTGGACCTGATACATACAACTTTATTTCAAACACTTGTATACAGATGTGATGCTCCTGCACTACTACAGACATTGTTTTTACCTCATTTGAAGTAAAATTAGATGTTACATTATGACCAGACAAGAGTTTCTAACACTGGTTCATTTTAAGCTTTTCTCGGTGTGATAAAGCATTTTTGGATCTGATACATACAACTTTATTTCAAACACTTGTATACAGATGTGATGCTCCTGCACTACTACAGACATTGTTTTTAGCTCATTTGAAGTAAAATTAGATGTTACATATGACCAGACAAGAGTTTCTAACACTGGTCCATTTTAAGCTTTTCTCGGTGAGATAAAGCATTTTTGGACCTTATACATACAACTTTATTTCAAACACTTGTATACAGATGTGATGCTCCTGCACTACTACAGACATTGTTTTTAGCTCATTTGAAGTAAAATTAGATGTTACATTATGACCAGACAAGAGTTTCTAACACTGGTCCATTTTAAGCTTTTCTCGGTGTGATAAAGCATTTTTGGACCTGATACATACAACTTTATTTCAAACACTTGTATACAGATGTGATGCTCCTGCACTACTACAGACATTGTTTTTAGCTCATTTGAAGTAAAATTAGATGTTACATTATGACCAGACAAGAGTTTCTAACACTGGGCCATTTTAAGCTTTTCTCGGTGAGATAAAGCTTTTTTGGATCTTATACATGCAACTTTATTTCTAAAAGTTGTATACAAATGGGATGATCCTAAACTACCACAGACATTGTTTTTAGCTCATTTGAAGTAAAATTAGATGTTACATATTGACCAGACAAGAGTTTCTAACACTGGTCCATTTTAAGCTTTTCTCGGTGTGATAAAGCATTTTTGGACCTTATACATACAACTTTATTTCAAACACTTGTATACAGATGTGATGCTCCTGCACTACTACAGACATTGTTTTTAGCTCATTTGAAGTAAAATTAGATGTTACATTATGACCAGACAAGAGTTTCTAACACTGGGCCATTTTAAGCTTTTCTCGGTGAGATAAAGCATTTTTGGACCTTATACATACAACTTTATTTCAAACACTTGTATACAGATGTGATGCTCCTGCACTACTACAGACATTGTTTTTAGCTCATTTGAAGTAAAATTAGATGTTACATATTGACCAGACAAGAGTTTCTAACACTGGTCCATTTTAAGCTTTTCTCGGTGTGATAAAGCATTTTTGGCCTGATACATACAACTTTATTTCAAACACTTGTATACAGATGTGATGCTCCTGCACTACTACAGACATTGTTTTTAGCTCATTTGAAGTAAAATTAGATGTTACATTATGACCAGACAAGAGTTTCTAACACTGGTCCATTTTAAGCTTTTCTCGGTGTGATAAAGCATTTTTGGATCTGATACATAGAACTTTATTTCAAACACTTGTATACAGATGTGATGCTCCTGCACTACTACAGACATTGTTTTTAGCTCATTTGAAGTAAAATTAGATGTTACATTATGACCAGACAAGAGTTTCTAACACTGGTCCATTTTAAGCTTTTCTCGGTGAGATAAAGCATTTTTGGACCTTATACATACAACTTTATTTCTAAAAGTTGTATACAAATGGGATGATCCTAAACTACCACAGACATTGTTTTTAGCTCATTTGAAGTAAAATTAGATGTTACATTATGACCAGACAAGAGTTTCTAACACTGGGCCATTTTCAGCTTTTCCCGGTGAGATAAAGCATTTTTGGACCTTATACATACAACTTTATTTCAAACACTTGTATACAGATGTGATGCTCCTGCACTACTACAGACATTGTTTTTAGCTCTTTTGAAGTAAAATTAGATGTTACATTATGACCAGACAAGAGTTTCTAACACTGGTCCATTTTAAGCTTTTCTCGGTGAGATAAAGCTTTTTTGGATCTTATACATTCAACTTTATATCCAAAATTTGTATACAAATGGGATGATCCTAAACTACCACAGACATTGTTTTTAGCTCATTTGAAGTAAAATTAGATGTTACATATTGACCAGACAAGAGTTTCTAACACTGGTCCATTTTAAACTTTTCTCGGTGTGATAAAGCTTTTTTTGATCTTATACATGCAACTTTATTTCTAAAAGTTGTATACAAATGGGATGATCCTAAACTACCACAGACATTGTTTTTAGCTCATTTGAAGTAAAATTAGATGTTACATATTGACCAGACAAGAGTTTCTAACACTGTTCCATTTTAAGCTTTTCTCGGTGTGATAAAGCATTTTTGGTCCTGATACATACAACTTTATTTCAAACACTTGTATACAGATGTGATGCTCCTGCACTACTACAGACATTGTTTTTAGCTCATTTGAAGTAAAATTAGATGTTACATTATGACCAGACAAGAATTTCTAACAATGGTCCATTTAAAGCTTTTCTCGGTGAGATAAAGCATTTTTGGACCTGATACATACAACTTTATTTCAAACACTTGTATACAGATGTGATGCTCCTGCACTACTACAGACATTGTTTTTAGCTCATTTGAAGTAAAATTAGATGTTACATATTGACCAGACAAGAGTTTCTAACACTGGTCCATTTTAAGCTTTTCTCGGTGTGATAAAGCATTTTTGGTCCTGATACATACAACTTTATTTCAAACACTTGTATACAGATGTGATGCTCCTGCACTACTACAGACATTGTTTTTAGCTCATTTGAAGTAAAATTAGATGTTACATTATGACCAGACAAGAGTTTCTAACACTGGTCCATTTTAAGCTTTTCTCGGTGTGATAAAGCATTTTTGGATCTGATACATACAACTTTATTTCAAACACTTGTATACAGATGTGATGCTCCTGCACTACTACAGACACTGTTTTTAGCTCATTTGAAGTAAAAGTAGATGTTACATATTGACCAGACAAGAGTTTCTAACACTGGTCCATTTTAAGCTTTTCTCGATGAGATAAAGCATTTTTGGACCTTATACATACAACTTTATTTCAAACACTTGTATACAGATGGGATGATCCTAAACTACCACAGACATTGTTTTTAGCTCATTTGAAGTAAAATTAGATGTTACATTATGACCAGACAAGAGTTTCTAACACTGGGCCATTTTCAGCTTTTCTCGGTGAGATAAAGCATTTTTGGACCTTATACATACAACTTTATTTCTAAAAGTTGTATACAAATGGGATGATCCTAAACTACCACAGACATTGTTTTTAGCTCATTTGAAGTAAAATTAGATGTTACATTATGACCAGACAAGAGTTTCTAACACTGGGCCATTTTCAGCTTTTCCCGGTGAGATAAAGCATTTTTGGACCTTATACATACAACTTTATTTCAAACACTTGTATACAGATGTGATGCTCCTGCACTACTACAGACATTGTTTTTAGCTCTTTTGAAGTAAAATTAGATGTTACATTATGACCAGACAAGAGTTTCTAACACTGGGCCACTTTAAGCTTTTCTCGGTGTGATAAAGCTTTTTAGGATCTTATACATGCAACTTTATTTCTAAAAGTTGTATACAAATGGGATGATCCTAAACTACCACAGACATTGTTTTTAGCTCATTTGAAGTAAAATTAGATGTTACATATTGACCAGACAAGAGTTTCTAACACTGGTCCATTTTAAGCTTTTCTCGGTGTGATAAAGCATTTTTGGACCTTATACATACAACTTTATTTCAAACACTTGTATACAGATGTGATGCTCCTGCACTACTACAGACATTGTTTTTAGCTCATTTGAAGTAAAATTAGATGTTACATTATGACCAGACAAGAGTTTCTAACACTGGGCCATTTTAAGCTTTTCTCGGTGAGATAAAGCATTTTTGGACCTTATACATACAACTTTATTTCAAACACTTGTATACAGATGTGATGCTCCTGCACTACTACAGACATTGTTTTTAGCTCATTTGAAGTAAAATTAGATGTTACATTATGACCAGACAAGAGTTTCTAACACTGGGCCATTTTCAGCTTTTCTCGGTGAGATAAAGCATTTTTGGACCTTATACATACAACTTTATTTCAAACACTTGTATACAGATGTGATGCTCCTGCACTACTACAGACATTGTTTTTAGCTCTTTGAAGTAAAATTAGATGTTACATTATGACCAGACAAGAGTTTCTAACACTGGGCCATTTTAAGCTTTTCTCGGTGAGATAAAGCTTTTTTGGATCTTATACATGCAACTTTATTTCTAAAAGTTGTATACAAATGGGATGATCCTAAACTACCACAGACATTGTTTTTAGCTCATTTGAAGTAAAATTAGATGTTACATATTGACCAGACAAGAGTTTCTAACACTGGTCCATTTTAGCTTTTCTCGGTGTGATAAAGCATTTTTGGACCTGATACATACAACTTTATTTCAAACACTTGTATACAGATGTGATGCTCCTGCACTACTACAGACATTGTTTTTAGCTCATTTGAAGTAAAATTAGATGTTACATATGGACCAGACAAGAGTTTCTAACATGGTCCATTTTAAGCTTTTCTCGGTGAGATAAAGCATTTTTGGACCTGATACATACAACTTTATTTCAAACACTTGTATACAGATGTGATGCTCCTGCACTACTACAGACATTGTTTTTAGCTCATTTGAAGTAAAATTAGATGTTACATTATGACCAGACAAGAGTTTCTAACACTGGTCCATTTTAAGCTTTTCTCGGTGTGATAAAGCATTTTTGGTCCTGATACATACAACTTTATTTCAAACACTTGTATACAGATGTGATGCTCCTGCACTACTACAGACATTGTTTTTAGCTCATTTGAAGTAAAATTAGATGTTACATTATGACCAGACAAGAGTTTCTAACACTGGGCCATTTTCAGCTTTTCTCGGTGAGATAAAGCATTTTTGGACCTTATACATACAACTTTATTTCAAACACTTGTATACAGATGTGATGCTCCTGCACTACTACAGACATTGTTTTTAGCTCTTTTGAAGTAAAATTAGATGTTACATTATGACCAGACAAGAGTTTCTAACACTGGGCCATTTTAAGCTTTTCTCGGTGAGATAAAGCTTTTTTGGATCTTATACATTCAACTTTATATCCAAAATTTGTATACAAATGGGATGATCCTAAACTACCACAGACATTGTTTTTAGCTCATTTGAAGTAAAATTAGATGTTACATATTGACCAGACAAGAGTTTCTAACACTGGTCCATTTTAAGCTTTTCTCGGTGTGATAAAGCATTTTTGGACCTTATACATACAACTTTTTTTCAAACACTTGTATACAGATGTGATGGTCCTGCACTACTACAGACATTGTTTTTAGCTCATTTGAAGTAAAATTAGATGTTACATATTGACCAGACAAGAGTTTCTAACACTGGTCCATTTTAAGCTTTTCTCGGTGTGATAAAGCTTTTTTTGATCTTATACATGCAACTTTATTTCTAAAAGTTGTATACAAATGGGATGATCCTAAACTACCACAGACATTGTTTTTAGCTCATTTGAAGTAAAATTAGATGTTACATATTGACCAGACAAGAGTTTCTAACACTGGTCCATTTTAAGCTTTTCTCGGTGTGATAAAGCATTTTTGGTCCTGATACATAAAACTTTATTTCAAACACTTGTATACAGATGTGATGCTCCTGCACTACTACAGACATTGTTTTTAGCTCATTTGAAGTAAAAGTAGATGTTACATTATGACCAGACAAGAGTTTCTAACACTGGTCCATTTTAAGCTTTTCTCGGTGAGATAAAGCATTTTTGGACCTTATACATACAACTTTATTTCAAACACTTGTATACAGATGTGATGCTCCTGCACTACTACAGACATTGTTTTTAGCTCATTTGAAGTAAAATTAGATGTTACATTATGACCAGACAAGAGTTTCTAACACTGGTCCATTTTAAGCTTTTCTCGGTGTGATAAAGCATTTTTGGTCCTGATACATACAACTTTATTTCAAACACTTGTATACAGATGTGATGCTCCTGCACTACTACAGACATTGTTTCTAGCTCATTTGAAGTAAAATTAGATGTTACATTATGACCAGACAAGAGTTTCTAACACTGGTTCATTTTAAGCTTTTCTCGGTGTGATAAAGCATTTTTGGATCTGATACATACAACTTTATTTCAAACACTTGTATACAGATGTGATGCTCCTGCACTACTACAGACATTGTTTTTAGCTCATTTGAAGTAAAATTAGATGTTACATATGACCAGACAAGAGTTTCTAACACTGGGCCATTTTAAGCTTTTCTCGGTGTGATAAAGCATTTTTGGACCTTATACATACAACTTTATTTCAAACACTTGTATACAGATGTGATGCTCCTGCACTACTACAGACATTGTTTTTACCTCATTTGAAGTAAAATTAGATCTTACATTATGACCAGACAAGAGTTTCTAACACTGGTCCACTTTAAGCTTTTCTCGGTGTGATAAAGCTTTTTTGGATCTTATACATGCAACTTTATTTCTAAAAGTTGTATACAAATGTGATGATCCTAAACTACCACAGACATTGTTTTTAGCTCATTTGAAGTAAAATTAGATGTTACATATTGACCAGACAAGAGTTTCTAACACTGGTCCATTTTAAGCTTTTCTCGGTGAGATAAAGCTTTTTTGGATCTTATACATTCAACTTTATATCCAAAATTTGTATACAGATGTGATGCTCCTGCACTACTACAGACATTGTTTTTAGCTCATTTGAAGTAAAATTAGATGTTACATATGGACCAGACAAGAGTTTCTAACACTGGGCCATTTTCAGCTTTTCCCGGTGAGATAAAGCATTTTTGGACCTTATACATACAACTTTATTTCAAACACTTGTATACAGATGTGATGCTCCTGCACTACTACAGACATTGTTTTTAGCTCTTTTGAAGTAAAATTAGATGTTACATTATGACCAGACAAGAGTTTCTAACACTGGGCCATTTTAAGCTTTTCTCGGTGAGATAAAGCTTTTTTGGATCTTATACATGCAACTTTATTTCTAAAAGTTGTATACAAATGTGATGATCCTAAACTACCACAGACATTGTTTTTAGCTCATTTGAAGTAAAATTAGATGTTACATACCAGACAAGAGTTTCTTACCAGACAAGAGTTTCTACAACACATTTGAATAAAATTAGATGTGACCCATTTCTAACAGCTTTTCTCGGTGTGATAAAGCATTTTTGGACCTTATACATACAACTTTATTTCAAACACTTGTATACAGATGTGATGCTCCTGCACTACTACAGACATTGTTTTTAGCTCATTTGAAGTAAAATTAGATGTTACATTATGACCAGACAAGAGTTTCTAACACTGGTTCATTTTAAGCTTTTCTCGGTGTGATAAAGCATTTTTGGATCTGATACATACAACTTTATTTCAAACACTTGTATACAGATGTGATGCTCCTGCACTACTACAGACATTGTTTTTAGCTCATTTGAAGTAAAATTAGATGTTACATATTGACCAGACAAGAGTTTCTAACACTGGTCCATTTTAAGCTTTTCTCGGTGTGATAAAGCATTTTTGGTCCTGATACATACAACTTTATTTCTAAAAGTTGTATACAAATGGGATGATCCTAAACTACCACAGACATTGTTTTTAGCTCATTTGAAGTAAAATTAGATGTTACATTATTACCAGACAAGAGTTTCTAACACTGGTCCATTTTAAGCTTTTCTCGGTGTGATAAAGCATTTTTGGACCTTATACATACAACTTTATTTCAAACACTTGTATACAGATGTGATGCTCCTGCACTACTACAGACATTGTTTTTAGCTCATTTGAAGTAAAATTAGATGTTACATTATGACCAGACAAGAGTTTCTAACACTGGGCCATTTTAAGCTTTTCTCGGTGAGATAAAGCTTTTTTGGATCTTATACATGCAACTTTATTTCTAAAAGTTGTATACAAATGGGATGATCCTAAACTACCACAGACATTGTTTTTAGCTCATTTGAAATAAATTAGATGTTACATATGGACCAGACAAGAGTTTCTAACACTGGTCCATTTTAAGCTTTTCTCGGTGTGATAAAGCATTTTTGGACCTTATACATACAACTTTATTTCAAACACTTGTATACAGATGTGATGCTCCTGCACTACTACAGACATTGTTTTTAGCTCATTTGAAGTAAAATTAGATGTTACATTATGACCAGACAAGAGTTTCTAACACTGGTCCATTTTAAGCTTTTCTCAGTGTGATAAAGCATTTTTGGACCTGATACATACAACTTTATTTCAAACACTTGTATACAGATGTGATGCTCCTGCACTACTACAGACATTGTTTTTAGCTCATTTGAAGTAAAATTAGATGTTACATTATGACCAGACAAGAGTTTCTAACACTGGTCCATTTTAAGCTTTTCTCGGTGTGATAAAGCATTTTTGGTCCTGATACATACAACTTTATTTCTAAAAGTTGTATACAAATTGGATGATCCTAAACTACCACAGACATTGTTTTTAGCTCCTTTGAAGTAAAATTAGATGTTACATATTGACCAGACAAGAGTTTCTAACACTGGTCCATTTTAAGCTTTTCTCGGTGAGATAAAGCATTTTTGGACCTGATACATACAACTTTATTTCAAACACTTGTATACAGATGTGATGCTCCTGCACTACTACAGACATTGTTTTTAGCTCATTTGAAGTAAAATTAGATGTTACATTATGACCAGACAAGAGTTTCTAACACTGGTCCACTTTAAGCTTTTCTCGGTGTGATAAAGCATTTTTGGATCTGATACATACAACTTTATTTCAAACACTTGTATACAGATGTGATGCTCCTGCACTACTACAGACATTGTTTTTACCTCATTTGAAGTAAAATTAGATCTTACATTATGACCAGACAAGAGTTTCTAACACTGGTTCATTTTAAGCTTTTCTCGGTGTGATAAAGCATTTTTGGATCTGATACATACAACTTTATTTCAAACACTTGTATACAGATGTGATGCTCCTGCACTACTACAGACATTGTTTTTAGCTCATTTGAAGTAAAATTAGATGTTACATATTGACCAGACAAGAGTTTCTAACAATGGTCCATTTAAAGCTTTTCTCGGTGAGATAAAGCATTTTTGGACCTGATACATACAACTTTATTTCAAACACTTGTATACAGATGTGATGCTCCTGCACTACTACAGACATTGTTTTTACCTCATTTGAAGTAAAATTAGATGTTACATTATGACCAGACAAGAGTTTCTAACACTGGTCCATTTTAAGCTTTTCTCGGTGTGATAAAGCATTTTTGGTCCTGATACATACAACTTTATTTCAAACACTTGTATACAGATGTGATGCTCCTGCACTACTACAGACATTGTTTTTAGCTCATTTGAAGTAAAATTAGATGTTACATATTGACCAGACGAGAGTTTCTAACACTGGTCCATTTTAAGCTTTTCTCGATGAGATAAAGCTTTTTTGGATCTTATACATGCAACTTTATTTCTAAAAGTTGTATACAAATGGGATGATCCTAAACTACCACAGACATTGTTTTTAGCTCATTTGAAGTAAAATTAGATGTTACATATGGACCAGACAAGAGTTTCTAACACTGGTCCATTTTAAGCTTTTCTCGGTGAGATAAAGCATTTTTGGACCTTATACATGCAACTTTATATCCAAAATTTGTATACAAATGGGATGATCCTAAACTACCACAGACATTGTTTTTAGCTCATTTGAAGTAAAATTAGATGTTACATATTGACCAGACAAGAGTTTCTAACACTGGTCCATTTTAAGCTTTTCTCGGTGTGATAAAGCATTTTTGGACCTTATACATACAACTTTATTTCAAACACTTGTATACAGATGTGATGCTCCTGCACTACTACAGACATTGTTTTTAGCTCATTTGAAGTAAAATTAGATGTTATACATTATGACCAGACAAGAGTTTCTAACACTGGACCATTTTAATTCAATTCAATTCAATTCAATTCAAAAATACTTTATTGATCCCAGAGGGAAATTAAGTGTTGGTATAGCTCATATAATCAATTCTTTAAGGAGTTGTTGTAGATAATGATTGCTGTGGGCAGGAAGGATTTCCTGTAGCGGTCTGTATTGCAGCGAAACTGAAGAACCCTCCGACTGAAGATGCTCTGTTGTTGTGTGACTGTCTCATGAAGAGGATGCTCAGGGTTGTCCATAATTTTTTTGATTTTATGAAGAATCCTTCTTTGCATTATCATCTCCAGATTTTCCACAGTTGTCCCAAGAACAGAACCAGCCTTCTTTATCAGGTATTTGAGCCTTTTTAAATCCCTGGCTCTGATGCTGCTACCCCAACAGATGACGGCTGAAGAGATTACACTCTCCACAACAGACTTGTAGAAGATCTGCAGCATCTTGCTGCAAACCTTGAAGGACCTAAGCTTCCTCAAGAAGTACAGTCTGCTCTGTCCCTTCTTGTAGACGGCTTCACTGTTGCGCCTCCAGTCCAGTCTGTTGTCAAGGTGAACTCCGAGGTATTTATACTCCTCAACCACCTCCACTTCTTCTCCCATGATGGAAACAGTGTTTGACTTATCCCTGTTTCTTCTGAAATCTACAATCATCTCCTTTGTTTTGTTCACATTCAAGGTGAGACGATTGTTTCCACACCATGTCACAAAGCGGTCCACCAACTCTCTGTATTCAGCATCTTGTCCATCTCTGATACACCCGACAATTGCAGAGTCATCTGAGTATTTCTGCAGATGACAGGTCTCTGATTTGTACTGGAAGTCTGAGGTGTACAGAGTAAAAAGGAATGGTGAGAGTACGGTCCCCTGTGGCGCTCCTGTGCTGCTGACCACCTGGTTTGACACACAATTCTTCAGTCTCACAAATTGTGGTCTGTTGGTCAGGTAGTCATTGATCCAGGCGATTGTTGAGGGCTCCACCTGTGTCTTCAGGAGTTTCTGACAAAGCAAATCAGGCTGAATTGTGTTAAATGCACTAGAGAAATCAAAGAACATGATCCTCACAGTGCTGCCTGCTTTGTCCAGATGACAGTGGGTTGGTTGAAGTAGGTGGATGATGGCATCTTCAACTCCAACTCCACAGCGATAAGCAAACTGCAGTGGGTCCTGATACGTTCTTGTTTGCTTACTCAGGGGTGCCAACAGGAGTCTCTCCAGGACCTTCATGATGTGGGATGTCAGGGCAACGGGTCTATAGTCATTGATGACTGATGGGTGAGTTATTTTGGGTACTGGAACAAGGCAGGATGTCTTCCACAACACTGGGACCTTCTCCTGAGTTAAGCTAAGGTTGAAGAGGTGCTGCAGAATCCCACAGAGCTGCTCTGCACAGGCCTTCAGGACTCTGGGGCTGACACCATCTGGACCTGCAGCCTTGTTCCGGTTCAGTTTCTCCAGCTGCCTCTTCACCTGACTTTTGGAGACAGACAAGTGGGAGGGGGAGGCAAAGGGGGTAGCAGCATTTCCTGACTTGGTTGAAGTCAAACTTGTGGAATTAGAAGAGTCCATGGCTGAGGTGAAGGATAAAACATCCGAGGTGTAACAGGAAAGCTGTTGATCAGAGGATAGTGGGATGTCTGTTTGGCTGGGAACAGGAGAGGGGGATGCTGAGCTAGTTCCTGAACTGAACCTGTTGAAGAATGTGTTCAGTTCATTGGCTCTGTCCAGACTTCCATCTATCCAATCTTTCCTGTCCTTAAAACCTGTGATCTTTCTCATTCCTGACCAGACATCTCGGATATTGTTCCTCTGTAGTTTGTTCTCCAGCTTCTTCCTGTATGCCTCCTTGCTGTCTCTGATCTTGACCTTAAGTTGCTTCTGTATACTCTTCAGTAATTCCCTGTCTCCCTCCCTGAAGGCTCTTTTTTTTTCTTGTTTAGCAGTTCCTTCAGGTCACTGGTGATCCAGGGTTTGTTATTAGGGAAGCATCTCACTGTTCTGGTGGGGATGATGTTGTCCACACAGAAGTTTATATAGTCAGTCACACACTCAGTCATGTCATTGATGTCCTCTCCATGTGCTTGGCAAAGAGTCATCCAGTCTGTGGTTGCAAAACAATCCTGCAGGGCTTCTTCAGCTTCCTGTGACCATTTTCTCACAGTTCGTTTTGTCACAGGTTGCCTCTGAACAAGTGGTTTATATTCTGAACAGAGAAAAACAAGATTGTGATCTGATTGTCCCAGAGGAGGTCTTGGTTTGGACGTGTATGAATCCTTTACATTTGCATAAAACAAATCCAAGGTCCTGTTTTCTCTTGTAGAGCAGCTGACAAATTGTTGAAATGTTGGAAGTGTAGTAGAGAGCGAGGCATGATTAAAATCACCAGATATTGCCACAAATGCATTAGGGTGCTGTGTCTGTAGCTTAGCAACAATGGAACTGATGACATCACATGCATTGTCGGCAACGGCTGAAGGTGGAATGTAAACAACTGCCAAAATTACACTGGTGAACTCTCTTGGCAAATAATATGGACGAAAACTCACTGCCAAGAGTTCGAGATCTGGGCTGCAGAGACGACACTTCACAGTAACATGTCCTGGATGACACCATCTGTTGTTGACGAGCACTGCTACTCCACCACCTTTCCTTTTTCTGCTCGTCTTCAGATCTCTGTCTGCTCGTACAGTCAGGAAGCCTGGCAGACAGACGTTGGAGTCGGGGATATGATCCAGCAGCCACGTCTCCGTAAAACACATAACACTGCATTCACGGTACTCTGGCTGAGTCCTTGTAAGGGCTTGGAGTTCATCCATCTTGTTAGCCAGTGATCTTACGTTGCCCATTATGATCGATGGGAGCGATGGCTTGAACTTCCTCTTTCTCTGTCTCCTTTTCGCTCCTGCTCTGCATCCACGTCTCCTCCTTATCAACTCATCGGGGATTTGTGGTTTCAGTTGAGGTATTATTTCAGCTTTTGCGATGTTAATCAGCTGCTCCTGGCTGTAAACCACATTGTTGCCATGGTTACGCATCATAACAAATTGTCAAAAAGGGAAAAATTTACAGCAAAAATCCTTCCAGCTTCACAGCACCAAAAACTAGAAAGTATACAGGTCAAAAAAATGCAGTCTTCTTTAAGAAAAAAGAGGAACCAATGTACAAAAAAACAAAACTTAATATGTAGCCAACAGAGCCACTCCAACATGCAGCCACCCAGAGCAGCGCAATTCTTTAAGCTTTTCTCGGTGAGATAAAGCTTTTTTGGATCTTATACATGCAACTTTATTTCTAAAAGTTGTATACAAATGGGATGATCCTAAACTAACACAGACATTGTTTTTAGCTCCTTTGAAGTAAAATTAGATGTTACATATTGACCAGACAAGAGTTTCTAACACTGGTCCATTTTAAGCTTTTCTCGGTGTGATAAAGCATTTTTGGAACTTATACATACAACTCTATTTCAAACACTTGTATACAGATGTGATGCTCCTGCACTACTACAGACATTGTTTTTAGCTCTTTTAAAGTAAAATTAGATGTTACATTATGACCAGACAAGAGTTTCTAACAGTGGACCATTTTAAGCTTTTCTCGGTGAGATAAAGCTTTTTTGGATCTTATACATGCAACTTTATTTCTAAAAGTTGTATACAAATGGGATGATCCTAAACTACCACAGACATTGTTTTTAGCTCCTTTGAAGTAAAATTAGATGTTACATATTGACCAGACAAGAGTTTCTAACACTGGTCCATTTTAAGCTTTTCTCGGTGTGATAAAGCATTTTTGGACCTTATACATACAACTCTATTTCAAACACTTGTATACAGATGTGATGCTCCTGCACTACTACAGACATTGTTTTTAGCTCATTTGAAGTAAAATTAGATGTTACATATTGACCAGACAAGAGTTTCTAACACTGGTCCATTTTTTAGCTTTTCTCGGTGTGATAAAGCATTTTTGGTCCTGATACATACAACTTTATTTCAAACACTTGTATACAGATGTGATGCTCCTGCACTACTACAGACATTGTTTTTAGCTCATTTGAAGTAAAATTAGATGTTACATATTGACCAGACAAGAGTTTCTAACACTGGTCCATTTTAAGCTTTTCTCGGTGTGATAAAGCATTTTTGGTCCTGATACATACAACTTTATTTCAAACACTTGTATACAGATGTGATGCTCCTGCACTACTACAGACACTGTTTTTAGCTCATTTGAAGTAAAATTAGATGTTACATATTGACCAGACAAGAGTTTCTAACACTGGTCCTTTTTAAGCTTTTCTCGGTGTGATAAAGCATTTTTGGTCCTGATACATACAACTTTATTTCAAACACTTTGTATACATATGTGATGCTCCTGCACTACTACAGACACTGTTTTAGCTCATTTGAAGTAAAAGTAGATGTTACATATGGACCAGACAAGAGTTTCTAACACTGGTCCATTTTAAGCTTTTCTCGGTGTGATAAAGCATTTTTGGACCTTATACATACAACTTTATTTCAAACACTTGTATACAGATGTGATGCTCCTGCACTACTACAGACATTGTTTTTAGCTCATTTGAAGTAAAATTAGATGTTACATTATGACCAGACAAGAGTTTCTAACACTGGGCCATTTTAAGCTTTTCTCGGTGAGATAAAGCTTTTTTTGATCTTATACATGCAACTTTATTTCTAAAAGTTGTATACAAATGGGATGATCCTAAACTACCACAGACATTGTTTTTAGCTCCTTTGAAGTAAAATTAGATGTTACATATTGACCAGACAAGAGTTTCTAACACTGGTCCATTTTAAGCTTTTCTCGGTGTGATAAAGCATTTTTGGACCTTATACATACAACTTTATTTCAAACACTTGTATACAGATGTGATGCTCCTGCACTACTACAGACATTGTTTTTAGCTCTTTTTAAGGAAAATTAGATGTTACATTATGACCAGACAAGAGTTTCTAACAGTGGACCAGTTTAAGCTTTTCTCGGTGAGATAAAGCATTTTTGGACCTTATACATACAACTTTATTTCAAACACTTGTATACAGATGTGATGCTCCTGCACTACTACAGACATTGTTTTTAGCTCATTTGAAGTAAAATTAGATGTTACATATTGACCAGACAAGAGTTTCAAACACTGGTCCATTTTTTAGCTTTTCTCGGTGTGATAAAGCATTTTTGGTCCTGATACATACAACTTTATTTCAAACACTTGTATACAGATGTGATGCTCCTGCACTACTACAGACACTGTTTTTAGCTCATTTGAAGTAAAATTAGATGTTACATATTGACCAGACAAGAGTTTCTAACACTGGTCCATTTTAAGCTTTTCTCGGTGTGATAAAGCATTTTTGGTCCTGATACATACAACTTTATTTCAAACACTTTGTATACATATGTGATGCTCCTGCACTACTACAGACACTGTTTTTAGCTCATTTGAAGTAAAAGTAGATGTTACATATGGACCAGACAAGAGTTTCTAACACTGGTCCATTTTAAGCTTTTCTCGGTGTGATAAAGCATTTTTGGACCTTATACATACAACTTTATTTCAAACACTTGTATACAGATGTGATGCTCCTGCACTATTACAGACATTGTTTTTAGCTCATTTGAAGTAAAATTAGATGTTACATTATGACCAGACAAGAGTTTCTAACACTGGGCCATTTTAAGCTTTTCTCGGTGAGATAAAGCTTTTTTTGATCTTATACATGCAACTTTATTTCTAAAAGTTGTATACAAATGGGATGATCCTAAACTACCACAGACATTGTTTTTAGCTCCTTTGAAGTAAAATTAGATGTTACATATTGACCAGACAAGAGTTTCTAACACTGGTCCATTTTAAGCTTTTCTCGGTGTGATAAAGCATTTTTGGACCTTATACATACAACTTTATTTCAAACACTTGTATACAGATGTGATGCTCCTGCACTACTACAGACATTGTTTTTAGCTCTTTTTAAGGAAAATTAGATGTTACATTATGACCAGACGAGAGTTTCTAACACTGGTCCATTTTAAGCTTTTCTCGATGAGATAAAGCTTTTTTGGATCTTATACATGCAACTTTATTTCTAAAAGTTGTATACAAATGGGATGATCCTAAACTACCACAGACATTGTTTTTAGCTCATTTGAAATAAATTAGATGTTACATATGGACCAGACAAGAGTTTCTAACACTGGGCCATTTTCAGCTTTTCTCGGTGAGATAAAGCATTTTTGGACCTTATACATACAACTTTATTTCAAACACTTGTATACAGATGTGATGCTCCTGCACTACTACAGACACTGTTTTTAGCTCATTTGAAGTAAAAGTAGATGTTACATATGGACCAGACAAGAGTTTCTAACAATGGTCCATTTAAAGCTTTTCTCGGTGAGATAAAGCATTTTTGGACCTGATACATACAACTTTACTTCAAACACTTGTATACAGATGTGATGCTCCTGCACTACTACAGACATTGTTTTTACCTCATTTGAAGTAAAATTAGATCTTACATTATGACCAGACAAGAGTTTCTAACACTGGTCCATTTTAAGCTTTTCTCGGTGTGATAAAGCATTTTTGGTCCTGATACATACAACTTTATTTCAAACACTTGTATACAGATGTGATGCTCCTGCACTACTACAGACATTGTTTTTAGCTCATTTGAAGTAAAATTAGATTTTACATTATGACCAGACAAGAGTTTCTAACACTGGGCCATTTTCAGCTTTTCTCGGTGAGATAAAGCATTTTTGGACCTTATACATACAACTTTATTTCAAACACTTGTATACAGATGTGATGCTCCTACACTACTACAGACATTGTTTTTAGCTCTTTTAAAGTAAAATTAGATGTTACATTATGACCAGACAAGAGTTTCTAACACTGGGCCATTTTAAGCTTTTCTCGGTGAGATAAAGCTTTTTTGGATCTTATACATGCAACTTTATTTCTAAAAGTTGTATACAAATGGGATGATCCTAAACTACCACAGACATTGTTTTTAGCTCATTTGAAATAAATTAGATGTTACATATGGACCAGACAAGAGTTTCTAACACTGGGCCATTTTCAGCTTTTCTCGGTGAGATAAAGCATTTTTGGACCTTATACATACAACTTTATTTCAAACACTTGTATACAGATGTGATACTCCTGCACTACTACAGACACTGTTTTTAGCTCATTTGAAGTAAAAGTAGATGTTACATATGGACCAGACAAGAGTTTCTAACAATGGTCCATTTAAAGCTTTTCTCGGTGAGATAAAGCATTTTTGGACCTGATACATACAACTTTACTTCAAACACTTGTTTACAGATGTGATGCTCCTGCACTACTACAGACATTGTTTTTACCTCATTTGAAGTAAAATTAGATCTTACATTATGACCAGACAAGAGTTTCTAACACTGGTCCATTTTAAGCTTTTCTCGGTGTGATAAAGCATTTTTGGTCCTGATACATACAACTTTATTTCAAACACTTGTATACAGATGTGATGCTCCTGCACTACTACAGACATTGTTTTTAGCTCATTTGAAGTAAAATTAGATGTTACATTATGACCAGACAAGAGTTTCTAACACTGGGCCATTTTCAGCTTTTCTCGGTGAGATAAAGCATTTTTGGACCTTATACATACAACTTTATTTCAAACACTTGTATACAGATGGGATGATCCTAAACTACCACAGACATTGTTTTTAGCTCATTTGAAGTAAAATTAGATGTTACATATTGACCAGACAAGAGTTTCTAACTCTGGTCCATTTAAAGCTTTTCTCTGTGAGATAAAGCATTTTTGGACCTTATACATGCAACTTTATATCCAAAATTTGTATACAAATGGGATGATCCTAAACTACCACAGACATTGTTTTTAGCTCATTTGAAGGAAAATTAGATGTTACATATTGACCAGACAAGAGTTTCTAACACTGGTCCATTTTAAGCTTTTCTCGGTGTGATAAAGCATTTTTGGACCTTATACATACAACTTTATTTCAAACACTTGTATACAGATGTGATGCTCCTGCACTATTACAGACATTGTTTTTAGCTCATTTGAAGTAAAATTAGATGTTACATTATGACCAGACAAGAGTTTCTAACAGTGGACCATTTTAATTCAATTCAATTCAATTCAATTCAATTCAAAAATACTTTATTGATCCCAGAGGGAAATTAAGTGTTGGTATAGCTCATATAATCAATTCTTTAAGGAGTTGTTGTAGATAATGATGGCTGTGGGCAGGAAGGATTTCCTGTAGCGGTCTGTATTGCAGCGAAACTGAAGAACCCTCCGACTGAAGATGCTCTGTTGTTGTGTGACTGTCTCATGAAGAGGATGCTCAGGGTTGTCCATAATTTTTTTGATTTTATGAAGAATCCTTCTTTGCATTATCATCTCCAGATTTTCCACAGTTGTCCCAAGAACAGAACCAGCCTTCTTTATCAGGTATTTGAGCCTTTTTAAATCCCTGGCTCTGATGCTGCTACCCCAACAGATGACGGCTGAAGAGATTACACTCTCCACAACAGACTTGTAGAAGATCTGCAGCATCTTGCTGCAAACCTTGAAGGACCTAAGCTTCCTCAAGAAGTACAGTCTGCTCTGTCCCTTCTTGTAGACGGCTTCACTGTTGCGCCTCCAGTCCAGTCTGTTGTCAAGGTGAACTCCGAGGTATTTATACTCCTCAACCACCTCCACTTCTTCTCCCATGATGGAAACAGTGTTTGACTTATCCCTGTTTCTTCTGAAATCTACAATCATCTCCTTTGTTTTGTTCACATTCAAGGTGAGACGATTGTTTCCACACCATGTCACAAAGCGGTCCACCAACTCTCTGTATTCAGCATCTTGTCCATCTCTGATACACCCGACAATTGCAGAGTCATCTGAGTATTTCTGCAGATGACAGGTCTCTGATTTGTACTGGAAGTCTGAGGTGTACAGAGTAAAAAGGAATGGTGAGAGTACGGTCCCCTGTGGCGCTCCTGTGCTGCTGACCACCTGGTTTGACACACAATTCTTCAGTCTCACAAATTGTGGTCTGTTGGTCAGGTAGTCATTGATCCAGGCGATTGTTGAGGGCTCCACCTGTGTCTTCAGGAGTTTCTGACAAAGCAAATCAGGCTGAATTGTGTTAAATGCACTAGAGAAATCAAAGAACATGATCCTCACAGTGCTGCCTGCTTTGTCCAGATGACAGTGGGTTGGTTGAAGTAGGTGGATGATGGCATCTTCAACTCCAACTCCACAGCGATAAGCAAACTGCAGTGGGTCCTGATACGTTCTTGTTTGCTTACTCAGGGGTGCCAACAGGAGTCTCTCCAGGACCTTCATGATGTGGGATGTCAGGGCAACGGGTCTATAGTCATTGATGACTGATGGGTGAGTTATTTTGGGTACTGGAACAAGGCAGGATGTCTTCCACAACACTGGGACCTTCTCCTGAGTTAAGCTAAGGTTGAAGAGGTGCTGCAGAATCCCACAGAGCTGCTCTGCACAGGCCTTCAGGACTCTGGGGCTGACACCATCTGGACCTGCAGCCTTGTTCCGGTTCAGTTTCTCCAGCTGCCTCTTCACCTGACTTTTGGAGACAGACAAGTGGGAGGGGGAGGCAAAGGGGGTAGCAGCATTTCCTGACTTGGTTGAAGTCAAACTTGTGGAATTAGAAGAGTCCATGGCTGAGGTGAAGGATAAAACATCCGAGGTGTAACAGGAAAGCTGTTGATCAGAGGATAGTGGGATGTCTGTTTGGCTGGGAACAGGAGAGGGGGATGCTGAGCTAGTTCCTGAACTGAACCTGTTGAAGAATGTGTTCAGTTCATTGGCTCTGTCCAGACTTCCATCTATCCAATCTTTCCTGTCCTTAAAACCTGTGATCTTTCTCATTCCTGACCAGACATCTCGGATATTGTTCCTCTGTAGTTTGTTCTCCAGCTTCTTCCTGTATGCCTCCTTGCTGTCTCTGATCTTGACCTTAAGTTGCTTCTGTATACTCTTCAGTAATTCCCTGTCTCCCTCCCTGAAGGCTCTTTTTTTCTTGTTTAGCAGTTCCTTCAGGTCACTGGTGATCCAGGGTTTGTTATTAGGGAAGCATCTCACTGTTCTGGTGGGGATGATGTTGTCCACACAGAAGTTTATATAGTCAGTCACACACTCAGTCATGTCATTGATGTCCTCTCCATGTGCTTGGCAAAGAGTCATCCAGTCTGTGGTTGCAAAACAATCCTGCAGGGCTTCTTCAGCTTCCTGTGACCATTTTCTCACAGTTCGTTTTGTCACAGGTTGCCTCTGAACAAGTGGTTTATATTCTGAACAGAGAAAAACAAGATTGTGATCTGATTGTCCCAGAGGAGGTCTTGGTTTGGACGTGTATGAATCCTTTACATTTGCATAAAACAAATCCAAGGTCCTGTTTTCTCTTGTAGAGCAGCTGACAAATTGTTGAAATGTTGGAAGTGTAGTAGAGAGCGAGGCATGATTAAAATCACCAGATATTGCCACAAATGCATTAGGGTGCTGTGTCTGTAGCTTAGCAACAATGGAACTGATGACATCACATGCATTGTCGGCAACGGCTGAAGGTGGAATGTAAACAACTGCCAAAATTACACTGGTGAACTCTCTTGGCAAATAATATGGACGAAAACTCACTGCCAAGAGTTCGAGATCTGGGCTGCAGAGACGACACTTCACAGTAACATGTCCTGGATGACACCATCTGTTGTTGACGAGCACTGCTACTCCACCACCTTTCCTTTTTCTGCTCGTCTTCAGATCTCTGTCTGCTCGTACAGTCAGGAAGCCTGGCAGACAGACGTTGGAGTCGGGGATATGATCCAGCAGCCACGTCTCCGTAAAACACATAACACTGCATTCACGGTACTCTGGCTGAGTCCTTGTAAGGGCTTGGAGTTCATCCATCTTGTTAGCCAGTGATCTTACGTTGCCCATTATGATCGATGGGAGCGATGGCTTGAACTTCCTCTTTCTCTGTCTCCTTTTCGCTCCTGCTCTGCATCCACGTCTCCTCCTTATCAACTCATCGGGGATTTGTGGTTTCAGTTGAGGTATTATTTCAGCTTTTGCGATGTTAATCAGCTGCTCCTGGCTGTAAACCACATTGTTGCCATGGTTACGCATCATAACAAATTGTCAAAAAGGGAAAAATTTACAGCAAAAATCCTTCCAGCTTCACAGCACCAAAAACTAGAAAGTATACAGGTCAAAAAAATGCAGTCTTCTTTAAGAAAAAAGAGGAACCAATGTACAAAAAAACAAAACTTAATATGTAGCCATCAGAGCCACTCCAACATGCAGCCACCCAGAGCAGCGCAATTCTTTAAGCTTTTCTCGGTGAGATAAAGCTTTTTTGGATCTTATACATGCAACTTTATTTCTAAAAGTTGTATACAAATGGGATGATTCTAAACTAACACAGACATTGTTTTTAGCTCCTTTGAAGTAAAATTAGATGTTACATATTGACCAGACAAGAGTTTCTAACACTGGTCCATTTTAAGCTTTTCTCGGTGTGATAAAGCATTTTTGGACCTTATACATACAACTTTATTTCAAACACTTGTATACAGATGTGATGCTCCTGCACTACTACAGACATTGTTTTTAGATCTTTTAAAGTAAAATTAGATGTTACATTATGACCAGACAAGAGTTTCTAACACTGGGCCATTTTAAGCTTTTCTCGGTGAGATAAAGCTTTTTTGGATCTTATACATGCAACTTTATTTCTAAAAGTTGTATACAAATGGGATGATCCTAAACTACCACAGACATTGTTTTTAGCTCCTTTGAAGTAAAATTAGATGTTACATATTGACCAGACAAGAGTTTCTAACACTGGTCCATTTTAAGCTTTTCTCGGTGTGATAAAGCATTTTTGGACCTTATACATACAACTCTATTTCAAACACTTGTATACAGATGTGATGCTCCTGCACTACTACAGACATTGTTTTTAGCTCATTTGAAATAAAATTAGATGTTACATATTGACCAGACAAGAGTTTCTAACACTGGTCCATTTTTTAGCTTTTCTCGGTGTGATAAAGCATTTTTGGTCCTGATACATACAACTTTATTTCAAACACTTGTATACAGATGTGATGCTCCTGCACTACTACAGACATTGTTTTTAGCTCATTTGAAGTAAAATTAGATGTTACATATTGACCAGACAAGAGTTTCTAACACTGGTCCATTTTAAGCTTTTCTCGGTGTGATAAAGCATTTTTGGTCCTGATACATACAACTTTATTTCAAACACTTGTATACAGATGTGATGCTCCTGCACTACTACAGACATTGTTTTTAGCTCATTTGAAGTAAAATTAGATGTTACATTATGACCAGACAAGAGTTTCTAACACTGGGCCATTTTAAGCTTTTCTCGGTGAGATAAAGCTTTTTTTGATCTTATACATGCAACTTTATTTCTAAAAGTTGTATACAAATGGGATGATCCTAAACTACCACAGACATTGTTTTTAGCTCCTTTGAAGTAAAATTAGATGTTACATATTGACCAGACAAGAGTTTCTAACACTGGTCCATTTTAAGCTTTTCTCGGTGTGATAAAGCATTTTTGGACCTTATACATACAACTTTATTTCAAACACTTGTATACAGATGTGATGCTCCTGCACTACTACAGACATTGTTTTTATTTTAGCTCATTTTAAGGAAAATTAGATGTTACATTATGACCAGACAAGAGTTTCTAACACTGGTCCATTTTAAGCTTTTCTCGATGAGATAAAGCTTTTTTGGATCTTATACATGCAACTTTATTTCTAAAAGTTGTATACAAATGGGATGATCCTAAACTACCACAGACATTGTTTTTAGCTCATTTGAAGTAAAATTAGATTTTACATTATGACCAGACAAGAGTTTCTAACATGGGCCATTTTCAGCTTTTCTCGGTGAGATAAAGCATTTTTGGACCTTATACATACAACTTTATTTCAAACACTTGTATACAGATGTGATGCTCCTGCACTACTACAGACATTGTTTTTACCTCATTTGAAGTAAAATTAGATCTTACATTATGACCAGACAAGAGTTTCTAACACTGGTCCACTTTAAGCTTTCTCGGTGTGATAAAGCATTTTTGGTCCTGATACATACAACTTTATTTCAAACACTTGTATACAGATGTGATGCTCCTGCACTACTACAGACATTGTTTTTAGCTCATTTGAAGTAAAATTAGATTTTACATTATGACCAGACAAGAGTTTCTAACATGGGCCATTTTCAGCTTTTCTCGGTGAGATAAAGCATTTTTGGACCTTATACATACAACTTTATTTCAAACACTTGTATACAGATGTGATGCTCCTACACTACTACAGACATTGTTTTTAGCTCTTTTAAAGTAAAATTAGATGTTACATTATGACCAGACAAGAGTTTCTAACACTGGTCCATTTTAAGCTTTTCTCAGTGTGATAAAGCATTTTTGGATCTGATACATTAAACTTTATTTCAAACACTTGTATAGAGATGTGATGCTCCTGCACTACTACAGACATTGTTTTTAGCTCATTTGAAGTAAAATTAGATGTTACATATTGACCAGACAAGAGTTTCTAACAATGGTCCATTTAAAGCTTTTCTCGGTGAGATAAAGCATTTTTGGACCTGATACATACAACTTTATTTCAAACACTTGTATACAGATGTGATGCTCCTGCACTACTACAGACATTGTTTTTACCTCATTTGAAGTAAAATTAGATGTTACATTATGACCAGACAAGAGTTTCTAACACTGGTCCACTTTAAGCTTTCTCGGTGTGATAAAGCATTTTTGGATCTGATACATAGAACTTTATTTCAAACACTTGTAGACAGATGTGATGCTCCTGCACTACTACAGACACTGTTTTTAGCTCATTTGAAGTAAAAGTAGATGTTACATATGGACCAGACAAGAGTTTCTAACACTGGTCCATGTTAAGCTTTTCTCGGTGTGATAAAGCATTTCTGGTCCTGATACATACAACTTTATTTCAAACACTTGTATACAGATGTGATGCTCCTGCACTACTACAGACATTGTTTTTAGCTCATTTGAAGTAAAATTAGATGTTACATTATGACCAGACAAGAGTTTCTAACACTGGTCCATTTTAAGCTTTTCTCGGTGTGATAAAGCATTTTTGGTCCTGATACATACAACTTTATTTCAAACACTTGTATACAGATGTGATGCTCCTGCACTACTACAGACATTGTTTTTAGCTCATTTGAAGTAAAATTAGATGTTACATATTGACCAGACGAGAGATTCTAACACTGGACAAATTTAAGCTTTTCTCGATGAGATAAAGCTTTTTTGGATCTTATACATGCAACTTTATTTCTAAAAGTTGTATACAAATGGGATGATCCTAAACTACCACAGACATTGTTTTTAGCTCATTGGAAATAAATTAGATGTTACATTATGACCAGACAAGAGTTTCTAACACTGGGCCAGTTTAAGCTTTTCTCGGTGAGATAAAGCTTTTTTGGATCTTATACATGCAACTTTATTTCTAAAAGTTGTATACAGATGTGATGCTCCTGCACTACTACAGACATTGTTTTTAGCTCATTTGAAGTAAAATTAGATGTTACATATTGACCAGACGAGAGTTTCTAACACTGGTCCAATTTAAGCTTTTCTCGATGAGATAAAGCTTTTTTGGATCTTATACATGCAACTTTATTTCTAAAAGTTGTATACAAATGGGATGATCCTAAACTACCACAGACATTGTTTTTAGCTCATTTGAAATAAATTAGATGTTACATATGGACCAGACAAGAGTTTCTAACACTGGTCCATTTTAAGCTTTTCTCGGTGTGATAAAGCATTTTTGGATCTGATACATACAACTTTATTTCAAACACTTGTATACAGATGTGATGCTCCTGCACTACTACAGACATTGTTTTTAGCTCATTTGAAGTAAAATTAGATGTTACATTATGACCAGACAAGAGTTTCTAACACTGGTCCATTTTAAGCTTTTCTCAGTGTGATAAAGCATTTTTGGATCTGATACATAAAACTTTATTTCAAACACTTGTATAGAGATGTGATGCTCCTGCACTACTACAGACATTGTTTTTAGCTCATTTGAAGTAAAATTAGATGTTACATATTGACCAGAGAAGAGTTTCTAACAATGGTCCATTTAAAGCTTTTCTCGGTGAGATAAAGCATTTTTGGATCTGATACATACAACTTTATTTCAAACACTTGTATACAGATGTGATGCTCCTGCACTACTACAGACATTGTTTTTACCTCATTTGAAGTAAAATTAGATCTTACATTATGACCAGACAAGAGTTTCTAACACTGGTCCATTTTAAGCTTTTCTCGGTGTGATAAAGCATTTTTGGTCCTGATACATACAACTTTATTTCAAACACTTGTATACAGATGTGATGCTCCTGCACTACTACAGACATTGTTTTTAGCTCATTTGAAGTAAAATTAGATGTTACATTATGACCAGACAAGAGTTTCTAACACTGGTCCACTTTAAGCTTTTCTCGGTGTGATAAAGCTTTTTTGGATCTTATACATGCAACTTTATTTCTAAAAGTTGTATACAAATGGGATGATCCTAAACTACCACAGACATTGTTTTTAGCTCATTTGAAATAAATTAGATGTTACATATGGACCAGACAAGAGTTTCTAACACTGGGCCATTTTCAGCTTTTCTCGGTGAGATAAAGCATTTTTGGACCTTATACATACAACTTTATTTCAAACACTTGTATACAGATGTGATGCTCCTGCACTACTACAGACACTGTTTTTAGCTCATTTGAAGTAAAAGTAGATGTTACATATGGACCAGACAAGAGTTTCTAACAATGGTCCATTTAAAGCTTTTCTCGGTGAGATAAAGCATTTTTGGACATGATACATACAACTTTACTTCAAACACTTGTATACAGATGTGATGCTCCTGCACTACTACAGACATTGTTTTTACCTCATTTGAAGTAAAATTAGATCTTACATTATGACCAGACAAGAGTTTCTAACACTGGTCCACTTTAAGCTTTTCTCGGTGTGATAAAGCATTTTTGGATCTGATACATAGAACTTTATTTCAAACACTTGTATACAGATGTGATGCTCCTGCACTACTACAGACATTGTTTTTAGCTCTTTTAAAGTAAAATTAGATGTTACATTATGACCAGACAAGAGTTTCTAACACTGGGCCATTTTAAGCTTTTCTCGGTGAGATAAAGCTTTTTTGGATCTTATACATGCAACTTTATTTCTAAAAGTTGTATACAAATGGGGTGATCCTAAACTACCACAGACATTGTTTTTAGCTCATTTGAAGTAAAATTAGATGTTACATTATGACCAGACAAGAGTTTCTAACACTGGTTCATTTTAAGCTTTTCTCGGTGTGATAAAGCATTTTTGGATCTGATACATACAACTTTATTTCAAACACTTGTATACAGATGTGATGCTCCTGCACTACTACAGACATTGTTTTTACCTCATTTGAAGTAAAATTAGATGTTACATTATGACCAGACAAGAGTTTCTAACACTGGTCCATTTTAAGCTTTTCTCGGTGTGATAAAGCATTTTTGGTCCTGATACATACAACTTTATTTCAAACACTTGTATACAGATGTGATGCTCCTGCACTACTACAGACATTGTTTTTAGCTCATTTGAAGTAAAATTAGATGTTACATTATGACCAGACAAGAGTTTCTAACACTGGGCCATTTTCAGCTTTTCTCGGTGAGATAAAGCATTTTTGGACCTTATACATACAACTTTATTTCAAACACTTGTATACAGATGTGATGCTCCTGCACTACTACAGACATTGTTTTTAGCTCTTTTAAAGTAAAATTAGATGTTACATTATGACCAGACAAGAGTTTCTAACACTGGGCCATTTTAAGCTTTTCTCGGTGAGATAAAGCTTTTTTGGATCTTATACATGCAACTTTATTTCTAAAAGTTGTATACAAATGGGATGATCCTAAACTACCACAGACATTGTTTTTAGCTCCTTTGAAGTAAAATTAGATGTTACATATTGACCAGACAAGAGTTTCTAACACTGGTCCATTTTTAAGCTTTTCTCGGTGTGATAAAGCATTTTTGGTCCTGATACATACAACTTTATTTCAAACACTTGTATACAGATGTGATGCTCCTGCACTACTACAGACATTGTTTTTATTTTAGCTCATTTGAAGTAAAATTAGATGTTACATTATGACCAGACAAGAGTTTCTAACACTGGGCCAGTTTAAGCTTTTCTCGGTGAGATAAAGCTTTTTTGGATCTTATACATGCAACTTTATTTCTAAAAGTTGTATACAGATGTGATGCTCCTGCACTACTACAGACATTGTTTTTAGCTCATTTGAAGTAAAATTAGATGTTACATATTGACCAGACGAGAGTTTCTAACACTGGTCCAATTTAAGCTTTTCTCGATGAGATAAAGCTTTTTTGGATCTTATACATGCAACTTTATTTCTAAAAGTTGTATACAAATGGGATGACCCTAAACTACCACAGACATTGTTTTTAGCTCATTTGAAATAAATTAGATGTTACATATGGACCAGACAAGAGTTTCTAACACTGGTCCATTTTAAGCTTTTCTCGGTGAGATAAAGCATTTTTGGATCTGATACATACAACTTTATTTCAAACACTTGTATACAGATGTGATGCTCCTGCACTACTACAGACATTGTTTTTAGCTCATTTGAAGTAAAATTAGATGTTACATTATGACCAGACAAGAGTTTCTAACACTGGTCCATTTTAAGCTTTTCTCAGTGTGATAAAGCATTTTTGGATCTGATACATAAAACTTTATTTCAAACACTTGTATAGAGATGTGATGCTCCTGCACTACTACAGACATTGTTTTTAGCTCATTTGAAGTAAAATTAGATGTTACATATTGACCAGACAAGAGTTTCTAACAATGGTCCATTTAAAGCTTTTCTCGGTGAGATAAAGCATTTTTGGACCTGATACATACAACTTTATTTCAAACACTTGTATACAGATGTGATGCTCCTGCACTACTACAGACATTGTTTTTACCTCATTTGAAGTAAAATTAGATGTTACATTATGACCAGACAAGAGTTTCTAACACTGGTCCATTTTAAGCTTTTCTCGGTGTGATAAAGCATTTTTGGTCCTGATACATACAACTTTATTTCAAACACTTGTATACAGATGTGATGCTCCTGCACTACTACAGACATTGTTTTTAGCTCATTTGAAGTAAAATTAGATGTTACATTATGACCAGACAAGAGTTTCTAACACTGGGCCATTTTCAGCTTTTCTCGGTGAGATAAAGCATTTTTGGACCTTATACATACAACTTTATTTCAAACACTTGTATACAGATGTGATGCTCCTGCACTACTACAGACATTGTTTTTAGCTCATTTGAAGTAAAATTAGATGTTACATATTGACCAGACGAGAGTTTCTAACACTGGTCCATTTTAAGCTTTTCTCGATGAGATAAAGCTTTTTTGGATCTTATACATGCAACTTTATTTCTAAAAGTTGTATACAAATGGGATGATCCTAAACTACCACAGACATTGTTTTTAGCTCATTTGAAGTAAAATTAGATGTTACATATTGACCAGACAAGAGTTTCTAACAATGGTCCATTTAAAGCTTTTCTCGGTGAGATAAAGCATTTTTGGACCTGATACATACAACTTTATTTCAAACACTTGTATACAGATGTGATGCTCCTGCACTACTACAGACATTGTTTTTACCTCATTTGAAATAAAATTAGATGTTACATTATGACCAGACAAGAGTTTCTAACACTGGTCCACTTTAAGCTTTCTCGGTGTGATAAAGCATTTTTGGACCTGATACATACAACTTTATTTCAAACACTTGTATACAGATGTGATGCTCCTGCACTACTACAGACATTGTTTTTAGCTCATTTGAAGTAAAATTAGATGTTACATTATGACCAGACAAGAGTTTCTAACACTTGTCCATTTTAAGCTTTTCTCGGTGTGATAAAGCATTTTTGGACCTTATACATACAACTTTATTTCAAACACTTGTATACAGATGTGATGCTCCTGCACTACTACAGACATTGTTTTTAGCTCATTTTAAGTAAAATTAGATGTTACATTATGACCAGACAAGAGTTTCTAACACTGGGCCATTTTCAGCTTTTCTCGGTGAGATAAAGCATTTTTGGACCTTATACATACAACTTTATTTCAAACACTTGTATACAGATGTGATGCTCCTGCACTACTACAGACATTGTTTTTAGCTCATTTGAAGTAAAATTAGATGTTACATTATGACCAGACAAGAGTTTCTAACACTGGGCCATTTTAAGCTTTTCTCGGTGAGATAAAGCTTTTTTGGATCTTATACATGCAACTTTATTTCTAAAAGTTGTATACAAATGGGATGATCCTAAACTACCACAGACATTGTTTTTAGCTCATTTGAAGTAAAATTAGATGTTACATATGGACCAGAAAAGAGTTTCTAACACTGGGCCATTTTAAGCTTTTCTCGGTGAGATAAAGCATTTTTGGACCTTATACATACAACTTTATTTGAAACACTTGTATACAGATGTGATGCTCCTGCACTACTACAGACATTGTTTTTAGCTCATTTGAAGTAAAATTAGATGTTACATATTGACCAGACAAGAGTTTCTAATACTGGTCCATTTTAAGCTTTTCTCGGTGTGATAAAGCATTTTTGGTCCTGATACATACAACTTTATTTCAAACACTTGTATACAGATGTGATGCTCCTGCACTACTACAGACATTGTTTTTAGCTCATTTGAAGTAAAATTAGATGTTACATTATGACCAGACAAGAGTTTCTAACACTGGGCCATTTTAAGCTTTTCTCGGTGAGATAAAGCTTTTTTGGATCTTATACATGCAACTTTATTTCTAAAAGTTGTATACAAATTGGATGATCTTAAACTACCACAGACATTGTTTTTAGCTCATTTGAAGTAAAATTAGATGTAACATATGGACCAGACAAGAGTTTCTAACACTGGTCCATTTAAAGCTTTTCTCTGTGAGATAAAGCTTTTTTGGATCTTAAACATGCAACTTTATATCCAAAATTTGTATACAAATGGGATGATCCTAAACTACCACAGACATTGTTTTTAGCTCATTTGAAGTAAAATTAGATGTTACATATTGACCAGACAAGAGTTTCTAACACTGGTCCATTTAAAGCTTTTCTCGGTGAGATAAAGCATTTTTGGACCTGATACATACAGCTTTATTTCAAACACTTGTATACAGATGTGATGCTCCTGCACTACTACAGACATTGTTTTTAGCTCATTTGAAGTAAAATTAGATGTTACATATTGACCAGACGAGAGTTTCTAACACTGGGCCATTTTAAGCTTTTCTCGATGAGATAAACTTTTTTGGATCTTATACATGCAACTTTATTTCTAAAAGTTGTTTACAAATGGGATGATCTTAAACTACCACAGACATTGTTTTTAGCTCATTTGAAGTAAAATTAGATGTTACATATTGACCAGACAAGAGTTTCTAACACTGGTCCATTTTAAGCTTTTCTCGGTGTGATAACGTATTTTTGGACCTTATACATACAACTTTATTTCAAACACTTGTATACAGATGTGATGCTCCTGCACTACTACAGACATTGTTTTTAGCTCATTTGAAGTAAAATTAGATGTTACATTATGACCAGACAAGAGTTTCTAACACTGGGCCATTTTAAGCTTTTCTCGGTGAGATAAAGCTTTTTTGGATCTTACACAAGCAACTTTATTTCTAAAAGTTGTATACAAATGGGGTGATCCTAAACTACCACAGACATTGTTTTTAGCTCATTTGAAGTAAAATTAGATGTTACATTATGACCAGACAAGAGTTTCTAACACTGGTTCATTTTAAGCTTTTCTCGGTGTGATAAAGCATTTTTGGATCTGATACATACAACTTTATTTCAAACACTTGTATAAAGATGTGATGCTCCTGCACTACTACAGACATTGTTTTTAGCTCATTTGAAGTAAAATTAGATGTTACATATTGACCAGACAAGAGTTTCTAATACTGGTCCATTTTAAGCTTTTCTCGGTGTGATAAAGCATTTTTGGTCCTGATACATACAACTTTATTTCAAACACTTGTATACAGATGTGATGCTCCTGCACTACTACAGACATTGTTTTTAGCTCATTTGAAGTAAAATTAGATGTTACATTATGACCAGACAAGAGTTTCTAACACTGGGCCATTTTAAGCTTTTCTCGGTGAGATAAAGCTTTTTTGGATCTTATACATGCAACTTTATTTCTAAAAGTTGTATACAAATTGGATGATCTTAAACTACCACAGACATTGTTTTTAGCTCATTTGAAGTAAAATTAGATGTAACATATGGACCAGACAAGAGTTTCTAACACTGGTCCATTTAAAGCTTTTCTCTGTGAGATAAAGCTTTTTTGGATCTTAAACATGCAACTTTATATCCAAAATTTGTATACAAATGGGATGATCCTAAACTACCACAGACATTGTTTTTAGCTCATTTGAAGTAAAATTAGATGTTACATATTGACCAGACAAGAGTTTCTAACACTGGTCCATTTAAAGCTTTTCTCGGTGAGATAAAGCATTTTTGGACCTGATACATACAGCTTTATTTCAAACACTTGTATACAGATGTGATGCTCCTGCACTACTACAGACATTGTTTTTAGCTCATTTGAAGTAAAATTAGATGTTACATATTGACCAGACGAGAGTTTCTAACACTGGGCCATTTTAAGCTTTTCTCGATGAGATAAACTTTTTTGGATCTTATACATGCAACTTTATTTCTAAAAGTTGTTTACAAATGGGATGATCTTAAACTACCACAGACATTGTTTTTAGCTCATTTGAAGTAAAATTAGATGTTACATATTGACCAGACAAGAGTTTCTAACACTGGTCCATTTTAAGCTTTTCTCGGTGTGATAACGTATTTTTGGACCTTATACATACAACTTTATTTCAAACACTTGTATACAGATGTGATGCTCCTGCACTACTACAGACATTGTTTTTAGCTCATTTGAAGTAAAATTAGATGTTACATTATGACCAGACAAGAGTTTCTAACACTGGGCCATTTTAAGCTTTTCTCGGTGAGATAAAGCTTTTTTGGATCTTATACATGCAACTTTATTTCTAAAAGTTGTATACAAATGGGGTGATCCTAAACTACCACAGACATTGTTTTTAGCTCATTTGAAGTAAAATTTGATGTTACATTATGACCAGACAAGAGTTTCTAACACTGGTTCATTTTAAGCTTTTCTCGGTGTGATAAAGCATTTTTGGATCTGATACATACAACTTTATTTCAAACACTTGTATACAGATGTGATGCTCCTGCACTACTACAGACATTGTTTTTAGCTCATTTGAAGTAAAATTAGATGTTACATATTGACCAGACGAGAGTTTCTAACACTGGTCCATTTTAAGCTTTTCTCGATGAGATAAAGCTTTTTTGGATCTTATACATGCAACTTTATTTCTAAAAGTTGTATACAAATGGGATGATCCTAAACTACCACAGACATTGTTTTTAGCTCATTTGAAGTAAAATTAGATGTTACATATGGACCAGACAAGAGTTTCTAACACTGGGCCATTTTAAGCTTTTCTCGGTGAGATAAAGCATTTTTGGACCTTATACATACAACTTTATTTCAAACACTTGTATACAGATGTGATGCTCCTGCACTACTACAGACATTGTTTTTAGCTCATTTGAAGTAAAATTAGATGTTACATATTGACCAGACAAGAGTTTCTAACACTGGTCCATTTTAAGCTTTTCTCGGTGTGATAAAGCATTTTTGGTCCTGATACATACAACTTTATTTCAAACACTTGTATACAGATGTGATGCTCCTGCACTACTACAGACACTGTTTTTAGCTCATTTGAAGTAAAATTAGATGTTACATATGGACCAGACAAGAGTTTCTAACACTGGTCCATTTTAAGCTTTTCTCGGTGTGATAAAGCATTTTTGGACCTTATACATACAACTTTATTTCAAACACTTGTATAGAGATGTGATGCTCCTGCACTACTACAGACATTGTTTTTAGCTCATTTGAAGTAAAATTAGATGTTACATATTGACCAGACAAGAGTTTCTAACAGTGGTCCATTTTAAGCTTTTCTCGGTGTGATAAAGCATTTTTGGACCTGATACATACAACTTTATTTCAAACACTTGTATACAGATGTGATGCTCCTGCACTACTACAGACATTGTTTTTAGCTCATTTGAAGTAAAATTAGATGTTACATATTGACCAGACGAGAGTTTCTAACACTGGTCCATTTTAAGCTTTTCTCGATGAGATAAAGCTTTTTTGGATCTTATACATGCAACTTTATTTCTAAAAGTTGTATACAAATGGGATGATCCTAAACTACCACAGACATTGTTTTTAGCTCATTTGAAATAAATTAGATGTTACATATTGACCAGACAAGAGTTTCTAACACTGGTCCATTTTAAGCTTTTCTCTGTGAGATAAAGCATTTTTGGACCTGATACATACAGCTTTATTTCAAACACTTGTATACAGATGTGATGCTCCTGCACTACTACAGACATTGTTTTTAGCTCATTTGAAATAAAATTAGATGTTACATATTGACCAGACGAGAGTTTCTAACACTGGTCCATTTAAAGCTTTTCTCTGTGAGATAAAGCTTTTTTGGATCTTAAACATGCAACTTTATATCCAAAATTTGTATACAAATGGGATGATCCTAAACTACCACAGACATTGTTTTTAGCTCATTTGAAGTAAAATTAGATGTTACATATTCACCAGACAAGAGTTTCTAACACTGGTCCATTTAAAGCTTTTCTCTGTGAGATAAAGCTTTTTTGGATCTTAAACATGCAACTTTATATCCAAAATTTGTATACAAATGGGATGATCCTAAACTACCACAGACATTGTTTTTAGCTCATTTGAAGTAAAATTAGATGTTACATATTCACCAGACAAGAGTTTCTAACACTGGTCCATTTTAAGCTTTCTCGGTGAGATAAAGCATTTTTGGACCTGATACATACAGCTTTATTTCAAACACTTGTATACAGATGTGATGCTCCTGCACTACTACAGACATTGTTTTTAGCTCATTTGAAGTAAAATTAGATGTTACATTATGACCAGACAAGAGTTTCTAACACTGGGCCAGTTTAAGCTTTTCTCGGTGAGATAAAGCTTTTTTGGATCTTATACATGCAACTTTATTTCTAAAAGTTGTATACAAATGGGATGATCCTAAACTACCACAGACATTGTTTTTAGCTCATTTGAAGTAAAATTAGATGTTACATATTGACCAGACAAGAGTTTCTAACACTGGTCCATTTCAAGCTTTTCTCGGTGAGATAAAGCATTTTTGGACCTTATACATGCAACTTTATATCCAAAAGTTGTATACAAATGGGATGATCCTAAACTACCACAGACATTTTTTTTTAGCTCATTTGAAGTAAAATTAGATGTTACATATTGACCAGACAAGAGTTTCTAACACTGGTCCATTTAAAGCTTTTCTCGGTGAGATAAAGCATTTTTGGACCTGATACATACAACTTTATTTCAAACACTTGTATACAGATGTGATGCTCCTGCACTACTACAGACATTGTTTTTAGCTCATTTGAAGTAAAATTAGATGTTACATATTGACCAGACAAGAGTTTCTAACACTGGTCCATTTTAAGCTTTTCTCGGTGAGATAAAGCTTTGTTGGACCTTATACATGCAACTTTATTTCAAACAGTTGTATACAAATGGGATGATCCTACACTACTACAGACGTTGTTTTTAGCTCATTTGAAGTAAAATTAGATGTTACATATTGACCAGACAAGAGTTTCTAACACTGGTCCATTTTAAGCTTTTCTCGGTGAGATAAAGGATTTTTGGACCTTATAGATGAAACTTTATATCCAAAAGTTGTATACAAATGGGATGATCCTAAATTACCACAGACATTGTTTTTAGCTCATTTGAAGTAAAATTAGATGTTACATATTGACCAGACAAGAGTTTCTAACACTGGTCCATTTTAAGCTTTTCTCGGTGAGATAAAGCATTTTTGGACCTGATACATACAACTTTATTTCAAACACTTGTATACAGATGTGATGCTCCTGCACTACTACAGACATTGTTTTTAGCTAATTTGAAGTAAAATTAGATGTTACATTATGACCAGAAAAGAGTTTCTTACACTGGTCCATTTTAAGCTTTTCTCGGTAAGATAAAGTTTTTTGGGACCTGATACATACAACTTTATTTCAAACAGTTGTATACAAATGGGATGATCCTACACTACTACAGACATTGTTTTTAGCTCATTTGAAGTAAAATTAGATGTTACATATTGACCAGACAAGAGTTTCTAACACTGGTCCATTTTAAGCTTTTCTCGGTGAGATTAAGCATTTTTGGACCTTATACATGTAACTTTATATCCAAAAGTTGTATACAAATGGGATGATCCTAAACTACCACAGACATTGTTTTTAGCTCATTTGAAGTAAAATTAGATGTTACATATTGACCAGACAAGAGTTTCTTACACTGGTCCATTTTAAGCTTTTCTCGGTAAGATAAAGTTTATTTGGACCTGATACATACAACTTTATTTCAAACACTTGTATACAGATGTGATGCTCCTGCACTACTACAGACATTGTTTTTAGCTCATTTGAAGTAAAATTAGATGTTACATATTGACCAGACAAGAGTTTCTAACACTGGTCCATTTTAAGCTTTTCTCGGTGAGAAAAAGCTTTGTTGGACCTTATACATGCAACTTTATTTCTAAAAGTTGTATACAGATGTGATTCTCCTGCACTACTACATACATTGTTTTTAGCTCATTTGAAGTAAAATTAGATGTTACATATTGACCAGTCAAGAGTTTCTAACACTGGTCCATTTTAAGCTTTTCTCTGTGAGATAAAGCATTTTTGGACCTGATACATACAACTTTATTTCAAACACTTGTATACAGATCTGATGCTCCTGCACTACTACAGACATTGTTTTTAGCTCACTTGAAGTAAAATTAGATGTAACATTATGACCAGACAAGAGTTTCTAACACTGGTCCATTTTAAGCTTTTCTCAATGAGATAAAGCTTTTTTGGACCTGATACATACAACTTTATTTCAAACATTTGGATACAAATAGGATGATCCTACAGATGTGATGCTCCTACACTACGACAGACATTGTTTTTAGCTCATTTGAAGTAAAATTAGATGTTACATTACGACCAGACAAGAGTTTCTAACACTGTTCCACTTTAAGCTTTTCTCTGTGAGATAAAGCTTTTTTGGACCTGATACAATGCAACTTTATTCCAAACAGTTGTATACAGATGTGATGATCCTAAACTATACAGACATTATTTTTAGCTCATTTGAAGTAAAATTAGATGTTACATTATGACCAGACAATAGTTTCTAACACTGGTCCATTTTAAGCTTTTCTCTGTGAGATAAAGCTTTTTTGGACCTGATACATGCAACTTTATTTCAAACACTTGTATACAGATGTGATGCTCCTGCACTACTACAGACATTGTTTCTAGCTCATTTGAAGTAAAATTAGATGTTACATTATGACCAGACAAGAGTTTCTAACACTGGTCCATTTTAAGCTTTTTTGGACCTGATATATGCAGGTCTTTATTTCAAACAGTTGTATACAAATGTGATGCTCCTGCACTACTACAGACATTGTTTTTAGCTCATTTGAAGTAAAATTTGATGTTACTGTCGTAAAATCTAATCTCTCTGTCGCTCATAAGAGGCATGTTTCAGTGGGTGCTTTCCAAATACTTTGCCCTAACAACAAACAAGCGCCCGTTCAGTTCGCAATTCAACTGTAACAATCAGGATCATTTAGAGTAAATATCTCACAGCTAGGTATTAAGTTTGTGGGGGAGGTCAGGGTAATTGGAAAAACAGTGGGATTAGATACAGAGAACGTCTAAGCGCCACATAGCAAACACCTCCTGACACTAGAATCAGCCTACATCTTTAGGTGTTTTTGGGAAAAAATCAAACAACAAAAATATAAATCACTAGCTTGACAAAACCAAAAGAAAAAAGTTTGACTTATATACTGAAATACAGCGAGTACGCCGGAGTTTGGAGCTTTATCTGCAGAACCGAGTCTTACATGTTAGCATCACATTAGCCTCTAAATGGCTAACGGAGATCGACTCGGTTGTGTAATTCACATTACTACTGTAAGGCATACCACACAAACTATGTTCATCCACCTCCACACATTGAATAAATAACTTTCTCAGGACTGTATAACAACATCATGCCAGACCAACACTATAACCCCGGTGAAATCATTGATTACTTACCTATCCATTAGCAGCATGGCTAACTCGGCGTCCGTAGTACATGACAAAATAATCCAAAATAATTCTCCAACGAGGAAAAGCCGGCCCAATATTTACTCAGGTCTTTGCTTTCTCTATCACGTTCTCTTTTTCTTTTTCTAGCTTCTTCTGATATGGGATTTCTCTGTCTCTTTGGTGGATCAGCTATCTCTACAGTCTAAACAGCGAGGCTGTATGACTCTGCCGTAAAGCAGAACTCACTTGGTACTTCCGGTGGCGGGCCACCGCTCAAAAGTTCTATAGTGCAGAAAAAAGCCTAGGACCCCTGTAAAGTGGTGATAACTCTAAAAATGAACATAATAGATGATAACATCGCTGTAAAAAGTTTCATGTAAAATGTACAGCAACTGGCTGGCAGCAATTAAGTTGTAATTTGCTGTGATTCACTCTACAGTAAAGCTACTGTGAATTAGATCACAGTACTAATGCAGATACTGTAATAACAAACAACAGTAGTGATATTGATGCTGTAATTAATACAGTATTTTTTATGCATACTGCAAAACAAATCACAGTACACACAGAGATTGCTGTACCTACTAACTACAGTAGTGTGTTATTGATGCTGTAATTATTAGTCTTTTTATGCATACTGTAAAATAATTCACAGTGCACACAGGGATTACTGTAACTACTAACTAAAGTAGTGTGTTTTTGATGCTTTAATTAATACAGTATTTTTTATGCATAGTGTTATTTATACAGTAATATTGACTAATGTTATTTACAGCAATTCTTTATCAATCTAAATTCTCTAAAATATGACATCATTTAAGATACAGAGGCAAAAGGTTTAAAAGATCCTTTATTTGCACCAATGGGTGAACAACAGACATATAAAGACATCTACTTCTCCGAAGAAAACAATATGGAGTGTATTCTCCACAAGAATAGAGAACGTCCTTAGGTCACTAGAACCATAGCTCTATACTTAACTCCAACATGAACTACTACCTCACGCCACCCCCATCCCCATTCTACACATACATACCCGCACACAATGACATCTACTGCTCCTCCGTATTCTCCACAAGACTATATAACACCCTTAAGTCACTAGAACCAAAGCTGTACTTAACTCCAACATGAACTACTACCTCACCCCCCCCCTACCCCTCTACACACACATGCACAAGACATATTCAAACATGAATTACTACCTCAGCCCCCCCCCCCTTTTATGAACTATATTTATTACTATATTTATTATCCACCACTGCAGTACAGTTGTATTCTACGTACATAGCACTTTAACTTGCCTTTGGAATGTAACAATAATGTATTGGAATTAGGGATGCACCGATATGAAAATTTGGGCCGATATCGATGTCCGATATTAATCCCGCTGTTATGGCCGATAACCGATAAGCACAGATATGGTATACAGTATATTTCCCTACACTTTTACACTCGACATCGTGGAAAATCAACCACACCATCTACATCGCTACTCTGCTTGAGTTAAACACCCCCACATTCCTGCGCCGCATCACTATCACTGTCACATGACCAAACAAACACCACATGGATAACACCCCCCCGAAACACAGACAGAAACTTCAAAAAGATGGAAATAAATAAACATCGGTTAATATCGGCCCTCTGTTACTTATCGGACCGATGCCGATATGTTAAAAAACGCCTAACATCGGCCGATACCGATGTTGATGCCGATATATCGTGCATCCCTAGTTGGAATATGTGTATGTGTATGCCTGGCCCTTGTTTTGTCTCTCTCTCGCACATCCACCCAGACATCTACTGCTCCTCCGAGTCCTCTTCACTGTAGTGGAAATAGAAGGAAACAGGAGTAAGACGCTACTGTATTTTTTCCCCTCAAAGCAAGGCAAGACTTGTAAATACTGATACTCTTTGCAAATACTCTTTGAATTTCAAGCAAACCACAGTCTGTAACATCACACAATAGGAGTAAACAATAGCAATATCTTCAGCCTTACCTAATTATTCTGCCAATCATACTCCACAAGGTCTGAAATAAGTTTGGCCACATGAGGTTTCAGGCCATGGTTCTTTCTTTGCACAGTCTTTCCAGAGGCCTTGCTAACCATGTGCTTAGAGGCACATTTGCTGTTTTCAGGATTTATCCTGACGAAAAATCTGAAACAAACAAATAACGTTTTATTTATTGCGAGGAATGCACGCCTTTCAATTGGAGGGTCTGTTGAAACTTTGTATCGGTCTAAATACTACTAACAGGCCCGCAGAGAGCCCCCTCTCCAATAATACTTTATTAATATATTATTAGGGGGCCCAAATTCTCCAGCAGCACCCCTGTAGACACCTAAAGCAGCTAAGCATTGAGGGCCCAGCTATGTGACACTGCCAATGAATGCGTAGTCAATTTGGCATTGCACCCAAGAAGAAATATGCCTACTCTCTAAAATGTCCATTTTGACAATGGTCTTCTCCTCAGTGGTGATCTTGACAAAACTCTGAAAATCCCTTGCACAGTAATTTTGCTCATCAGTTGTTCTATGACATACACATCCCAAAAAACCACAATAAAGAGTTATGAGAAAAAAATGAACATTATGAACAAGAAAGTAACACTTCCCCATAATCCCTAACTGTTGTAGTTAGGACCATAACTCAGCCCACATATTATTGAGTTGACTTCAAAACCAAAGTTGAAGCACTGTCAAGTTTAAAATTAGCTCTCCATACCAGTACCTGCAGCTGAACCCTTGTTAGTGCAGTATGTACTGTTAAACTGAAAGTTGTGAGTTCCATCCTCACAAGGGGCAACACTCTCTCTTATCAACTGTAGTGATGAACCAGGGACAATCCATGGGTAATTTTAGTAAGGGATAACTTAGAACCATGATCTGCCAACTTGCTCTTCTAAGTTGAGTTTACTAAAAATCCTTTGGCAGCTGGTTGCCTTACATTTATAAATTGTCTGGAGTGATGATTTACCTGCAGTGCAACCATGATAAAACAAGAGATAAACCATGAGGTCTCCAGTAAGTACTGCACAAGTCTCATAATCTCAAGGTTGTGAGTTCAATTTACTAAAAGAAAGGTTTTGAACAACTCACTTGGTTTTTCAGCCCCTAGAATTTCCATTCAAATAATATACTCAAACATCCACTACTACCCGTTATGGATATGGAAATCCATCCAAGAATGTATCAATCTATCAAGATCAGAGACAGCAAGGAGGCCTACAGGAAGAAGCTGGAGAACAAACTACAGAGGAACAATATCAGAGATGTCTGGTCAGGAATGAGAAAGATCACAGGTTTTAAGGACAGGAAGGATTGGATAGATGGAAGTCTGGACAGAGCCAATGAACTGCACATATTCTTCAACAGGTTCAGTTCAGGAACTAGCTCAGCATCCCCCTCTCCTGTTCCCAGCCAAACAGACATCCCACTCTCCTCTGATCAACAGCTTTCCTGTTACACCTCAGATGTTTTATCCTTCACCTCAGCCATGGACTCTTCTGATTCCACAAGTTTGACTTCAACCAGGTTCAAGTCAGGGAATGCTGCTACCCCCTTTGCCTCCCCCTCACACTTGTCTGTCTCCAAAAGTCAGGTGAAGAGGCAGCAGGAGAAACTGAACCGGAACAAGGCTGCAGGTCCAGATGGTGTCAGTCCCAGAGTCCTGAAGGCCTGTGCAGAGCAGCTCTGTGGGATCCTGCAGCACCTCTTCAACCTTAGCCTAACTCAGGAGAAGGTTCCAGTGTTGTGGAAGACATCCTGCCTTGTTCCAGTACCCAAAAGAACTCACCCATCAGTCATCAATAACTATAGACCTGTTGCCCTGACATCCCACATCATGAAGGTCCTGGAGAGATTCCTGTTGGCACCCCTGAGTAGGCAAACAAGAACGTATCAGGACCCACTGCAGTTTGCTTATCGCTGTGGAGTTGGAGTTGAAGATGCCATCATCCACCTACTTCAACCAACCCACTGTCATCTGGACAAAGCAGGCAGCACTGTGAGGATTATGTTCTTTGATTTCTCCAGTGCATTTAACACAATTCAGCCTGATTTGCTTTGTCAGAAACTCCTGAAGACACAGGTGGAGCCCTCAACAATCGCCTGGATCAATGACTACCTGACCAACAGACCACAATTTGTGAGACTGAAGAATTGTGTGTCAAACCAGGTGGTCAGCAGCACAGGAGCACCACAGGGGACCGTACTCTTACCATTCCTTTTCACTCTGTACACCTCAGACTTCCAGTACAAATCAGAGACCTGTCATCTGCAGAAATACTCAGATGACTCTGCAATTGTCGGGTGTATCAGTGATGGACAAGAAGCTGAATACAGAGAGCTGGTGGACCGCTTTGTGACATGGTGTGGAAACAATCGTAGAATTGAATGTGAACAAAACAAAGGAGACGATTGTAGATTTCAGAAGAAACAGGGATAAGTCAAAAACTTTCCATCATGGGAGAAGAAGTGAAGGTGGTTGAGGTGTATAAATACCTCGGAGTTCACCTTGACAACAGACTGGACTGGAGGCGCAACAGTGAAACTGTCTACAAGAAGGGACAGAGCAGACTGTACTTCTTGAGGAAGCTTAGGTCCTTCGAGGTTTGCAGCAAGATGCTGGAGATCTTCTACAAGTCTGTTGTGGAGAGTGTAATCTCTTCAGCCGTCATCTGTTGGGGTAGCAGCATCAGAGCCAGGGATTTAAAAAGGCTAAACAACCTGAAGACATAAAGAAGGCTTGTTCTGTTCTTGGGACAACTGTGGAACATCTGGAGATGATGATGCAAAGAAGGATTCTTCATAAAATCAAAAAAATTATGGACAACCCTGACCATCCTCTTCATGAGACAGTCATACAACAACAGAGTGTCTTCAGTCGGAGGCTTCTTCAGTTTCGCTGCAATACAGACCGCTACAGGAAATCCTTCCTGCCCACAGCTATCATCATCTACAACAACTCCTTAAAGAATTAATTATATGAGCTATACCAACACTTCATTTCCCTCTGGGATCAATAAAGTATTTTTGAATTTGAATTTAATCTAATTGAATGTGTCTGCCAAATTTGACATTTTTATCACATTGGGCCCAATTTTCAAGCTTCCCATCCCACTTTATAAAGTGAAAACCCCTTACCGTTGGATGAATTCCAGGGATGTGGCTGCTTCCTCTGTGTATTCGATGTTATAGACATAAAAGGACGCAAAGAAAACAGATAGAGCAGTCAAGAAACTGGAATCTCTGCCTGAACACAGACGAACCTTTCCCTCCACTGACAGCATCCATTTTGTTGCTCCCAAATTGGAGTCACCTGAAACAATGATACATAGGTAGTGGAATGGTAAATAAAACATGATGCTCTCAGCTGACAGAGCATCTATGAATGAAACAATATTAACAGAGGTATGAATGTGTGTGTGTGTACAGTATGTATGTTTTAACTAGGGCTGTCAAAATAACACATTCATTTCTATTGATTAATTACAGAAATATTAACACATTAAAAATAACACTGATTAATTGCTTTCATGGTTACATTTGACACAAAAAATGAGGGAAAAACACTTGTTTTGTATCTTATCAATTATTAATAATTAATAGATTGTTGGCGTTTTAACTTTTGGTAAATGAAAACACACAATTTCCAGCCCTAGTTTGGAAAAGTGACGGTGACATCAGCCGTTAAAAGTAACTAATACTCTGAGTAGTTTTTTTTGATGAATACTTTGTACTTTTACTTGTAATTGAGTAATATTTTAGCAATGCAACAGTACTTGTGCTTGAGTAGAGATTTTCAGAAGGGTACTCTTTCTACCACTGCCTCTAAGCAATACAGAGGTATGAGTTTGCAGCACACCTCTTGATGATAATAATGCTAGCTGCCAGCCTGGTCAAAGTTAACCTTGCTAACGTATGGTATAGCCTATTATTTGCTTAGCCAACCCTATGACCGACTAACTCAAATAATTCACACATTATATTTCCGTTTGCACTTGTAGGCTATGCTGCTTTTCTTTGTCTCGTTTTCCTACTGTTTAGTTTAAAGCTACATTTTATATTTTTTGAGTTAATTCTTAGCAAAAATGCCTTTGTTCTTTCAAAAATATGTGCTTATTCATAAGTAATTAAACAAAAATTAGGACATCACCAGCAGAAAAGTGAAATACCACAGTAATCATGGACACTGAACATGAGAAACAAATGGACATGCTGAAAGGCAAACATACCAGTCCAAAGGTAGCACCAAGTAAGCCTGTTCATATCAAAAAACGATATTTATTTTGGTGATATGAATTTTTCTCAATAGCGCTACATCAGTGAATAGCCCAGGCAATATCCATAATGTGCGCAGTGGTAAAGTGTTTTGGGGGGACCGATTTCACTGCTGGAAACATCAGAATGGCTGCTGGTGAGAGTTGTCAAAGCACAGCACACATTGTTGATCTGGAAAACTTCCAAAAAGAGGAGCCATGGCTGTGGTTTTGGAAGTTTGTCTTGTTCTGAATATTTAAAATACTTACACAGAAGCAACGTCTTTGATGACATTTGTCTGAAAGACTTCTTTCCATTAACGCCTTTCCAATTGATCATCTCCCCAATGTCATCATGGAAAATCTGTGCCAGGATGTTCCACGTAACACGTTTTGTGTCATGGCCCCCAATTGCTGCCAGAGAGGAAATCAAAAATGGAACCAAAATTAAATAAATTAATGACAATAAAAATATAGATAAAATTACAAATACACTATGAACAAAAAGTACCAAAAGTTAGAATTAGAAAACAATACGGGGATGGGGGAGGCAGAGGTGCTTTTCTAGTTAATTTATTTGTTAGTTTTCTTATCTTTTTAAAACACCGGCAAGTTATTAAGGATTTAAATCTGTTTTGAACGTATGTCTACAGTTTTCCTTCATTTCAGTCACCTGTGTGATTTCGTCTCACTGTGCCTTTTGCATCTAAGGAGAGCAGAACAAAGCTCTTTTCGCAACAAGTGAACATAGTCTGTGCTTTCTGCATTGAGTTTGCATGTTTTCCCTCTGCATGGGTTGGTTCTCTGCAAATACTCCGGCTTCCTCCCACAGTCCAAAAACATACTGTTAGGTGAATTGGTCTCTCTAAATTACCCTTAGGTATGAGTGTGTGGGTGCCTGGTTGTTTGTCCTGTATGTCTAAATAATAATATAGACGACTGCACTCAATGAGTCAATGAGGTCTCCTCTGTGCTCAAACACCGTATTGACAGCCCTGCTGTGAAAGTTCCATCTTACATGGCTGGATGTTGGCAGTCTGTGAGCCACTATATTATCAAGGACACCGGTGCGCTTGGGGGATCTTGAAAAAAAATCTTGCAAATCCACCAAGATCAGAAAAAAAATTCTTACTGCTGAAATGTGAGAGGTGGCCTGTTGCATTATGAGGTTAAGTTGATGTGCGTAGCAATGGATGTAGTGTGCATTTGGATACTCATCCTTTATTCTCTGCTGAACACCTGAAGTAGCACCCCTCATGACGCTTGCTCCATCATATGCCTGGCAGATGAGTTTGGCTTTCTGTCCATCAGGAAGTATTGCAGCAAGACGTTCACTAAATGCTGTAGCAATGGACTCAGCTGTTGCTGACTGTAGAGGGATGAACTCAAAAAATCGTTCCTGCGCGGTGTTTTTGCCATCAATGTAACGAAGCACAAGCACAGGTTGGTTCTGGGTGCTGATGTCCATCGTCTCATCTGCCTGAATTGACAGAAAATCGCTATACTGGACTTCTTTGATTATCTGTTCACTTACAACAGACAACATTCAGTCAAGAAGCTCATTCTGGACCGTCTTTGATGTCCTTCTGAACACAACTGCGTTCTTAAGGTGCTCTCTCAAAGCAGGGTTGAGTAAGCCTAACAAGTCCACCAAGCCACGGAATACCCCTGGGTTATCAGAGCTCTCTGTCTCGTCATGGCCACGCAAAGCCAGCTCAAAAGCACTGCAGAACTTCACGCAGTCTATACATTCTTGAGAGGATATATCTATTTTTTGTCACCTCTTCATTGTGCTTCTTGATGCCAATTCTGTAGCCTTCGTTGAGCTGCGCTGCGATGCTAAGTCTTCCAAAAAAGTTTAGCTTCAAGCTATTATCGATTTGACTGCGGCTACATTCGTGTTTCTTTCCTTTTTCAGTCAAATGTTTTAAGTCCTTCATTCCTGTTGTGGTCCATAACATTTCGGTCACCGGACTTTGAAATGACAGGCAGGGGAAACAAAACAGCGCATTGCTTACTGGACATCCAGTTAGCCAACTGCGTTTAGTGTACATATTGGAGGAGAAGCTCTGAGTGTACGTCCTGCCCATAGACTGTATTTGGGCTGTGTCCAAATTCAGGGTCTGCATCCTTCGGAGGACTCATTTGAAGGAGGCCACATCACAGCGCCTCGACGAAGGCTGTCCAAATTCGAAGGATCCTTCAAATACGGCCCACAAATCCGTCCTTCTTTTCCCCGATTTGAAGGATGGGTCCAGTGTATCCTTCAACGCTCTCCATATCCCAAAATGCATTGCGGGCCGAACGGGAGATTTTTGTTCCAGCAACAATGGCGGTCGGAGCGGGAGGCGTAGCGGGACGGGAGTACAGTTTTAAATGTAAGTACATAAAAATCTGGCGGTACAAAAATTTTAAACTTAAAGCAGTTGTGTTGTTTGGGTTTTGTTGTTGGTATAGAAATGTATTTTGTGTATTTTATGTATTTTAATATTAAACGAGTAAACGAGCTCGAATGGTGGTCTAATTATTCTCCGTGTATTTCCTCGCTTATATACAGCTAATTTAGTTTTTTTGCAAATAAAGAAAAAAAGACGCCTCTTTTTAGGAGAGATTATTATGTCTTTATCGGGGCAAAATTGGGTCACGGTGGCATGGAGGTAAAATAATAAATCCAGTTACACACCTTATGCTTAGAGGAGTCTTATTAAGCCTCAAAACTACACAACCTGTTATCTCAGCACGTGATCTCTTGTGTTAATTAACGAATTTACACGGTTGCCATGTTCCTCATCTTCACTTATTTTCTATTTATTTTATGAGGACAATTCTGGTGGATATGGAGGGGAATGTCACCCTTTGTTGGCCAAAAACAAATGCGTTTTTTATTTTTATGAAAAAGTACTATATGTTGAAGAGATAGAAATTCTGTTAATGTTGTATGAGGGTTTAATTCTGTAGTGTATGTGGCAACACTTAGAAACAGTGAACAATCAAGAAGAATGTGGTACATCATGTGTTCCTTATGTGAAGAAGCTGTGACCATTCTATGAACGAAGATCTATGTGGGAGGAGTTTCATGGAAAGTCAACTTTCAATAAAGACTTTGAGCTGACATAGATCTGAACTCAGTTACTAGAACCGAGTCCAGCGAACGATGTCTCGCTGTTAAAATATATAATTGTTGTTTGTTGTTCTTATTGCTCCTTTTTACAGAAATGAACGAGCACGCGGGAAGGTGAAATGAGAGCTCAGAGAGAGCCCAGGGTCATAAATTAAATGTGTGTCTGTTCCTTTAAGATAGGCTTTAAATTAGAGTAAAAACACCTTTCCAACAAAATGGTGACCCCGACGTGACTTCTGGAGGAGCAAAGGAAAACGTGAGTTTGGAATAATAGGATTTTTTTGAAATTGTGGTGATCAGCAGATACTGGAGATCGGAGGACGGAAGTGACCCAGGTCTGAAGTTATTTGGTAAGCGCTGACACACGAGGCGCAAAATTGACTAATCTAAAAGTATGTTCTGTCTGTAGTTCTCCAGTAAAGATTGATTTCTGTTTCTGCTGAGTTAAATAGACGCCGACCGGGTCGGTAAACTCAGGGTGTGGCCAGCCCTACGGTAAGCTATGACGCTTCTTACTGAAAGCCTGCGTGTTCGGAACCGTAGGAAGGCCGAGTGGGATCAGCTCGTGGATTGAGAAACCACGGAATGTCAAAAAAACGAAACTCAGAGATCAGAGAGCGATTTTAATCCTGGCATTTGAAGAGATATAAATTCTGTTAATGTTGTGTGAGGGTTTAATTTTGTAGTGCATGCGGAAACACTTAGAAACCGTGAATAATCAAGAGGAATGTGGCACATCCTGTGGGCCTTTTGTGAAGAAGCTGTGACCATTCTGTGAAGGAAGATCTATGTGGGAGGAGTTTCTTTTTAACTCTTGTTTCAAACAAAAACCTTATGCTGAGATAAAGCTGTGCTCAGTTACTAGAACTGATTCCAGTGAACGACGTCTCACTGTTAAAATATATAATTGTTGTTTGTTGTTCTTATTGCTCCTTTTTACAGAAATGAACGAGCATGCGGGAAGGTGAAATGAGAGCTCAGAGAGAGCCCAGGGTCATAAATTAAATGTGTGTCTGTTCCTTTAAAATAGGCTTTAAATTAGAGTGAAAACACCTTCTCAACAATTTGGTGACCCCGACGTGATTTCTGGAAGTAGCAAAGGAAAACGTGAGTTTGGAAATTGTTGTGATTAACAGATACTGGAGATCGGAGGACGGAAGTGACCCAGGCCTGAAGTTATTTGGCAAGCGCTGACACACGAGGCGCAAAATTGACTAATCTAAAAGTATGTTCTGTCTGTTGTTCTCCAGTAAATGTTATCTGTCTCTGCTGAGTTAAATAGAAGCCGACCGGGTCGGTAAACTCAGGGTGTGGCCGGCCCTAAGGTAAGCTAGGACGCTTCTTAATGAAAGCTTGACACGAAGAAGGCTGAGTAAGGTCAACTTTACTGTGATCTAAATGAATTATCTTAAACAACCGACCACCTTCCCCCCTTCCCTTCAAGGAAGGGCTGTTCTGATAATAAACAAGACCCCCCCACCCCCCCACCCTCTGTCCCTCAACAATGGGTCGTTAGTTTTTCTCTTAATAAACAAACCAACTGTGATGGGTTGTGACAGAAATCGGTAAAATGGACTTCCTGAGAAAGACTTGAAGGTTATCCAACTGCCGGAAGGCAGAAGAGAAGGAACACACCTCCCCCGCTAGCTGATAATGAGGGGGCTGTTTTAGCTGTGTGCAGCTCAATACAAAAGGTTGGGATTTCTTGAGTGCAGCGGCAACTTTTACTCTATAATAATAATTTTAAAAAACTTAGCTAATATTTTTAATGATATTCATGGGATGTCTGTGAGATCTCTCATATAGTAGAAAAGAAATGGTTTAAAAATGACGGATTATGAGCAGAGTGATTTTATTTTGAAATACAGGCGGATGTCTACAGGTCCTGTTGGGTAGCAGCTGGGTGGCTACGTGAATTTATTCTTTGTAACAAGCGGCAGCTTCAGATGTTTGCTTGTAACATTTTAATGACAGATAAGATACATGTTGAAAGGAAACAATCTTTTAATGCGCTGGGTTAGAGACTGCAAAAAAGAGAAGAAATGTTCATTACGGGATTACCGTAGTAAGGAACGTAGTACGCACTCCAAAATTCAATGCGCACTTCAATATTTACATTCAATAGAGTTGTTGCTAATGGGACAAAATTAAGGGTCTGATTAAGCAAGAAAGATGTCTGGACCTACACCTGAGATTGGGAGAGGATGCCGGCCCTCGCCCCAATATCAGTTGAGAATGGTAACATGTTTTTGGGCATCTAGCAACAGTCTCTTTCACATGTAATCATAATAATAAGCTAATTTGTAGAATCTTTATGAAAGAGCAGATAAGCAGAGAGCAAGGAATAGAGATGTGATGTTTAATTATGGAAATATCAGTTGCTGATTATGTCATTGACAAAATGGTAGGAAGTTAGTGAAGCCAGATGAAAAAAAAATAAAATAAAATTAGGAATTTTGTTTTCCACTAAATATGAGATTGAGTTGTTAGAAAAATGAAATAAAAATAATAGATTTTGCTACAGGAAAAACCTGTTGTGATAATCATAAAACCTAGAGATTATTTTCTAATTTGTTAGGAAGAGATTTCCTATTTCACTTGAAGTTCGGCATGTTCTCTGTAGGGGAACTAAAATGTCAATTATTTTTTACAAAACAAAGCCTTTCAATTGGTCTCATTAAAAGCATTTCAGATAAATGAAAAAACAAAATAAAAAACAGCATTTGTTTAAGGTTCAACAGTTTATTGGTTAAATCGGTTGAAATTATAGTTTTCTTTTATAAGTATTGGGCTTCATCAGCTCACAAGATGAATAACAATAGTCGGTGATGTGGTGAAATCTTATAAGACTATAGGTTTAATGAACTTAGGCTGTTAGCAGTGTAAATGAATAAAATATAACTGATCGTTTTCTGCGGGTTGAGCTTTAAAGCAGCACATTTTTCTTTTGAGCGGTTTGTCATGCTCATGATGCCATTTCCACAATCCAAAAAGACCAGATGTTGCCTGTTTTCCATCCTGTTTTGGCACCTTTGTGCGGTTGGTTGTTTTAGCACACAACCCATTCATCTTACCTTGTGGCATGTTTATGCATTTAGTCTTTGTTTGGAAGTTTTTATTTACATTATAATGTCTACTATATATTTTGAAGAAATATTCTTTATGGTCTAGGTTGTTCCAGTGTTGCTCACTTTTGATACAGGATTTTTAGAGTGCACTTTACGTCAATTATGATTTTTGTGATTTACATACAGCAAAAGCATTAGCTCTTTCTACAGATAGACCTAGTTTGTAAGCAGTCAGGATAATAATGTGATTTTGTGTTAGTGCGGCCGATCAGTGCGGAACTACTTAAAACTATGAGGTGAGTGAGAGATTTGATTGAGGACAAATCCATAAGAAATTAATCTCAAAACAGATACAATTATGGATAAAGCAAACAGGAAAAAGCTAATTCGTTGCAAGCTCTTCTTTTAGGCTTTGTTGACCAGGTGAGAGACCAGCAGCCAACCAGACCACGATCTCTCAGGTAATCAGACTAAAAAAATGGGCTGGAGCCAATGCACTCCCACTGAGGAGTCAGGACGAACCTAAGAGGAAATCTAGGAGCAGCAAGCCAGAGCGGGAGAAGAACAGCAAGGAGTAGACCACACAACCTTCTTGAACCCTCTGCTGAGAGGTTTCCAACTTCAGCACACCTGCACCATCAGGTGGCAGGGCGGCTTGGAGCACAGAGCTGCCCAGCTGGGGCAGCAGGGTTTGAAGGAAAAGAAGCTGAGACCCCTGCCAAATGGGGCAGAACAATCCTCTGGTCTGCGTGCAGTCCTTAGAGTTTTCAAACTCAGGGCTACTGAAAAGATACACTTTAGCTGCATATAGGTGATATGCTGGCAACCTCTCACCTTAGGTCATAGAAGAGCGAGCCGGACGACCACAATTCCCGGCCAGAACAAGATGACTTGACCGCTGATCTGAAAAGTTCCAGAGAAGAAGGACTCAAAATTGATATAATTCTATAAGTGTGCTGCCTGACATTTTTCCTTATATATAGTGATCTCTTATTTTTAAGAGATCAAAAGAGGGAGATGAAGAGATAGAAATTCTGTTAATGTTGTATGAGGTTTTAATTCTGTAGTGTATGTGGCAACACTTAGAAACAGAGAACAATCAAGAAGAATGTGGTACATCATGTGTTCCTAATGTGAAGAAGCTGTGACCATTCTATGAACGAAGATCTATGTGGGAGGAGTTTCATGGAAAGTCAACTTTCAATATAGACTTTGAGCTGACATAGATCAGCGAACGATGTCTCGCTGTTAAAATATATAATTGTTGTTTGTTGTTCTTATTGCTCCTTTTTACAGAAATGAACGAGCACGCGGGAAGGTGAAATGAGAGCTCAGAGAGAGCCCAGGGTCATAAATTAAATGTGTGTCTGTTCCTTTAAGATAGGCTTTAAATTAAAGTAAAAACACCTTTCCAACAATGTGCATGTGCAACAGTGCGTCAATACGTGTTGCTCTTTTTGTAAATTTTTTTGATTTCTTGTTTAGGACATAAAGCAGCAACAGGAGGCTGAGGAGAGGAGGAACCGGCTGGATCGACTGTTTTATGTTTGTCAATTTATGTTTTTGTCACATTGTTTATTTAGTAGTTCTATGGTTGTTACAAATAAATTTATTAAAACAAATAGTAAATATCAAGTCGTTTTATTAACAGTTACATCATTATTATAGTTTTTTAAAGATATGAACATAAAGCTTTTCTTCCCCTTATCCATGGTCGGGTCGTAAAAATTGACATTAGGATAAATTATTGTGTAGTTATTTGAAGTTATTCATGCAGGATTAACCTGATTGACCTCTTCCTGGACCGTTCTTTAAGCTTTATTAGAATAAACAGGCAGTTTTCCTGGATTGGCAGAATAAAGATCAGATGGAGTCCTCTAGCTGAGACATCTGGCTGGTATTTTCTGGTTAATGAGGGGAACATCATGCAGGTTGGTCTGCAGAGAGGGCTTAGGGTAGCTTCTTCGTACTGTCCTCTGCATCGTCCAGGGCTGACTCAATTGACGACTGCCACATCACTAAGACATGTTCAGAAGACAGCTTGTCCCACCAGAGAGCACCACTGATTTCTCCAAACCAGCCTCATCCTCTGCTACATCTTCCTCAAGCTCATTCCCAGGGGCCACGATGTCACCAGCACCGGGGCAGATGTTGTGGAGAAGAGCTTATGAACTGCAATGATGTTAAAAACATAAAAATTGTATAATTGTTATTGCACTGGTTGTTTAAAAAAAATCTATTCAGTTTTTTATTCAGAAAGTGATTAGCAAGACATCACCAGCTTAAAAAAAATGATATATTCAGATTCAAAAATACTTCATTGATCCCAAAAGGAAATGAGTGTGTGTGTATATATATATATGTATATATGTATGTATGTATGTGTATATATATATATATATACAAATACATATATATATATATATATATATATATCTCCAATATCTGCACAAATAATTTTTAAAATCAACTGAATACTAGAAAAATGTTATATAATATATAAGTGTGTACATTTGACGACCAGTCATTCAGTTCATATCCATGAAACTAGCTGAAATTAACTTGTAATTCTGTAGAAGTAAATAAAATAACTTTACCTGGATATGATTACCTCTCAGCCAGAGATATAAAAAACATGCCGCAAACGGTAAAACTGAAAAAAGTCATTAAAAAAAACTCTGGAATATTTCTTGCTCCATTTTTATCAGCCTGTGTGTAGCGTTGTCACCCTTGCTAGGCGACAGGACATTCGCCACAGTAGGGGCGGGAATTAATCTGAAGGCTAGACTGTCCAAATTCACAGCCGTTAACATCAGGTCTACCCGGTCTATGAAGGACCCGTCCTACGTAGACCGAGGAGGACGGGTCCTTCGAAGGATGCAGACCCTGAATTTGGACACAGCCTATAACTGGACGAAGCCTCGGTGGTGTCACCCATTGGTTTCTGAAGAGCAAAACTGAAGCCAAATGGGCGGTTCCCACCGCCGCCATCTTGTCTCCGTCACGCGTTTTGTCACTCCCAGAAAATAAAAAAATGGGCAAAGAGGTGGAGCTGAGATTGGCGCTGTGAGGGCGGGGGCGGATGATTGACACTCTGAGCCGATGTAGCCAGGAGCTAGTCCTGGAGCTAACTGAAGCTAACGGAAGTTAGTGGGCGCCTTTAGCCGGAAAACCGCGGTAGAGCAACTCTGCTTCCCTCTTCCATCCAGGCTGTAAATACAATATTAAATCGGTGAGTTAACATTTAAATTGAAATAATTTATTCAAATGAAATTATCATTAACTTAATGAAAGTTTTCAATAATATTTTTAACTTAGTTATTAATAGTGTATGAGATCTATTTAGTCTATGCATGAGATACATGATCAAGCTAAGTTAGTTAGGATAGTTCACATATTTATATTATTATTTGCTTGTATTTACCCTAATTGTTAGTGATTGTACTACCATGTAGGATCTCCCAGTCAAAAAAACGGTTCCCACAGCTATTGTAGAATAGGAACAGTTAATATGAATAATTTCGATCCTATAGTGAATTCTGCAATGTATGAATTTTACTAATCATTGATTGAGGTCTGGGAAGGGATAAATTTCACTTTTAGTAAGACACTTGTTTGTTTTTATAGATTTTGTTTACCAGGGCACAATGGTTGCATGCCTGTCCTCCACAACAGCCAAACAAAGTAGAAAATGTAACTACCTGTCTCCATCACTTCATGTACAATTGTAATAGTATTATACTTTCAACCGATAAGCCACACCTGTGCAACTGCCATTCATTATGCTAGTTTTTTTTTCCATAGCCATTTGGATCATTGGAGGCAGCTATGTCTGACATAGTTCTGAGAGAGCTGAAGAAACCATCGGAGGAAACCTCAGCCTCCCAGACGTCCGCATCTCCTGGTTTGGCTGGGGGAGCTGAGGTGGAAAGGCCTTCTCCCTTTTTTTCAACTCCCTGTGAGTAAGAGCAGCTCTAGATGTCCTCATCATCAGCTGTGGCGGAGATGACATGGGGCGGTCAGCAGTGTCCAGTTGGTGAACATGAAGGAGGACCTGCACCAGCTTTACTTTCTCCACCCTCAGATGTCCATCATCTTCTCCTCCATCACCCAAAGGGGTCAATGGAGGGCAGGTGTAAACCCAGCAAAAATAGAAAAGGCCAGGAAGTTTGTCAACAGTGTTAGGGATTCTTTTATTCCTAGTTTAAATGATGCCATCTTTATGCATTCTCACATTAGACATGACAGTCCTTTTAAACAATTGATGTTAAAGCAAAAAGTATAAATATAGCCCTGATTGTTATGTCTAATGTGTTGTTGATGTAGTTGTTTTAATTTCAACAATTATATCTGTTGCCATAACACTGTTGACAACTCTGTTCCTCCTCCTCCCCCCCAACCCCATTTTACTGTACATAAGTCTATTTTGCTTTCTGGCCCCCCTTTGTTTTTTTTATCTGTGTCCCTTTCTTTTATAGAATCTTGTGTTTAAAAAAATAAATGTTTTATTCTCTATAATGACTGAAAATTCTTTCAACAGTATATAACAAGGGAAGAAATAAGAAGTCAAAAAAGTAATTAATCAGCCAACTGCATTTTTGAATTTGATAAATTCCTTCAACATCTCAATATTAAAATAAACCTTGGCGTCTGCAATATTAAAAAGCCAAATCATACTTCTTACGTAGCTACAAAACTATGATTTTTTTTTCCTGAAATGGAAACAATATCTGTGTGAAAGAAAAACAGAAACTTCATTCATTTGTTGTTTATTTAATCAAAAACAAAAAGCGGACAGCACCTAAGGATATGAAAGAAGTGGCATTAAAGGTGATGCACATATATTGTTATGTACTTCTTATGATCTTGTTGTAGTTTTAGGCGATTGATATAATCTGTAAGGAAAAAAACAATGTATATTAAAAACAACTTAAAATTTCATCATTGCCCGTCTTAGTTGGAAACCAACTCACCACAAGACAAACGTGGTGACAGAGATAACACATATTGGTTTATGGATAAAAGTACAACAATGAAGGTGAATCCCATATGACAGCATATCAGAAATGAATAATGCCTTAACTGACAACTCTTATTTTTAAAAAGTAAAAAATCTCTGACAACAAAATAGGAAATATATCTGGAGTTAGTTGGGGACATTTTTTTTTTTTTTTAAACAGATGTGCCTCTAAGATAAGGCTGCTTGGTCGACAATGGGTTGAAATGATCACATTTCTTATCTACATGTTAAAACCATCAAAATAACGTGCTGGTACACACACACATTATATATATATATATATATATATATATATATATATATATATATATATATATATATATATATATATATATATATATATATATATATATTCGCGGTCAAGACACACATACATTATATATATATATATATATATATATATATATATATATATTTAATTATTCATTATTTCAAGATAAAATTATGTCTAAACGGATGAGTTAGAAAAAAATTCACCCCCCTCAGAGTTGTCATGACGATAACCTGACCTATTAAACCTAAAATGGTTTTTTGAACCAGGCTGTAAACATGTTTATTTCTGCTGTGAAGTTGGCCTTTTTAACATGGGAGTCAATGGGAAATTGCTCCTTTCTGGAGCCAGCCCCCAGCGGATGAGGGGTGAACTGCAATTTTTGTTACTTTTTTGACCTCAATTCTGAGCGGCAGAGTTTGCCCCTTTGTCCTGCCCCGATCTGTTGCCTGCTGCAGAATATTTAGATCCAGACGGTCAGGTCCTAAATCCTTTACTCTTTTCTTCTCTTCATCTGACCGACGAAAAGAAGGTATCTGGCGTAACGAAACAACAGAGTTTTCTTTCACAGTTGCCATGCAGTTGAAGAAGAAAATTAGGGATTCACTAGCTTCTTTTCTCTGGTTGTGAGATGCGGCAGTGAAAATCTCGGACTTGTGGCGCGAACGTTTGCTCTGATGATGATGAACGTATTGGATTTGATTAATTGTCCAATCACATTAAGTTTAAAAATATGAGCAAGAACGCCATTGGCCTGGGCGCACATAAATGCGCCCAAGAAATAAATTTTCATGCACCAATGAAAAGCTGCCTTTGCCTGGGCGGGACCAAAAAGTTTGACAGCTGTCATAGACTTCAGCGTTACCGGCGCCCCTGAGGAGGAAGGATTTATATCTAATAACAAATAGCAAGCCTAGCTGGGCGCAGAATGGTTAATGGTAGTATACCAATATTATTAGAGGATTATTATTATAATTACACTATTACATGAGGAGAACATAGCATTGTTGTTGAATTCTTTATATATTTTTTTAATTTGTTATGGTTTGCTTGACAAACTTGGTCACTATTTTACGGGTGGGCGGCGCCCCAGCGCCCTCCACCGCCACTGATGGCAAGGTGGTAGTGGGACAGCAGGAGCTGGTTTCTTTGATCATCTTCTTCATCACTATCATCATCTGTATCTCCAAAGAAATTACTATAAATTGGAAAAGAAAATATTCATACTCTGTTGTCATCATAGTCTCTAAATATTTATACTGTAATGAAATATTTCAACAACAGATATGCTTTGAATTAGCGCTGGGCAATTAATCGAATTTTAATCGAATCGCGATATTAAAAAGCTCGATCACGATAATTGCATGGTGTGTTTTAATCGTTTTGCCAACTGACCAATCCAGGCAAAGTGCCGCCTTGTTGTCAGGCTATCTGGCCAATAAATTCACAGAAAAAACATGTGGTGCTGACAAGCAGGAGGCCACCGCTTGTAGGGAAAACGAAAATGCCGTGTGAAGAGTGTGCGGGTGAAGAATTTGGTGAGTAAAATTGACAACAGGGAAAACTGTAAAGATGACGAAATTGTTGACACTGACCACAGGAGAGAACATGGCAATTACATTGTGGAGATAAGTGGCATCTTGAGCTCAGTAGTTTGGTAATGGTTTAGATATTTCAGAGAGGACAGCAGGCAGACTAAACCGATCTGTAAAATCTGCTGACGGACTGTTTCAACAAAGCTAGGTAATACAACCAATCTATTTAATCCCCTGGAGACCCATCATCCCTCTGAGTACAAAACGAGCCAGCAAAAACGGTCAACATCAGCGGAAAGGGACGTTAGCACGAGAAGCGGCGGTAGCCATGCTAGCACTAGCTCTGGCGCATGAGTAAAGCAGCAGCAGTCCATTGCCTCATCTATATGCTATATAGCTTCAGGCTGGATGATAGAAAATGACCCGGCAGTTTCCCTCAGATGTTGGAGCATTAGGATAAGAGTTTTTCTTGAGGATTTTTACTCCAATCGCAACAATAGAAACTGTTGCAAATCGGTACAGTTGTAGATCAACTGTAATTTGAAAAAACAACAAAAAAACAAACAAAAAACAGTTGTGTCCATGTGCAAGTGCACATCTGCTTTTTTGTAGAGTTGCACCATTAAAAAGTATGAAATAGAGGTATGGCCACCAACCTATCCCTTTGGGGAAGAACAGCACATTTTTGCACAAGCTCTGAAACTTTAGCACACTTCAGTGTATCTGATGTTTGTAAAATTGTATGAATATTTAGATAGTCAGAGCTGAATGGGTAAGTGAAGAACAAAGATTTGTCTACCAATTCTTTATATATCACATGTACTCCATCACTGCACTCAATAACATTATGTATGCAGCAAATGTAATTTCCAATGACAAAAACATTATCTCCAGATGAAACTTTAACTGTTCACTTGTCACAGGTCATCTCACCATGCTGAGCTTTCACTGACAATCCACCAACAACTGGCCCAACACAATGTTGCCTTTTAAAAGATGGATCATTTACAGGAGCATCAGTGGTTTTCATCTCTGACAATCGACAGATAATTTGGGCAAGAGGGAATTCTGGTTTTCTGACTAGTTTCTTTAGCTTGTGCAGGTAACTTTCATATGGAAATGCAGAATAAGAGTCCAGGCAACCATGTCTCTATACTTCTTCTGGCAGATGAAACAATGCTTGTATATTATAAACAATTAGATATTTTCAGTATATTTCACCAAAGTGTTCAATGAAAGATTTAAACAAGGTCTGTGCATACTGTTTATGGCAGGATAGTCTAGGACTCACCAAAAGTGCAATACCAGTGAAAAGCAGCATGAACTTTCTGCACATGTTGTGATCCAGAAAGGTACCTAGCATTACAGGGCCAGTGTAGAGCAGAAACTGGCTTAAATCAGTGGCCTTCCAATGATCCAATTTCCTCAATGATCTGGGTTACGGGCAAACTCTACAGGAACAGAGGAAAGCATTTCTAATAGTTTTGGTGACATAATTTCCACAATGTTTGCTGGTACTCTGACATTCAAGGGACCCCTCAGCCAGATATTTAGCATTCACAGAACAACACCTAAACAAACTAAATGCATATAATCTAAAGGAAATTGTGACACTATGCCAGTACTGCTGCCATAAAATGGATGTGGGCCCCTGTGATGAACCTCATCTACCATGGTTTCAAATGATTCATCTGTCCTTAAAGCATAGCCTATGCTTGGATATGTCATGCGTCTGTTAATGTATTTTCCAGGTTGTGCACATTTGTCACAACCATGATAGGCATTGTGGTTCTTTGTATTTTTAACAAAGGACCTGGCTGGTGTGTCACAAATGATAGTGTCAAGCTTAAGCATAAATCTTGTGCCCTCTAAATCAAAACCTTTTTAAGCTGTTTTAACTCTGTGACAAAATCCCCAAGAAACTCTTTTGCTGAGCTGGGTTTTGTTGTTCCACAGAACAAACCTATTACTACAGGTTATTTCATGGTAATTCTTTGCAGTAGTCCCAGAATGGGCCAGAGTTGCAGATTAGAGCTTTAAAATAAAGGAAGTCCATCTATGTTTATCTGCAATTTCAATGTGAATCCGTCTGCAAGTAAGTGTACTTAGACAGTGCTCTTCTGAAAGAAGACAGAATACCAAAATACTGGTACTGTTCACATGCCCTTTCCAGGATTGAGAATTTGGTCTTAGTCCTAAGTGTCCTACCATCCTTGGGAAGGTCAGGATGACTTATCCAAAGTAGGCCCAAAAGTGCTGTCAAAGCAACCAAAGAAATGCCAAAATGTATGGCCCAGTTGGCAATGTTGTCACACAGTAAAAATGCCTCAGTTTGTGTGAAAAAGATGAGTGGGCATGTCCATCACAGTCACCTACCACAACCCTCTCAGATATGTCTGCATCTACTTCCATGCTAACTTCAGCTAAAAACACCACAGGTTCTGAGGCTGCACAAGCTGAATTAAATGAGCAACTTGAACCTTCTTCTAAAAACTCTCCACTGTCATGTACAAGGTCACTCTCTGTTAGTCAGTTCTAAGTTCAAAGATATAAATACAGATGAAGAAGCTGAATCAGGGTAAATCCTCCAACCTGTCAAGAGTTAAACCTGAATAAAATCTAAATAAACAAACTATAGATAACTCTGTATGAACATTTATTATGGGGAGAGAAAGCGCTCAAAACATTTTCTTCTTATGAATAAACAATATATCCATACTGATTGTGTATAAATGTAACTTATGAATTCTCAAATCTAATTTTAGTGCAGATTAAAAAAATTATGAGTACAAATATCAGTGCACAGTCATACGTTACAATCAGGTGCTCAGAAACATAAATTCTACACATCTGCACGTGTCATCCTCTTCTACTGGAGTATTCGCATATTACTTCTATTTCTTCAAATATGTTTTTCATCTGTTTGTTTTTTTGTTTTTGTGGGGAATATAAGTCCCAGTAGTCACTCTGTTCTTTCAGTTTAGCCTGGCTCAGTCTGCCTAACTTGCTCAGGTGACTCGGGAGATAACTTTTCACAAGATTGAACTGAGATTTTTACTGAATTTAGATTATTATTGTTTGTATTTTTTTATATAATATTACTGTACTGTTTTTATGTCCACCAGCAAAATCTTAAAACAGCTAACGTTCGATACAGGAAGAAGGCTGAGACTGTAATAATCGTAAACCAGTGACTTAGATTACAACTGACACAAGAATGCTACTGTAGAAATAAAACAGATTTTGCTGGTATAAAATGTCTCTTATCCACCCATCCGACCATTGAATAGTTTGCAGACAGGCTTACTGATCATTTCAGCAGCTTTGGGTCATTATCAACACAAATGCCATTTTTTGTTAAAGAAAGGCTCTAAGAAATCTGAAAAAAGAAGAATTAAATAGGAAAATATGTTTAAATATTGTTTACAGTTTGCCATGTTCTTGTTATTCACACTTTGTTCTAGTCACACATGGTTGCACTCTCTATCCCTATTGTATTTATATAATCTGTATGTTAGCCAATATAACATTTATATATATTATATTTATTATCTATATTATATATGTGTATATTACACATTAAATATACTGCATATATTATTAATTATTAAAATGGCTGAGTAGTACTATCTAGCATTCATATCTAGCACTGTGTGTGTTTTGCATACATTTTATGAGTAAATCCGAATATTCCATTACTGTTAAGCCAACTATGAATATAGAAATAGACCGAACCATCTGTCCTGTATAGGGACTTATGATTCAATAAACGCGCTGATGCTTCATTGCATCTGCTAAACAGATTTCAAAGTAGAGAAGGGGATTCCGGTCCAAGATGGTGTTCCCATGGCTCATCAGCGCCAATAGGCAGCAACATCTACTCTTTATACATATGTCTATGGAAATGATGGTCTGATGTACTCTAAACATTTTTAGTTTGCCTTTAAATGAACAGTTTCAGTCTGGAGTCCACTTTTTGTCTGGAAAAAACTCTGTAAATTGCAAGCTAAGGACGGTTCACTTTACAGCAGTAACTTCAGGGTAAAACAGGTTACCGTTACACTGTCAACACAAACACATTACAGGACAATAAAAGTATGATATATCTCTATTAAATAGTATATCTATATGAATACTTAAGAAAATGACGATTCATTTTACGTTTTTATTTATTCTTTGCCGAATCTGTGACTATTTTTCTAACTTTACCAAAGTCATTTACATTTAGAGGTCATGCTCTCCAGTTGCTTTCATTTACCTGTTATCATGCTGGATTTGTTTGAACTAAATCAAATAAGGCACAACATTTTTTAAATTGGGGGAACCGAGGAGTTAGCTTATGCTAATGCTGTGTGAGCTAGCTAACCAGGCTCACTATGGTCATAAAATACAAAGTTAAAAACAGAAAACAGACACTTTTCATCTGCACAAAAAAGGACCTTTTAACAGCTTACTTACAGTGGAACAAGTGAAAGTCTGCCTACAGAGACGTCTGCCTGGCAAAAAAAGAGCGCGTCCGATTTGCGTCGCGGGTCCGCAGTTTGACAGTATGCTTTTGGGAGGCAGGATGTATACTACAAGCATGTTGGTTAGTGAAGGCGGATCTGCCGACTTGAGGGCGGATCCGCCCCGGAATCTTCTGCTATCTGGGAAGGTAAGGTTGTTTGGCATTAATTGATGTTGCTAATTGATAAGTTTATCTTTACATATGCCTACTTCCACACCATAGGTGATCATTAACATAATGTGTAATATTTCATGTTCTTAAAAGGTAATTAGTTAGATAGTTTACTGCAAATAAAGTTTTACAGAGTACTAAAATACTCAATGAAAAAAAAGGAACTAGACAGTCTTAAGAAGAAATTAAAACAGATGGAGGAACACAGATTCACAATGCTGCTTACAACTCAAGCTTAAAGAGGAGAGATGTCCGTTTGAAACAGTGTAAGACAAACAAAAGAAGAAAAATGGGTGATCAGATTTACAGGAAAAGGTTCCTCACTGATACTATGGAAAATCTCCACAAAAAGTTCCTCAGTGAGAACCCTAACCTCAAACTCTCCTGCTCCCAGTTTTTTAAGCTCAGGCTCTTCTGGATTACGAGACCAAGAGTTACAGACAGAGAAACATGTGCCTGTAAGATACATGAAAATGTCACCAGCAAAGTGAACAATTGTACCAGATTGGGGTAACAAACACAATGTCAGAGAAAGTAGATACACCCTTCTGTCATAATTTTATGATCAATGATAATTTATGACACCCCCCACCCGCCTCCAAACATACATGCCATCACATCAAAGACCCCTAGGGGTCATAAACTCATAAATCTATATATTATAGACCCCCATAGGTGTAATAAACTCATAAATCCGTATATCAAAGACCCCTATAGGTGTAATAAACTTATAAATCCGTATATCAAAGACCCCTATATGTGTAATAAACTCATAAATGTATACAACAGAGACCCCCCTTGGGGTCATAAACTGATAAATCTATATATCATATACCCCCTGTCTAGGATTCATTAACTCATAAATCCATACATCAAAGAATTCCACCTTCTGTCAAACTTTAGAATTACGACCCCCCCTCACATGCCCCCGCTTCAAAGAATTCCACCATGACCCCCTCCCATTCTCCCCAAACCTGTTGAGTTCAAAGACCGAACACCATCCTCCCACCCCTATGACGTCATCTATACATGTATATGTGTCACGCCGCTGCTCTGTCCTACTGACCAATCACGCATGCTGTTGTTCACTATATAGCAGTTGCACGAACTCATAGCCTGCTATGTGCTACACTCCTTCATCTTCACCATCTTGATTCGACGTTGGATGATTTCAGCATGCAGACCACGATACCATCATACTGGGACTTCATCCGCTGATCTGCTGATCCGTATTACCTCTCACTGGACACCCCTAGCGCACCCTGCTCTTCGCCTCTGTCTCCACCATTCGACAATCTACCGACAGACAGCATACCTGATGCCTGGTTAGTGGGACCAGTCCTACGAATGCCGGCGAGGGATGTAGCGAGAAGGTCAGCCGTATTTCAACAACTTTCGCCCCCCTACTCCGAGGCCTCATCCAGCGCGACCCCCACAACCTAGACCATCACCGCTGCCGATGAGCAAGCTCTAGGAGGGGGGTGATAGTCCGGCATCACAAGCCGAGAGTGGGGACCAGGATGAGGCGCTCAACACATCACCGAGTAGCGGGAGTCAAGATGAGGCGGGTGATCCAGCACCCCAACATGACGCTGATTTCGAAGATGAGGTGGAAGGGTGGATATCATCCAAACTCATCAAGGCTGTGAAGACAGCCCTTCTTCATTTTTTCAATATTACCAGTCTGAAATATCAAAAGGCTAACTGCTACAAATGTCAGGTCGACCACCCTAGTCAGTTAAGACATCAATGCTTGGAGGTAATTGAGGAGGACTTTTATCTGATCCATTTTCAACCCATCATGCAGCGACTTCTTAATCCGCAATTTATTCCAGCTATCCAGCTTCTGCTAGCAAGCCGATGCATACATCCCGACGATCACAAGGTAAAAACTGTTGCTCAACCCGTCATGCATGAATTGAGGAGTATGCAGGCGATCCAGGCCGCAATTCAAGAAATGTAGGGTGACACGGAAGGTGGTAAACACCTGGATGAACTCAAGACTGTGTCCCTTTGCTATGGCCTGCACTAATGATTTAGACCTGTGTCTTCAGTAGTATTACTGATTAAAGTTGTCTTTAATCCCTGCTAAATTTGGAATTAATCCTGTTCTAAAATGTTTTGAAATATTCTTGTTTTAAGCTTTAAATAAAAGCACGAGCCCAATCATCTGTCACCTGCTTGGGGAGCTATTCTGCAGAGTAAGGGCCTGCGATCAGCTGGAGCTGCTGACACACGCATTTCCACGACCGGCTTATTTTATTGTAAACACACATCCCTCTTACATGCCTAGGGAGCATTGGTTAGTATGATGGGGTCTAACTTTGTTGAAAACTATCAGAAATGTGCTTTTAAGCATAAAAATACTTTCTTCACACAGAGAACCTGTCACATCTCCTGGGTTGGTGGTTCTGTGGTCTCCTTTTTTTTCCTTCAGCAGCCTAATGAGAGTGGGCGTGCCTGATGTGCTTATGCACCTGCCAGCAATTACCTGGAGTATAAAGGAGGCTGTAGGATGACTACTCCTCGCCTGATGGTCCAACATGACTGGTAGCACACAGCCAGATCAAGTTCCTTTCGAGTAACTGTTGGCATCTAGCCCCCTAAGTTGTGTTACGCAGTAACTTTCTGTACCATTCTTCCCAGGTCAAAGAAACGCTCTAGAGTGCCAGCCTTCCTCCTCAGCCTCTCCAACCTGCCCGCTCTCAGACATACAAACCCACTAGAACCGCCCTACCGAAGCCGTTCCAGGAGGACAGCCTTCTCCCCCACACTAACATCACTGACCGGTTCTGCATGTGGGTCCGGAGATTACCTTCGAACATGACAGAACCTGTTCCCTGGAGATGTGTAAAGATTGTTATGGGCTTTGAAATGTTATCTGATGTTATTAAATGCTGTGATGTATTTTAGTTATCTTCATATGAACCCAAATATGTAATGAATTAGAAGCTGTATGCGTGAAATTGGTTGAATAAATATTTTTATTTATTGAGAAAAGAGTCAGAGTTCATACATTTATTCTCCAACCTTCATGCTAAGAGGAAAATGTAAGCCATTTGTTGCCTTCCGGAGAGCCTTTTAATCCAAATTCTCTTCAGATCTGGTCCAGCTAGATGATAATAAGATAGCCTTCCTGCGTTTTCTATGCATCGATCTGTCTTTTTCAGGACAAACTAGGGACATCATAATAGGCTTCCTTCTAACCCCGTGTTTTTTGACTAATAGTCCATCTTTTACTGGCCAAACTAGTGATAATATAACGTGTTTTCTTTTACCCTTCAAATTCTTTGGGGAGCGCTCACCAATAATATTCTCAGCATCAGATTTAGAAAAGGTGTCTGTGACGAACGGGCTACTGGCCTCTGAAACATCGCTTTCAAGTTCGCTGATGATCTGGCTGTCCTTTGCTGGTTGCTCATCCAATCGGTCTCTCTGGAGAGTTAAAGTAGTGCAAGGCTCTTCAGTTTGACCCTGTTTAAAGGCATACTCTGCAACTTTTACACCTGAATATAATGTTTTTTTCAAAAGTTATGGTGGAATCACTGTAACAAGATTCTGTGGTTTTCACAGCATCACTACTGTATATGGAAGAAATACTTATTGTAATTGCTAATAGAGTATGTTGCTGTAGTTTCGCAATGGATTATGGTCAAAATTTGCCAAACTACGGTAACAAAATTTTGCTGTGAATCAAAACCCAGTAAATATCAATCTGACTCCTCCCTCTTGTCAGCTTTGTGAAAATCAAACATGGCAGACACTCGGTTGGGGTTTTCTGCCAGTTTTCTGTACATAAATAAAAAGTTAGGCTTTTTTATTATTATATTTTTAGATTTAAAGCGAGAAACAATCATTTATCAGTCTGACAGTCTGGTTGTTGAAGCAAAAAAGTCTGTAGTTTCCAGTACGTACAAACGATGTGTAAAGTACAGCAACTTGCTGTAGCTGGCCGATGGACCCTTTTCGTAATTTATGCCTACGTCACACACACAAGCGCATAACTGCCCCGGAGTGCAGAAAGCCCAGCTGTCAATGGAAATTGGCTATGTGTTCATCTTTTCAGGGGAAATTAGAGCGATCCCGGACAGTTGTTGTGTATTTGACTATACAAATATTTGAAGCAAGGTGTTACGCAAACACGAAATAAGTTGTCACGGGTTTTCTGTGAAGTAACACCAGGGATCAGGCTGGATTCACGTGATCCGGTGGGGAAATTGGAAAGCGACACCGGATCTGCAGCGCACACTTAGGGCCGGTTTAAGGCTGGTTTTTAGTCTCTGGTTGTCCATGTGGTGACACCAAAGACGTGGACTACTGTCCGTCTGTGGACATGAAGGGGAAGTGGAGAGACAGCGGCCCGAGTAGGAAGCAGTATGAGTCCATCGCTATGAAACTGGCGCCCACCATGTTTACTTCATTTCAGTGAATCATAACTGAGCCACTTTTTCAATAAATGCATGAACTCTCCAGCTGAATGAATCGGCATCATCAGCTACGTTTACATAGAGACAGAGTTCATCTGCCTGACTGAAATCAATCTGATCAGAGATTCCAGCTGTCATGTTTACATGGACGCTAGATAAGTGATGGATCAGGTGTCTGTTACATGATTGAAAGATTTAATTCGATCGTGATGAGAGATCGTCCTCATTCATTGTGGGAAATACCGTAGCCTAGACGGCCAAAGCTGGTTCTGTCCCCTGCCTCACCCATCTTCATTCTTCCCGCCGGGTCGGCTGGTTTAGCCTTATAATCTTGGCTAAAGTTGTTTTAGACACTTCATAGGCAGATCAGAATAGCTTTTAAAAATCTGTAATAATTCTCTTTTCTTCATCTTCTTCTGATCTGCCTCTATACTTAATTTTTTACCAGAGTTTTAATGATGTTTTGCGCTTATCTGGAAAGAAACAGGCAAAAATCATCTGCACTCCCATTGTAGTTATGCGCAGGCGCGCATGACATATGCATAAATTACGATATATCGATCACCCCGTGTATGGATCACCCTGGGAGGAATTCAGAATTGGTATGGTTGTAATAGCCTATATTATGCACAGTTCGGATTACGATAAGCCTGGTTGACTTCAATGTGTGTGAGTGTGTGGAACCAGATTTTGTCATCTCCACTCGCAAATGATCTTTTGGACAAGTGGGATCTACTCTACAGTAATTTCGTCCATCCTGTGAATCAGTCTACAGCAAGTTCGAGCGGGAGGGAGTCGGAGTATCACATCGAAATTTTAGAAGAAAAAAAAAGGATCAACGGCTGTCAGACTCTTCACTTCATTCTGCTTCAGTGTGCTGTGCCAGTAGACGTCAATGCTGCAGGCAAGTTCTTTTCACTCTTGAATAGAGAAAGTACTGTTCTTTGTTTATTTGGCTCAAGTACATTTGGCTGGCTCATGTTGGTAGCTATTACTAGGTTTTTAATCGTTCATTTTGGTGACAGCTATGTCTGGCTAGCTACTTGCCAGTTAGCAAGTTGCTTGATCCCAGACGTGGACGTTGCTTCTATAGCTATAGCCTACACTGCAGATTCAGTCTCCAAATTTACATGTTGCTCGGCAGCACATTGGCAGAGAGGCCCCAGTTACTGCAGGCATATTTGCTCTCAGGTTACTTGTTTCCACCTATGCTTCAGGTAGCACAGTGCAATGAATTTGATTCTCGATTATACAATGATGCCATACAGAGAGCTGTGAGTGGTTATAACCACCTCATAACAGAAACTGCCTCTGCCACCTACAAGGGTACCACGTACTGCAAAGGCATGGCAGTACTTTATTATGGAAATATTATTTAACAAGGACGAGAAAGGATTCCTTCTTAGTTCAAGAGCTTTAATTCAGCTTGTTTAACCTCGTTAGTAAGACGCCACTCAGACGCTCTGAGTCAGAGTGCAGATAATGGAGTGGTTCCGACGTCCTTCAGTCAGCATGCAGACATCTAACAATATTAGGCAAGGCAAGGCAAGGCAATTTTATTTGTATAGCACACTTTCAACAGCAGGGCAATTCAAGGTGCTTTACATGATTTGGTGATTTAAAAGAAACACATAAAAGAAACACACATTATACATGATACACAATAAAGCAAGAGAAAAAAAAAAAAAGCAAGAGAGCATGAACACATTTCATACATATAACATCAAGCATTTACTCAAAGGCAATTCTAAACAGATGGGTTTTTAGTCTCGATTTAAAGCAGTTCAGAGTTTCAGCAGCTCTACACTCATCAGGAAGTCTGTTCCAGATAAGGGGAGCATAGAAACTCAAAGCTGCTTCTCCATGTTTAGTTCTGAGTCTAGGGATGTTTAGTAGGCTAGAGTTGGAGGACCTGAGTGGTCTTGGTGGTTGGTACCATGACAACAGGTCTTCAACATATTTTGGTGCTAAGCCATGTAATGATTTATAAACTAGTAAAAGTATTTTAAAGTCTATTCTCTGAGCTACAGGGAGCCAGTGTAAGGACTTTAGAACTGGGGTGATGTGCTCTACTTTCCTGGTTCTAGTGAGGACGCGAGCGGCAGCGTTCTGGATCAGCTGCAGCTGTCTGACTTTTTAGGCAGACCTGTCAAGATGCTGTTGCAGTAATCAATCCGACTAAAGATAAACGCATGGATGAGTTTTTCTAGGTCGTGTTGCAAAATCAGTCCTTTAATCCTAGAAATGTTCTTCAGGTGATAGAACGCTGACCTTGTTATTGCCTTTATGTGACCCTGGAGGTTCAGGTCTGAGTCCATTACTACACCTAGGTTACGAACCTGATCAGTAGTTTCTAGCTGTATTAATTGAAGCTGTGTGCTGACTCTTGATCGTTCCTCCTTGGGTCCAAAAATAATCACTTCAGTTTTGTTTCTATTCAGCTGGAGAAAGTTATGGCAAATCCATCCATTTATTTGGTCAATGCATTGATTTAGGGTTTGAATGGGTTCAGAGTCACCTGGTGACATTGTAATGTAGAGCTGAGTGTCATCCGCATAGTTATGGTAGCTAATGTTATTGGTCGCTATAATCTTGCCTAGTGGGAGCATGTAGATATTAAATAAGAGGGGCCCCAGGATGGAGCCCTGGGGCACCCCACATGTGATTTCTGTTCGTTCTGATGAAAAGTTTCCTATTGAAACATAGAAGTCCCTGTTCTTTAGGTAAGACAATTTGAGATTTTGTTTAATATGAGAGCGTGTGGTTAACGGTTTATGTTTCCTGCTGCTGATAATCACTGATATAGCCTCAGGGGTGCCGGGTGAATTCTGGGAGACGGTAGGGGTGGATTTATTGCCCGGTTCCCTCAAATATCAGATATCTGTAATAATCAGTGGGGGGAAGCTCCCAGGCTTATGGACACTAGTCCCAGGCGTTTGGTGTAGTCTAAGTTTAGGTGTTAATTGTGTCCCAAGTTTGATTTGCTCATTCAGTCTGTCTGTAAAGTTTCTAAATGGAGACTCATTTGATGTGGCTGAGTCACAGGAAGATGAAGACTTAATCTCTGATGGTTGTTTATCTGTTCGGTCCTGTGGTGTCATCATGACTTGCTGTTTTTGTTCTCTGATATCCATGGGCGCCTCAAGGTCAGCTTTTGGGAGCAAGTGTTTTGCTTTCTGATGTTGATAAGAAAAAATGTTTGCTGCCAACAGCCTTACTCCGGACTTGTTCAAATAGCGCATTCCTGCTTTAAACAGATGATTAGCACTTCCAAATACTTTGAAATTATTAATAAATGTGAACGACTTCTCAGCTGATTGTTTCTTCAACCATTTATGGAGCATGCGGAGTCTGCTAAATCTTTCATCATTCCCTTCAGGGACTGGTCCGCTGATGAGGATGTTTACGTTAAGTCCATCAAGTCTCTGTAGGAGATCAGAAAAGTCTCTCTTCAGAATCTCTGATTGTCTCATCGCGATATCTGCTAATCCAGCGTGAATGACGAGCTTTTCCAAAGCAGGATGTTGGTCCAAGATTTTAGGGATTTTTTCTGATATTTCTCTCACTGTATTTTTGTAGCAGCTATAAACTTTGGTATTCTTGCTACAAAAAGCCTAAATTCCATTAATTGATCCGTCTTGTATGATAACAGTCTTTGCTGGGGGCGCTCTTACTTTATGTGTCCGTTTGATGCGGCTGGGTTTCTCCTGGTGGCTTTGACTGGTCCCGGGGGATGCGTCATCTTTCTGGGAACTCAAGGCTGCAAATCTGTTTTTCAGCGGGATTCCAGGTGGAGAAATATCTCTTGTTTTTGGCTGAAACCTCTTTTGTTTACTTTTAGCAGAAGCGGCAGTTCTGGGTTCAGAGGTTTCTCTGTGTCGGAGTTTCTTTTGTTTTTTCTTCCTCGGAGAACAGGCTGGGGTTGATTTCATGCGTTTTAAAGCTGGCCAGTTTTCATTGTAGTGCGGAGTTCTGCTGCTAAGACGCCTGTAGGGAGTCTCTGTGACACGGTCATGTAACACCGGGCTGATAGGCTGTTCCCTGTTCAACGGTAAAGTTGTTTCATTTTGTCCATAATCAGCGTGGAGATCAAAATTAATTTCCAGACGACGTAGCTTCGTTTCAATGCCCTCAATTCTGTGGAGCAGTTTTTCAAAATCCTCAGCTGAGCAAAAAGCCATGTTGATAAGTCCATAGAAAAGTAATCCAAGAAGAGATCTGGTCCAATACAGTAACTCCAGGGGCTGGGAAAATAAAGTAACTAAGAAAAGGTTAAGAAAGAAAACAAGAAAAGCAAACAGAAAATAAAATAAAAGAAAATAAGTGAACGGATCTGGAGAGAGACAGAGAGCAGCTGCTCCTCCTTCAGCAGACAGACAAGGAAGTGACCCAAGTGGGTATTAGTGACCCAAGACACAGAAAATATCCTTGAGCTCTCACATGTTGGTTCAACATAACAATACATATCTCAGTTAACACAGAGACTTAACCTTTAACTTGAAGAGACTTAACCTTTAACATGATCAATATACTTTCTGCCACATCATTTCCCTCCTTTTATTATTTCTTTTATAATCTAATCTACACCTCTCCTAACAACAACAGTGAAATGCTAGTGCAAGGGGTGAGCAGGCAGGTACAATACACAGTCAATTCAATCAGATGAAATCAGTCATTACATGTTTACAATATAATCAGCTCTTGAACTATACAAAATATTACAGATCTTTTCAGATGACATTATTGGAGACCATGTGCACCAGGATGAAAAACCCCACCAGGGTCTTCTTTGCCAGCCTCCAACCATTGTTTGTATTTACATGTTTCTCTCTGAGTGGGGAAACATCCTGGCAGCCCCTATGCCCCTTTAGGTGGCCAGTCCACATGACTCATCATCTGTCTGAATAAACAAGAGAAAGGAAAATTATGTAGTATCAATCAAGTACACTATGGACACATCATAACATACAGTACATATTGAAATGTGTACTCTTCCCTCATTAAGGCAACGTCCATAGTGTCCAACCCCGAAGTCATGATCACTCTCAATCTCAGCTTCCCCGTCCCTTAAGAGGGGTTAGAACATTGATTAGTAAAACACAAATTAGTAATCAACTTGACAAAAAGAATAAAATCTGATTATAGTTATATGATTGAGTGAATTTCACTGATTGGTTTTCAAAGGAATCACAAAAGAATCACTTTTTTAATTAACAAACTTCATGCAGAATGAATGAAGATGAAATAACATGAGACGTAGTGGTTAATAATAAAAAGTAGAATTAAAATGAAAGCATTAAATTAAAATAGGAAACAAAACCCTTAGTTCCCTTCTACCTGAACCTGGGATGAGAGGTCATGGATTAGCCAAACTCACATGGTGGAATTACAAGATTTCAGTAACAGAAAGAACATCAGAAAACCAAATTCACAACATGATTCAATGGTAATCATCACACGTCTGTAAAACAGATTACTAGTAAAACTCCAGTTCGTCCTGCTCCATGTCAAATTCCACTCCATCCCCTTTTCGCATTCTGGACTCCGCGTCAGGCCACCGGACACCTTCCAGATCAGCCACGGACCCTGTGAGCATCTGATGTGTAACTGCGCTTTCAATCACTCTAGTTATCAGTCCCCGGATGCAAGGAATGATGCAGCATCCGCATAAGATCAAAACTGTTAATGCAGAAACAAGAGCTCCCACAACAGAGACTACTACATTCTTCCATCGTCCCATAAAAGAATCTAACCAACCCTCTAGAGTGGTATCTACCCCTGAATGGTCAGCCATTCCCTCCTTTAAGACCCTCAGGTCTTCTAAAGCCTTAGTCACTGAACCATCAGAGGCTGTGTTGTTAGGTATGTACGTACAACATCTTTCTTGAAAGAGGGAACACACCCCTCCGCGCTCTGCGAGAATCATATCGAGAGCTATCCTATTCTGCCATGAGACGAGCAGCTAAACCACTAAGAGTATCGTGTGAGTAATTGATAAATCTCTGCTGATTGTAAAACAGGTAGTTAATCCAGTCAACATTTTTATTAATAGTAGGCCACAAGAAAATTTATTCTAATCCTGCCAGAACCTGATTTCTTGCCTTAAATTCATCTGGAACTCCACGTGGCACACCTTTAGCATCGATGTAAACGTGGTTATCAAAGCTGCCCGGAACAGGTGCCGCTCTCCTGGTCACATGATGTCGGGGAGTCCCCTGTTTCTCAAAAGGATCAATTGCAATAGAATCATCCAGAACCATCATCACATGAGCACACATCCCTGACCATCCTGTGGGGAGTTTAGATCTTTACTGTCCATCCCCACACACCCAAAAAACATCAGGAGCTGGCTGTTCCTGCTCCATTACCGACTTACGCAGGTTTAGGTTAGTCAAACAGGTCCAATAATCTGAAGTACTATCATCCTGAAAGCTTGTTAGATTTCCAACACTCAGAAAAAAAATTCCCCTTATCATTAAGGTGAAACACTTTAGAGCATTTCCCTTGAAACTGACCCATCTCTACCTGTGGTCCTGACCTGGTAACATTAAAACACACATGCGCCTGGTGCTGGCTTTAGAACCTGGATTATTTCTGGAGCTTCAATTGGTTTAGCCAGGCCGGACAGTTTTGCCCAGCCTCTATTTAGGCCTGCTGTCACGGCAAAAATACAGTGTGAGGAACACACGCTACAATTCCTACCCTCAAGTGAGAAATTAACTCTGGGAAGCTCCGTGGACCCCTGCTGTGATACTTTGCTGCCTGGTGTCTCACAGAAACTCACACATTCATCTAGGTGCTCTTCAAATGGAATTTGTACATAAACCTGAGCAATAGCGGTTCCCATGCAAACAACACATGACTTACTAGTCACTGTTCTGGCAGAGTAGTTTGCGAACTGGTACCACAGATTCTTTTGTACCCATCCTTGACGGAGGATGTTAGTTGTGATGGACCGTGGCTGAGCCGTGGCTGAGGTGTCCGCCTGTTTTCCCCACAGAGTCCAGAAAGCACCCCCTACCACAACACAGAACACAAACAGCTTAAAAATCATAATTTTTGCAACTCTAGAGCCCCAGAGTAACATTGATTTTTCTCCTCTTCTATTTTCTTATCTCCTTCCTTCTTCAAAGTGATTGGATTGTTTTTAACCCACCGTCTTTTGTTCTCCACTTAAGCAAAGGTGGGTTTGTCCAGAATTGTGGTAGTCAGTTTCTTACAGTGGCTGGCATGCACCCAAGTAGCCTTTCTGCAACCTTCACAGCCGTGTATTTTACTAGCAGAACTTGGAATGGTCCTTGCCAGCGTTTAGACCTCCAGTGTTTACGCCTGAATTCTTTGATGAGAACCCAGTCTCCTGGTTGGATGGGATGTAGTGGTCCTGCTGCTGCCTTGGGAAGCGCGTCCTTCACCGTCTGGTGGACCTGTGAAAGTGTCTTAGAGAGGTTTTGACAGTAAGAAATAATCGCATCGTCACACAGGCCTGTGGAGAAAAACGGTTTAGTCGGAGTGTTCAGTCCCATCGCAGGCGGCCTAGCAAACAGGATCTCAAAAGGGCTCAGGTTATTTTTCGCACGTTTTCTCATTCTCATATACATCAAGACAATCGGTAGCGCTTTGGGCCAGACAAGACCTGTTTCTTCACAACATTTTGTCAATTTCAATTTGATGGACCCATTCTCCCTCTAGACTCCTCCCCCGGACTGTGGGTGGTAATGTTGATCCCTAAAAATTCACCCACCTCTTAGATTACTTTGTTCACAAAGTGTGGACCGTTATCACTGCTGATCTTCTTGGGGATCCCGAATTGGGGGACCACCTCGGTTAACAATGCCTTGACCACAGCTCCACTGTTTGCGTGTTTGCTGCAAAAGCCTCAGTCCATTTTGAGAACATGTCGACCATTACGAGGCAATATTTTTTACCTTCAGCAGGAGTCAGCTGTATGAAATCCATCATCAAATGCTGAAACGGTCTGTCGGGGGGGGGGGGGGGGGGGGGGGTTCCTGCCGGACGAGTGGTCACCGGCCGCCCTAGATTATTTACAGCACACACCATGCACGAGCGACAAAACTTTTCTGCAAAAGAGGTGAATCCCTTTGTGAACCAGTGTGTAGCAAATGGGTCAAACATTCCACCTTTTGACACATGATCCAACCCATGGCTCAGTTTAGCAAAAAATGGAAAGAAATGTTTTGGAAGACATGGCTTGTGATCGGTGGAATACCACACCCCCTTTAATTTAATACATCCTGCCTTCTTCCAGGCGGATGCCTCAGAGGTGGTCGTGAAGCTCTGAACAGCAGTCAGATTTCCCAGATCCGGGTCGCCCCCCCCCGCTGCTCCATGGCTACACAGGCAGTGTCCAGGGGCTGCTGAGCTGCAGCCTTTGAGGCTGCTGAGCTGCAGCCTTTGAGGCTGCTGAGCTGCAGCCTTTGAGGCTGCTGAGCTGCAGCCTTTGAGGCTGCTGAGCTGCAGCCTTTGAGGCTGCTGAGCTGCAGCCTTTGAGGCTGCTGAGCTGCAGCCTTTGAGGCTGCTGAGCTGCAGCCTTTGAGGCTGCTGAGCTGCAGCCTTTGCGGCTGCGTCCGCTCTCTTGTTTCCTAAAGAAATAGGGTCTCGGGAGGAGGAGTGAGCTTCACACTTTATTACTGCTATTCTAGATGGGTTAGCTGGTCTTAGCTGAAAAGTTTAACTCCATTGTCTTTAGTCTGTCGCTAAAGCAGAGGCCTACCACATGGACGCTTCCCCCATGTGCTCCTTTAGCCAAAGCTAGTTTTATGATTCTTTCTTAGATTCCAAATGATCCCCTCCATCTTGGCACAGAGCTGAGATTTTTGACTTTGTCTCCTAGGCTATCTGTGATTTGAGCCCCCTGGAGTGAGGGTCCCCCTCCTTTTCTGACCCGAACCTCAGCTGTCTCACTGATTTCATTTCATGTTAATTGTGTTTAATGTTCACCTATTATTATTGTCTAAGATCTGTAGTAATTTTTGCATGCTTTAGAATAGATGGGATTTTCTATTTCCTAAATAAAGTCCCCTTATCTTAAAGAGAAGTTGTCTGGGATTACTTGGAGTGATGCATACAATTAATGTCCACAGCGTTAGAACTTATTCCTTCATCTATTGTTTAATAATCTGAGACTGAACAATTTGGCTATATATATATATATATATATATATAAATGTTCCTGGAATCCAACAGGATGGTGCCCCTAAACTTGGTAATTTTTACATAAAATTATTAATCTTATTAATAATTGCCCTAAGCAATTATTAATAATTATTCATAGCCAAATCCTACCTATCTGCGGCACAACATAATTGGTGCAGCCCGTGGGAGGGCGTTGAGTGGACATAATTGTTCTGCATACATATAAGTAACGCAGATTTTGACATTTTTAGAGTTATTATTCCAAACCTTGAAGCGGACAGGTGTTGGTAACTCTTAGAAATTTCCTCTGTTGCCTTTGAAGCTCAATTAAGCTACATAGATCATTTTCAGGTGATTTGGATGCTGCATTGTGTGGTTTTGGATGTTTAGATCAGCTTAATCAAAGTTTTCTGCATGCTGATGCTCAGAAGCTGCAACTTATCTCAGTGTGCTTTGTGCAAAACACAGGATCCCTGAGCTAACCTGCAGTTCATTTCATTACTACATTTTAAACTCATTATTGAAATTGCATTTAAATTGACGATCCAATTTTTTTTTTCAGACCCTGAAATTCTAAATTTAAACCTTTATTGTGCTTGTGTAAACACAGCACTCTGTTCTAACTAGCAGTTAACTTCATGGTAACTGTCATTTATTTAAACTGCATTTAAATGAATCACACAGATTTTCAATACCTGTGCTCATACAATTAAACTGATTTCAGTGTGTTCTGTGTTGCAGCTAATCCCATATGCTGCTATTACAGTGACCTAGCCTGCAGTTAATTCACCATTTCACTTGACATTTCTTGGAGAGATTTTGCAAATATATGGTGTTTGTCTTCCCTTGTGTGTAACCTTTTAAGCATGTATGTTGCCTGAGTTAACTTCCAGAGTTAATTTGATCCTGGCTAACTTACTGCTAATCTGACTAGAGAGAGTGATTTTTCCTAACTGCATTGCTGAGATTTCCTTAAAGGGTAGGAAAAGCAATTTTAACACTTAAAGTGGGTGATAAGTCATAGACTGATCTGCTAGCCTATGCAGCAGTTCGACACAAATAGCAATTTTAACACTGATCAGTCTTGGGTAAGTCACAGCTTGATTTCATAGCTTGTGCACCTATTTAACCGCACATGACCACACCCATATATGTATAGGAGAGAGTGCATATTTATAAGAGGTGTTTTGAAGTGTCCATTGACGTGCGTGTTGTGTTGCTTTTCAGCAACACTTTTGACAGCTAAGGCTTGGTTGCTTTGCTGTTTGTTGTTGCTTTTCAGCAACTCTTTTGAAAGCTAAGGCTTGTTTGCCTTGCTGTTTGTTGTTGCTTTTCAGCAACTCGTTTGACAGCTAAGACTTGGTTGCTATGCTGTTTGTTGTTGCTTTTAAGCAACTCTTTTGAAAGCTAAGGCTTGTTTGTTGTGTTGTTTGTCTTTGTTGTTGTTGCTATTCAGCAACTCTTTTGACAGCTAAAGCTTGGCTGCTTTGCTGTTTGTTTTCTTGTTGTCGTTTGCCTCCCCATACCTTTAACAGATATGGAGAAATCAGGTCCCCAGGTAGCTGCAGCTATGACTCCCCAAGAGTTCACAGACTTAAAAGTACAACAAATCATTGGTAACGCCATCAGTTTGTCTTCAGAGGAACGTGTTTGCTTAGATAGTTATGACATTGTGGAATGTGAAGAAAGAATACAGGCGATGTCAGAATTCATGAAAAAGCCAGATAAGAAGGTTCCGATTTCAGATGTGTTTGGACAACTTGCCTTGCTCTACCAACGGAGAATGAAATTAGAGGCTGAAAGATGTGCCAGATTGACTCAGGAACGTGATGAAGCCCTGGGCAGGGAGCAAGCAACTAGAATAGAGCTCTCCAAAGTAGAAGCAAGGGTTGAACTGGGTGAGAATAGACTGAAGGAGCTGGTTGACACTGAGAACACAGAAGAAGGGATGGAAGAGCAGACAGATGAACCACCTGACGTGGGTCAGATAGAGCTGCATGCTTGTCCAAGGTTTTCACCCCACATTAAAGCCACACCTCTCATCTCCACAGAACCTAGAGTAGGTGTTGATGCTAATTTGACAGCTGTCACTGTCAGCAAGCCACAGGGCCTGGGCTCTGCAGGGGGTCCAAAGTGGAGGAGCAGAATGCATCCAGCTGATCTGACTCGCAGCACCCTGTACTTTGAACCAGTGTCTCCTCAAAGACAACCAGAGGGCCATCCTTGGGACTCAGGTGGGCCAGACTATCCTGATTGAGATCAGACAGGCCGACCCAGTGAGTATGGCATGCGAATAAGACAACTGGAATCATTGGCACAGGACATTGAACACATTGATCCAAGTGATTCTACCTCAAATGTTGACGATTATTTAAGAGAAGTAGAACATTGCCTCCTAGACCTGCCTTACCCTTCAACACGGGAGAAATTAAAACTTATTTGGAAAACAACCTCCAGGGGTGTACACAGTTTCATGGAAACCTTACCCCCTGAGATCAGAGACTGCTATTCTACCCTCTGTCAAGCCTTAAGGGTAGAATATGCTATATTTATAGATCAGGCCTCTGCAACTTTAGCGACTTTTTCCTTGAAACAGAAGAAACATGAACCGCAGAGAGAATTTTACCGTCGCTTAAGAGTTGCGTATTTCCAAGGACGCAGTGCTCCTGGTTTAGAGGAAGATCAGACTTTCAAATCTTTATTTCTTCATAACCTGCACGAATCTATTCACTTCCAGGTGAATATGTACAGCAGGACGAGGAAATTAAGGATGCAGGAAATCCGAAAATACGCTCAGATGGCCTGGGAAATGCAGGCGCGCCCCAACCAAGCAGATGCTGAACCCAAAGTGCTGCACATTCAGGCTGTGAAGGAGAGCCTCCCACTGGAAGGCAGAGAAGCTCCTCCCAATCCAACCATGGCTGGAGATGGACCTAGAAAACAACAAAGGTTTTCATCACAGAGTCAAGGGGGTGACAACTGGAATAAGTTGAAACCAAAGCAGTCAGATTATTATTGGTCGGATAGGAAAACATCCCATAACTACCATGAAAGAGAAAAGTTTGATGGTAGAGTTCAGAGTGAAACTATAACGAAGGGAGATGTTGAGGATGCTTGTCGCAGGTATTTGTTTGAAGCAGTCCAGCGTTTGATGAGTCCATCCAGATCATCAGAGGCATCCAATCCTCCAGGTAATCCATACTTTGAACCTCCATCTGTATGACTAGGCGTGGTTCCAGTTCTCACAGCTGCCAAGGGTGACCTGGTCAGCTGGAGAACTGCTTTTGAGAGACCCCAAACGCTCCTTGGGATCTTTCCAGTAAAAATACCACAAACACGTTGTCTGAGATTTTTATGCAACTTACTTCACACAAAACTTGCATATCACCTACGCTGTAAAATCTTTATAAGAGGGTGTGTCACATTTTATTCTCTCCTGGACACAGGATTAGAGATTAGCTTGATGTGCTCAACCTTGCCTGAGGAGGGAACCAGAGCCATGCTGTCTTCTGGGAAACCACTCCAGCTCAAGGTCTGTGACCCAGGTACCACCAGCCACTGCCAAGAACGGGCCCTGGTGCTCAGCAGCCGGTCCAGACCAGGAGCTGACCGCAGAATCCTGTGGGATTTCCAGAATCAATGGCTCCCTCTCTCACGAGTCCATCCCGTCGGCGCCCTCTCCTGGCAACAGATAGGAATGGAAAATGCACACCCCAGGTATGAACCTAAACATTTTGACGTGGTGAAGATGCAGGAACAGGATCCGAACGTTCACCTCATCCAGAGGCTGGTGATTTACTGTTCACCACCAGACATGATGCTGCCACCACCAGGTGCGACCCATGAGCTAGAAGCTTTTTCTTGCAGCCTTCCGGATCTTAGGCTGCAGACAGGTCCATTGGTCTACGCCCACAACGAGCGAGGTCCGCCTTCATGGACTGACCTAACAGACCAAAGGGGGTGTCATCTTAACCCCCACCCATAACTTCCTTGCATGTGACCAGAAGAGCCCCAAAGCCTCATGTGACATCTTCCAACGGGTGACATCCTGGCTTTTAAAGGCTCACATGACCGAGACCTGCACCCAAGGATGCTTATCCTGCTGCCAGCTCCATGGGTTCCCGCTACTCGGCAGTAATCCCTCTCAGCGAAGGGGGGTCCTTTTCCCTTGGATGCACCTGAAACCAGCAGGAGACAACAACCACCTTCTGACAGTTACATGCAGCTTCATCAGATGTGATGAAGCCACTCCTAAATTGAATGACACAGCAGTCATGACTGCTGCTCTTTTGCTTAACCAAAGCAAGTTCCACCTCAAGCTCTCCTCCTTGGAGGCAAAGCCTGTCTCCACACCAGTGGAAGGGGGGGACCAGTAAATAGTCCTAACAGAACGGGGTGCATGTTTCAAAACTCACCTCTAGCATGCACTAACAACTAATTGCATCCATAATTTTTGTTTTGTTTTAGAGTAATCTGCAGACATATGTATTAACAATTGTGACACAACAATTGACCCGGGTCAAGTCTAACACAAATCGCCACTCTTCCCCTGTTTCTCTGACCTTCCGGACCGGGAAAAGTGGACTGCAAACCGGAGATTCCGCACATTCAACGACAACCCCTGATTTTAACAAGGATTCAAACACTGGTGTGATCCCACACACAGCTTCTGGTTTCAATGGATATTGACGCTGCACTGGACGGAAGGAAGATTTTGGAGTTATTTTCACAGGTGCACATCCCTTAATTAACCCCACATCATATGAATTTTTTGCCCAAAGATCTGATGGAACCTGTTGAAGGGGGGATGGGCATTTCTGACTGGTTTGCTGCAGCTTCCTCATGGAGGAAAGACTGAATCAATCTTTCATCTGAGTCCTCAATTAAGTGGACTGTTCTGGTGGCGTGCACGGTGCACGGAAATGTGGGCTTAAAATTATGAGCTGATTTAGAATAAAGGATTGAGGCGTCCTGCTGTGTTTGGATCAAATCTGTTACACACTGAGCTCTGTATATTAATGATCCCAAATCTTTCCACTCTCCACCAGCCGGCTTTGAGAGGGAAATGTGCGGAACATACTCATAAGATCTGTACAATGTTTTCTGCTCAGGTGTGAGGCACACAGCCAGTGCTGCTGAGTGTGTGTCCCAGACCATCGAAGTCAGACAGTTTTTCTGCTGACTCACGGAACCATGCTTTCTCATAGTCGTTATCTGAACCTGTAGAAATGTGTGATGTGCAATGCAAATTCTCCTCTTTCATAAAAACTGATAAAGGACTCACCAAATCCTTTGCAGATTTGAGGAGGGATTTTGAGAGGGTACCTGTTGGCAGTTTCCATTGATATGCATACTTCAGGTCGTGAGGGCTGTACTTAACTGCCGTCATGACTGCGGTCTCTCGAACAGGTACAATTTGGATGCCTTCTGATGAGGAGATGAGAGAAATATTAAGTTTGCGCATCAAATCTCTTCCTAACAAGTTTACTGGACATTGTCGAGAAACTAGAAAACTGTGTTTGAACGCAGGCCCTTCTTCCAAGTGGCAGCGAAGAGGACTGGAAAACAGCTCTCTCACCACCTGGCCAGATGCAGACAGAGAAAAAACATGGTTACCGCTCATCTTCGGCATTGTTTTTAATGCATTATGTTTTATGATGCTATGCGTTGCCCCGGAATCTACCATAAAATCAACAGCTGTCTCTGAGACATTCAGAGTTAGCATCGGCATAACTTTGTAAGCATCAGATGTAAATTGGGCGTATGTACCCATTGGTGCTGATTGTTGTCTTTCTTAATGAGTTATAGCATCTGTGAGCAGTGTGTGTGGGTTAGTGCACAAAGCATTTTCTTCATTGCAGTTTGTGTGTGTAAGACTTGAGTTTTCACTTCCCTGTTTTTGTGCATCGGAGAATCCTCCCTGTTTTCCCCGACTGGAAGTCCGCCCCTCCAGTCAATCGGCATGCTCTCTGCCCCTGCGTGGAGCACGAGGAGGAAGTGGACATTCGTCTCTCCAATGTCCAAAACTGTGACAGTTGTAGCAGCGCCCCTCATTGTCTCTGCGGCGCTGTGGTTGTCCTCTCCCCCTGCCTCGAACGTGATGCTTGCCCTTGTCTTTGCTTGTCATTGCAGCATACATGGTAACAGCAGCTTTATGCAGTTCAGTCTCATGATTTGTTTTTAACTGTGATGTTCTTCTCCTCACCACCTCCTCTGCGTGTAACGCGTGACGACGCAGATCTTCCAAGGTGATGCCCTGAGTAATGCCCACATACCGTTTAGTCACCTCAGTCAGCAGATCTGGGCGGAGTCCAGCGAGTATGCGATCTCCCAGCAGCTATTCCCATACTGATCATTTGGTCTGCTCCGGTCTGGTCACGCCGCTGTACTTCTCAAATGCCTGCTGAATGCGGTGAAAGAAGTCTTCGACCAGCTCATCTGGGTTTTGCTTTACAGAATTCAAAAGGGTTAAATTAGGCAGTACCGGAAACTCTGTCTAAATAGCTTTACAGAGTTTCAATACGGCCAGATAATACAGGCCATTCAGTACGTCGTCTGTCTCATCTGTTGGTACTATTTTCAAACTAAGTTCTGGAGCTGGGAGGCTCTGTAAAATCTTGCCAAGATCAGCAGCTTTAAGTCTCTTAGAAACTACTCGCCTGATTTCGGAGCCGGTTGGACGGTAGGCTCTGCAGAAATCCTCTAGCTCCTTGGCAAACTGCACCCCATTTCTGGTCACGCTGGGGAGCTGGGTCATCGCCTCCTCAATATCCTTGTCCGACCACCCTCTGAAAACAAGCATAGGGCCATCCGGGCCCCCCACCTCGACCATTGGAGCAGACATGACACGCTCAGTACCTTCATCTTGCATCTCCGGCAATGATTGCATGGAGGCGGAATCTGCAGATGCTTCCTGCTTCCGTTCGGCCTCCTTCTTTTTCACATTGGACCGTGTGCCTTTCGATGGAGGGGTGGGAGGCTGAGCGAACCTCTGGTGTGAGGTCCCGCAGTCTGGATGTGTTGCAATTTGTTGTCCGGGCTGCCCCTCATCTTTGAGCCACGCCTCTTGGTCAGCTTCCTCTGGTCTCATCCTTCGATAACTCCGCGGAGGGTAGGCTGCCTCTCGCTCGGCCTCATCTGGCCTTATCCTCCGATGACTCCGCGGAGGGGCGGAATCCAGGTCCAGATCGGGTTTTGACATGGCCAATGCTTGCATGTCCCTGTAAACAGGAGCATATGGGGAGGAAGGTGAAAAGCCACTGTCCTTGTAAGGCGGACAAGATGCCTGTAATTCTGTCTGTGGTTGCATTTGTATCACATCATTTTTAACTGTCTTAATTTTCCGTGGAGACTGGGCAGCTCTAAGTGAACCGTTATCTTTTCTGCCCGCCACATCACCGCTCAGATCTCTCCCCCCTCCCATATGTGACACACAGGACTTGCGTTCTCTGCGTATTGCCTCTTTTAACCAAATCTGACAGCATCGTTCGTGTGACCTATACTGTTCAATGTTTCCGGAGCAGAGGAAGGTACCGCTTTCAAACCATTCCTTCTGCTCATTAATTTTCTCCTAACTTTTCTCCAATTCTCTCACACTTAAACTTCCCCCTGGAGGAAATACACATTCCTTTATCCAGTAATTTATAGTTTCCAAACATTCGGATCCATATTTTTGTTTCATCTGTCGACAAATTGAACTGTCTGGTGGTAAAATCTTACTAGAAACAGACCCCATTGTCTGGCTGAACGTTCAGCTAATAAAAAAGACGTCTCTTCTTTATCGCTTTCTAGTTTCCTTAGTGAAACAAAAGCGTAAAAAAACACTTGTTGGAAAATAATCATTCACTTTAATTAATTAACTATTTGTCCAACTGCCGTGCTCCCTGGTAAAAACCCGGAGCAAAAACCGATACTTTCTTTAACACTGATTAAATAATTAACCATACAATTATATATAAGTATATACATTATATTAATTAATCAATCCATCAACCGCGTGTAAGTAAATAAACACGACACCGCTAGCAAATATTTTACCACCTGAGAGTGCAACTGAATTTAATGAAGGAATCAATCTCACCGGATTTTGCCCTCTAGCATGGGTTCTTGGGTCCCAGGCGGCGGTCTGTCTGGCCAGAGGGTCCAAGTCCTCCCTCTCCAAAAAAAGAACTGCGGAGGTCCGGAGGCTGAGAAGCTGGTCCCCTCAGGTTGGCCTTTTACAGCTTGGTCTCCTCTTGTCAGTCCTTCCGCTCGCGGGGATCCACGTAGGCGCCAAAATATTATGGAAATATTATTTAACAAGGATGAGAAAGGATTTTCTTCTTAGTTCAAGAGCTTTAATTCGGCTTGTTGATCAACAAGGAGTTCAGCACATACAGCATGGCAGTAACTGACCTGCACCCACATCTTAACATCTTACTATATAGAAATGAACAAAACTAAGACTCCTCCTTCATAGACAGGGTGTCTGTCTTCAGTAAGACAGAATAACGTTAACCTCGTTAGTAAGACGCCACTCAGATGCTCTGGATCAGAGTGCAGATAATGGAGTGGTTCCGACGTCCTTCAGTCAGCATGCAGGCATCTAACAATATTGGTGACCCAAGACACAGAAAGTATCCTTGAGCTCTCACATGTTGGTTCAACATAACAATACATATCTCAGTTAACACAGAGACTTAACCTTTAACTTGAAGAGACTTAACCTTTAACATGATCAATATACTTTCTGCCACATCAACTTCTTGGCGGTGATGAGAGTGGTTATGAAGTTGGCAAGATTTTCATCCTACTTGTCAATCAGCAGGAGCTTTATTTTGTGTGTGAGAGATTGTGGTCAGTCCTTGCCATGGACCTTGGCATATATGTTGTGAAGCAGAACACTCTGCTTCATTATGTTTGTGTGCCTGTCAGCAGCCTACCTGATTACCAACCTCTGACATTATATAGGTCATGATGTAATCGCCTTGCCTCATTCTGTTTTTTCAGATGAAAAATAATGGAAGACACTATTTAGGCACATCCTCCCTCATCTTGCCAAACAATCTGTGCTTGACCTCCTGCAGCATCTGGGTAACCTGGGGGTAAGGAATGCAGAGGATTTTGAACTGATCACTGAAGAGGACATAAAGCTCAACCAGCTGACTCTTGTTGACTGTAGAAAACTATTTAGAGCTTTTCGAAAAGGTAATTGAAAAAAATGTTTGCCTTATTGTAACTAAAGTTTCATTGTCCTATCTCTTTGTTAAAAAAAATTTACCCTGACTATCCATTATGAACATCTCCAACTGAAAATCCACTCACTTTGACCTTTGCCCTGGGGTCACTAAAACCATCAAGAAAACAGTTTTGAGTACTAGGGAGTCTGTAGATGTGGAAAAAATAACTTTCCCCCAATAATCTTTATGAAACATTCCTAAACATTTGTGTTTTGGCAACATGTTAACTCCCAACTGTAAATAGTGTACATTTGTATACAGTTAGTTCAAGTCATGTTCTTATAATGGACCACTTTTGCATTGACTTTATAGTACACATTTTGTAAATCTTGCAGGTTGTGATTACCTTTGACTGGAAATGATCTTGCTTATAGGGAGGGAAAGTTTGGGCACTTCATCTCTAACTGATTAAAACAGCAACTTGACTTGATTGGCTAAACATATTTTTGTACTACCGTGAGTAACGTTGAAGGGTAAAGTCACATGACTTCTTTTGTAGTCCGTTTATGAAACAAAATGAGCAATTCCAATTTTCTTAAAGAAGGCAGCATAGGGCCTGGCATTTTCTCAGTTACTAGATTATTACTGTATACAAACTGAAAAATATTTTTGGTGGATAACTTCGCTGATTTGGCTTCACAATATTTTTTTAAGAATAGGTCTATGGGACCTCACATTGGAGCTGCTCTTCAATAGGAACGCAACCACTTGGGGCGCTGGTTTTCACTTTCCCCCCATAGAACTAGAGCATAATGATGCATAGGGATGATGCATTTACATGAATGAGGAAAATATTATCTGTTACCTAACTGTTATTGTACTTGATATGATATGAATTCTGAATTGGCTGCTGTGTTTTTCTGTTTGTTTGTTTCAGGCGCACAGAACACTCAAGTTGTCACTCCCATTGCCTCACCTGATCGTGATAATTACCGAGCTCATGCAAATTCCACTTCCCCTCAGACCTTTCCGGACCTTGCCACTCCTGTCCAAAATAGTTTCTGGGCAGAGGCGGAGTGGCAATCGGGATGAAGGATTTACACAGCGGATCACAATTTAAGCACCCGCGAGGCAAACGCGACCGGCCTGACTCTGAGCTTATCAAAATCATTAACATTATTAAATTCACCGCGAATAGCAGCCATATACTCCCAATTACACTATCTAAAATGTCCAACCAGTATCAATATCAGTTGTTCGCTCTCTATATCTTAGTCATGATCTTATCTTGCAGAACATTCATGCTAACAGATAAAAAAAATAAAAAAAAATTTGATTTGTTTGTTTGTTTTTTAATTTCCTCTTGGGGACCAATAAAGTATCTATCTATTGAAGGAATTGAACCTTTTCCCCTCTTTAGGGGTCCGTCCCATTTATTTCTGACTCCAATCTATTCTCCATTTGAGTTCCTTCAGCTCAACGTGTTCAGGTTATTCTGTAAGCAGGAGCAAAGAGAACCACACAAAGACAACAATATAAATTTGCCAATACCACACCTGCAGGTGGACTCAGTCTCAAGTTTCCCGTCAACTGAGCCCCGAACATCAGGCGCGCTCAGCTTTTATTGAATTCATCCAGCATGTCACATACTACACATTTCAGGGCCCCTGCCCTGTTTCATTTCCCCTTTCCCGTAAGTTACATCACAAACCACCCTTTTTCCAGTAAATCACACATCACACCATTATATCATTCTTATTTCATTGGTTAACTTTTGTTTTGTTTATTATTGATTGGTTGTGACTGTTACTAAGCCTCAATTCTGCCTTTACTGTTTCTCTCTATCCTCCCCCTGCTTTTGTCTCTGTGTGCTGACTCCCCTTTCACCCAGACAACAGGAAACAGAGGTTCCTATTTTCGGCGGTATCTGTTGAAACAATCTGTGACTTCACTCTAGCCCTCACAACATACAAAAAGGTTCTTAAGTTTATGTTTTATTTTATTCCTATTTAAGCTATGATTTTATTTGAGCGTTATTTAAGTATTTACATCACTTCACTATCTATATATCTAATGTAGAATGGAGCAAAGCCTCTTGGGAATTGGGAATGCGTTTATCCAATGAACCGATTGCGCTTGCTCCTTCCCAAAGGGAAGGATGCAAGCATGATCAGTGGACATGATCATATTATGTCCACTGACCAATCATAAAGCTTTTTCGGTTCATTTCATCCACTCACAAACGAAGTTGTTTGGTAGTTAATGTTAATTCAAAAGTAAAAAATAAACATGCATGTATATAAGACCGATCTTTCAACGGGAATTAAGGCAGAAGCTTGTCTGTACTACGCTGCATCGGCATCTCACACCTGTGGTGCATTCAAGGAACATTCGAAATGTATGGTGAGTTCAAAAACGTAGGACATTTAAAACTTATGACAAAAAAACCCCACTGAAAATAATACAATAAGCAATAAACTTCTGTTTAATGGCAGTTGGCAAGAAACATTTGATGCATGCTAAATATCCCCTACTTATTTTTACAAAGTACTAAAAAACAAACAAGTATATTCTCTGTGTTATCCAAATTGAGGTGTTTATGTCATTGTGTGGATGTCGGTTGTGGTACAGCCTTGTGAGTGAGACTGTTTCACCCTGATTTGGTTAAATGCACTGCACAGAATGATAGTGGGCAATGCCCACCCAAACAGAGTGCCTTCCCACCCAATAAAAATACAAGGAAACGAATGTGACGTAGCTTAGTCTTCCAATTAAATGGTATAAAACATAGCAGGACATATCTACACTTTTGATTGGACGTGCTGTAGATATAAAGCTAAAACTTAATACTTAATATAATATAACTTACTTAGAATATCATATAGCCTAAACCTAATATAGAATATATAGCCTAATGTTATTTAACCATATATTATATAGCTAAAGCCTAATACAGAATATAACTATAATATAACTTACATAGAATATGCGGTCAGAATTTTCCCTGTCACACAATCACTTGGATTTTAGTGCCCCACTCCGCCCCTGTTCCTGGGTGTCAGCATTTGTGCTGCCATAGGAGAAGATGCATGCAAATTTGAGAAGATGTCTTGAACAGAATAAGCGGCCACAAGCTTCAGATAGCAGACATATGGTGAGAATCATTGCAGATGCCATAATACAGGTGTGCCTGAACCCCCAACTCAGCCAGTGTAGGGAACTAGCAAAAAATATTGTCAATACATACCCTGACTCTTTTGAAGATTGGTCTGATGAGGGACGCAGGTTGGGCAATGGTTATCACACCTTGAACAAACAAATCAGGACCAGAATAGACTTTTTGAACAGGGACAATACCTTCGTCCGAATTCGAAAACCAAAACGATCAGCTCCTTCTGATGATGCAGAAGAAATAGAACCGCCGAGAAAGTGTGGCCGAACAGACAGTTATGGCTGTATTAATTGGCAACCACTACATCTATCCGAGGGGGAGACCAGACAGTCTCTAGATGAAAAGAAGAATGAGCTTCTGAACATTTTCTCCCAATATGGCCACAGAGCATCGCAACAGCATCGCATCAGTGAGCTGATGACCTGCACCTATGAACCACAGCGGCGCGAAATCAACACATCACCCCATCCAAGTGTAACAGATATTCAGAAGAACTGGCCCTTTTTGTTCTTACCAAAGTTTTTGTTGCAACATTTTAACACGTTAACAGGCATTGATCTGGAATCCAGGCTTAAAGAAGCATTCAGTGGAAAGGCCAAAAGAATTACGTTTTTTACTACACAACTCCTAAAATGGAGAAAGGAGGTGAAAACAGTACTTAGTCGTCTTGAAGGTTTGGGTGAAGTTGACCCTGGATGTGCAGCAATACTTGTGATAATGGCTCACTTCAGAGAACAGGAAGAGGGCATTTTCCTCTTGACTGATGTAAGTAGTATTCCCATATATTTTAATCCTTTGATGTTTCACAATCACGTGTGTTGGCGATTTCTAAGGTTTCGGGTGCATTTCTGTCTATTCATTGTTGTAGGAAACCTCAACTCAGGCAGACGTCAAAGCCCAGCTCTCATTGCCAAGCACTGCCAGGCTCATCATGCTTGGTAAGATTTAGGGATCGACCGATGTGGATTTTTTAGAGTAGATACCGATTTGTTTTTAATCAGTCATAGCCGATGACCGAAACAGGATGCTGATATTTAGGGCCGATACTGCTTTTGCTCCCTCTGTTAACATCATAAAAATGACACAGTGATAATAAAAATTTTTACAAGTCTCAATTTAAAAAGACCAGTGTTTTTAATTTAATTTTTCTGTCAAGGCACCCCCTAACATGTTAAAACTAGAGCTGTCAATTTATCCTCTTTTTGGCCATTCAAACATGTTGCAGATTTTTATTCACATACTTACTTGGTCTTTGCATTTTCTATCCAAAAGGTGGCAGTCCAGGATAAGAAGTTCAATTTGGAGTAGAAAACTATTAAAGCTACATTGTGTAAGAACTTCTCCCATCTAGCGGTGAAACAACCAACTGAATATTATGTTCTAGCACCACCTCCCACCCCCCCATTCCGAGCGCGTTTTTAACTCCTACGGTGGCCGTTTCATGCCAAGGTTAACATGGCTTCCAGTAATACGACTTTGTCCAGTGTTCCTTCCAGTGATGAGGTTACTTTAGAAAACTACATTGCATTTAGTTAGTTAGTTAGTTAGTCAGACGTCTGCCGCGTCGCGAGTAGACAATCTCCCTCTGGCATTCGTCACGGTGCAACTAAGTGTAGCCAAAGCGCGACAGGCAGAGCTAGAATTTCCAGGAAGGTCCCTCGTTGGCGAATGTATTTCAAAGATGGAGGCTCAACATGAATTCAGCCGTTCGCGCGACTCGCGCATATGTATTCTGAATAGCAGATTCTACACTTACAAGAATACTTTCATTGGTAGGTGGAAGTAGTTTGAATTGCTTTTCTTTCCTCTTCTGCGATGCTGCTGTGTTTTATTTGGATGTTTTCAATATCCGTGGTACTTCATTGCATAGCTCTCCTTTGCATCCTAAATCCTTTCGGTGAGTTTATCCAGTCTATCCAGTGCATTATCTCTGACATCTCTTCACGCTCACAACCCCAGGGCAATCAGTGGCTGCCACTTCTGGGAGGTAGGAAAGTGAATGACATCACTTTACTGGACCAATCAGTCCATAGTTGGGTGTGTTGGGCCGCCTCCACCCGCTTCGGACTGAGCCAGAGGTAGTCCAAAAAATTCAATTCAAATTCAAAAATACTTTATTGATCCCAGAGGGAAATTAAGTGTTGGTATAGCTCATATACTTAATTCTTTAAGGAGTTGTTGTAGATGATGATGGCTGTGGGCAGGAAGGATTTCCTGTAGTGGTCTGTATTGCAGCAAAACTGAAGAAGCCTCCAACTGAAGACGCTCTCCCACTTTACTTTTTGTTTAAAGGGGACAAAATTAAAGCATAAATAGTACAATTCCACATATAGAATATTTTAGATTTTTGATTGTTCTCTTGCCCAAAAAAATTTTACTTGTCAAAAAGTGATTTGAGCATCTTGTTTCGTCACGAAGGGTTAAGTTTACTTATAAATGACTTTATTTTTTTTTTCTTGAGGCTACTGTACACATCACAGCATACTGAGCTTTTTACATCGTCATAAATACTTCCAAAAGGGCAAAAAAAAAACATTTTACTTGTCAAAAAGTGATTGGAGCATCTTGTTTAGTCACTAAGGGTTAAATTTACCTATAAATGACTAGATTTGATTGTTCCATATGTTCCTAACAGAGCACTTTGCTCTCAGACTGCAGGTTTACTTGTAGTTCCTAGGATTTCTAAAAGTAGAATGGGAGGCAGATATTTTAGTTATCAGACTCCTCTCCTGTGGAACCAGCTCCCAGTTTTAGTCTGTGAGGCAGACATTACTTTTAAGGCCAGGCATAAAACTTTCCTTTTTGATAAAGTTTATAGTTAGAGGGGAGAGGGGCTTAGGTCTTCCTGAGCTATCTCTTTAGTACTGCTGCTATAGGCTTAGACTGCTGAAGGACAGACTGACCACTTTTCTTCACTCTCCTTCACTCGGCTACTATTCTTCTTCTACTACTCTAACTGCATTATTTGCTGTTATTTCGACTGTTAATTTTATGTTTTCTCTCAGTGTTTTTCTCTCCATAGAAGCTACACCTGATCTGGTGTTCTGTTCGGCTGTGAAACCTTCTTGGAGGGCGGCATCAACTGGGATGATGCTCCCAGTAACTGCATAATGCAGCTTTAATGATGTACACAGCCGTGACACAAGATCACAGGATGAGAGGCCGACGCCATTTCAGAGGTGGACAAAGACACAGAGTGCAACACCACAGTCGTCCGCAGTCAGCTGGTTACTGAGAGTTTCACCAGAGGACAATGACCGTTGCTATCGCTGCGGGAGACGTGGACATTTTCAAGACCAATTTGGGCAGGCTCCAGCACCCACACGGAGAGGCTGTCACCAAGCCAGCTGGGCTAGCTGACTAAGAAAATGTTCCAGTAATGAGCAGAAAGGAGAATTCTCCATTTTGCCAACCGATGGATCTGCAGTTCTGACATACACAAAAACACACACAGACACATCCAATCACATTAAAAGAGATAAACAAACTGTTTTTTGTGATAAAAAACTTGTTGGTGACAATGAAAAATCTGCAATTTCCAATTGAAAATTCTGCTTTTTGCAAGGAAGAATCTGCTTTCTGCTCTAATAGAACTAACCCTCACAACTTGATTACAGAAGCCATTGAACATTTAGAGAAACAACAAACAACACCAACTGGTACGTATTCTCATCTCACTTCAGAAGCATACAAGGCCTTACCTATTCTGTCTCTAAAAATTTCAGAATCATCTGTGGAGTTCATGGTTGACTCCGAAGCAACCCATTCGGTTCTGAAAAATATGGAACTACAACCACATCCAAAAATGAGCGGCAACCATGTTTTTTCTATCTCCGCTTCCGGTCAGGTTGTAAAAGAACGTTTTAGCTACCCTCTTCGCTGTCAGCTGGGAGAGGGGCCAGCTTTCAAACACAGTTTTCTGATTTCTCAACAATGTCCTGTAAATTTATTAGGAAGAGACCTGATGTGCAAACTAAATATCACTCTTTTTTCATCACCACAAGGCATCCAAGTTGTACCAGCTCAGGAGGTCTCAGTGTTGACGGCAGTGAAATACAACCCTCACGACCTCAAACATGAATATGAGTGGAAGCTGATAGAAGGTACAACAGCAAAATCCCTCCTTGATTCGGCTCAGAATCTGGTGAGTCCAGCATCTGTTGTTATGCCGGAAGGAGACCCCCATTGCACATCACACACTTCTACAGGACCGGACACGGAGTATGAGCAGACATGGTTTAGCTCAGACACAGACACACTGAACATAACTTCCGTGGTTTGGGACACACATTCAGCTGCACTGAATGTCTGCCTCACATCTGAACAGCAAACACTTTACCGATTTCACGAAAATCCATACATTTCTCTCTCTAAACCGACTGGGGCGAAATGGGAAATTGTGAAAAAACTTGTTCACTGAGCTCAGTCAGTTTCTGATTGGGAACAAACGCAGCACGACACCTCCGTTTTTCACTCAAAATCTGCGCACCTTTATAAAGGCCCATTTCAGTGCACAGTGCAGGTCGCCAGAGTAGTTCATTTAACTGATGACTCTGAGGAGATGCTGTCACACATTATCTGGGATAATTATCAGCTACTCATTTTTCAGTTGTTGACCTGAGTAATGCGTTCTTCAGTGTGCCAGTAGACCCGGACAGTCAGTTCTGGTTTGCTTTTGAGTATGAAAGGAAAGGTTACACGTTTACCTGCCTCCCACAAGGATACATCGAGTCTCCTACCATTTTTAACATGGCACTTAAAGAGAGTTTGGAGGGACTAGAACTGTCTCCCGGATCAGTTCTGATTCAATATGTCGATGATCTGTTATTGTGTGCACCGTCAGAAAAACAGTGTGAAACAGACACTATTGCGTTGTTGAAGCATTTGCATGCATTTGGACATAAAGCTAGTTTGTCAAAACTGCAGTTTGTGAAATCACTTTTCTTGGTCACGTTGTCTCAAAAAGCTCAAAGTCTACTAAAAGGATCAAAGCTGTGCAGCAGATTCCTAAACCGATCAACAAGAAACAAATGATGTCTTTTTTAGGCTTAACTTCTTACTGTAGGAATTTCATTCCAAACTATGCAGTATTAGAAAAACCACTGTCTGAGCTGATACATGGAAAAAATATGGTGGCCTCTGCCGCCATCCAGTGGTGCCCTGAGGCATTGCAAGCATTTGAGGAACTGAAGAGGGAACTGCAATACCCCCCAGCACTGGCGCTGCCAGACCCACAAAAAATTTTTTTTCAAGTTGATGAGAAAAATGGGTGCATGGTTTCTGTGCTCTTGCAAGAACATTGTGGTTTAAAACGTCTGGTCGCTTACTACTCTGCAAAACTTGATCCAGTTGCAGCTGGGCTCCCGGCTTGTCTGAGATCAGTCGCAGCAGCTGAAAAGGCTGTTTTAGCCTCTAGAGACATAGTGATGTACTTTCCTCTCACTGTATTTGTTCCACATAACGTTGCAATTATTTTATTGGAACAGAGAACGTCGCACCTGTCTGCAGCAAGATGGTTAAGGTATTCTTCAATTCTGTTAAATTTGCCGAATCTAACAGGGAGAAGGTGTACAGGACTAAATGCTGCCAGTTTGCTGCCTACGGACGATGACGGGGAACCCCATGACTGCCAGGCAGAATTAGAGGTACTGTGTGCACCACAACCTGACTTGACTGACACACCCCTGCAGAACCCTGACTTGATAATTTATGTGGACGGGTCAGCTTTCAGAGACCCGATGGAAAAGAAATCGGGTGGGGTTTGCTGTTTGCTCTGATCATTGTACTCTGTCTGCAGGAAGCCTCCCGTCTAATTTCTCTGCGCAGACAGCCGAGTTGAAGGCTTTGACCAGGGCCTGTGAGCTGGCAAAAGACAAGGCAGTTAATGTATGGTCGGACAGCAGCTATGCTGTGGGTGTTGTGCATCATTTTGGGGCGCTCTTGAAGCACCACAGATTCCTAAAGTCTGATGCTAAGCCCATTTTGAATGCACCCCCGGTCGCTGCTCTTCTGGAGGCAATTCTGTTGCCCTCCAAGATTGCCGTTATGAAATGTGCAGCTCACTCCTCCTCAGGAGACACTGTTTCCTTGGGAAATGCCAGAGCTGATTCAGCCGCCAAAGGTGCCGCTCGACAGCCTCTGACAACTACATGTGTTGCCATGACACAACTAGGTGATCAACCAGACGTGACAGATGTGGTTGCTGTTCAAAGTTTTGCCACCTCATCTGAGATTTCAGCCTGGAAGAAGGCAGGTTGTAAGAAAAATTAGGGGGGGTGGTTTTCTGTTGGGAACAAACCATGTCTTCCTAGACATTTCTTTCCAGTTTTTGCTAAGTTCAGCCATGGGTTGGATCATTGTTCCAAAAGTGGTATGTTTGATCTGGTTGCTACACATTGGTTTACAAGAGGATTCACCTCTTTTGCAGAGAAATATTGTTATTCATGCATGGTGGGTACCACAAATAATCCAGGGCGACCAGTGTCCACTAAAACTGCTGGCCATCCGGTGCCTCAGAGACCCTTCGAGCACTTGATGAGGGACTTCATCGAGCTGACTCCTACTGAAGGTAAAACATTTTGCCTAGTCATCATCTGTATGTTCTCAAAATGGACAGAAGCCTTCCCGATCAAGCATGCAGACAGTGCAGCCGTGGTCAAGGCTCTGTTGGGAGAAATCATTCCCAGATGGGGAATTCCTGAAAAAATCACCAGCGACAATGGCACACATTTTGTAAACAAAGCTCTTTCAGAGGTGGGTGAATTTCTGGGAATAAAATTAGGAACGCATTGTTCCTATCACCCACAGTCGGGGGGAGCAGTTGAGAGAGAAAATGGAATATTAACATCCAAACTTATTAAATGTTGTGAGGAAACAGGTCTGGCATGGACCAGAGTTTTGCCCTTACCTCTGTTTACATGAGAATGAGAAAACGGGCAAATAATAATCTTAGTCCTTTTGAGCTTCTTTTTGGCAGACCTCAGTGATGGGATTGAACCCACCGATAAAACCGCATCTCTCTACAGGCTTGTGTGAGGATGCAATGATCTTTTACTGTCAAAATCTGTCCAAGACTCTTGCACAGGTGCACCAAAAAGTGAAAGAAGCTCTACCAAAAGCAGCAGAGGGGCCACTTAATCCTATTTGGCCAGGCGATTGGGTTCTTATTAAATAATTCAGACGACGACATTGGAAGTCAAAGCGCTGCCAGGGTCCGTTCCAAGTTCTGCTTGTGACCTACACTGCAGTAAAGGTCGCTGAGAGAGCAACCGGGGTGCACGCCAGTCACTGCAAGAGGCTAACAGGACCAATTCTGGACAAGCCCACCAGCACTGAAGCAAAGGACTGAGAGAAGTAGACTCAAAGAAGAATTCAAAATCAGTGGAATACACACTTTCTATTTATCTAGTGATCTCACGTGAAGAAAAGAAAAGAAAAATGATGACACATTGTATGAAGCTCTGGGGCTCCAGAGCAAAAATGACTGAGACATTAATATTGTTTGTGTTTCGTGTCCTATCAGGGGGCGTTTTTTGGACTCTGCATCAGGGACGATCAGTCACCTCAGCCGCAATTCATGAGAGATCCATCGCTTCTAATGTCCTCCGAGAAGGATGGGTTCAAGGAAATTTGTGGTATCAGTTTGCAAATTATTCAGCTAGGTCTCGAATAAATCGTGTGGTGTTTGCAAGGGAACAGCTCTTCCAAAGTATTATGTCCCCATACCGTTTGAGGAAAAATTGGATCAATATATGAGTTACTGTGAGACTCCTGGGAGTAATCCTGCCCAATGGGTTTCAGTGCAGGCCCCAAAAATTTATTTCACCCTTGAAGGCAGAAAGTGTAGTGTGTGTGCCTCGCATTGAATTTTAGCTGTAGCAGCAGGCTTGAATAAAGGCTGAGGTAAGCCGTGTGGATTGGATAAAACGGTTGAAGCACCTGGGTTAATTAACCTTTTAGAGCCAGCTCCAGATGCATCTTTTGTTTGTTATAATGTGACAAGATCAGGAGAACAGGTTGACATGAGTACATTTTCAGGAAAATGTTCTAAAATATTTAACTTTAATGATAAAGGGGATTCTGACAAGCTTAGAGATGATATAACTGTTGATTACTGGACCTGTTCTTCGAAGCTTCACCTGCATAGATGGATTTTGAAACAGGAACAGGCGGGACCAGACATTTACTGGGTTTGTGGCGACGGCAAGCTGAGATCCATTCTTCCACCCAATTGGGGAGGTATGTGTGCTCACATGATGTTAGCTTATGATGTCTCGATTGCAATTGATCCATTCCAGGAAAGTGCAGTTTCCTCACATCACATGTCTAGGAGAGAAGCACCTGTTCCAGGCAGCTTTGATGAGCATGTTTACCTTGACGTGATTGGTGTGCCACGCGGGGTCCCGGATGAATTTAAAGCTAGGAACCAGATTCTAGCAGGGGTTGAGTCCATTTTATTGTGGCCTATTATTAATAAAAATGTAGATTGGATTAATTACCTGTTTTATAATCAGCAGAGGTTTATCAATTACTCACACAACGCGTTCCAGGGTGTGGCTGAGCAGCTCCATGTAACCTCCCTAGTGGCATGGGAAAAACGGATGGCTATCGACATGTTAGCAGCAGAAAGGGGAGGAGCCTGTGCGATGCTGGGGGGAAGGTGTTGCACCTATATCCCCGGAAACACAGATAGTAATGGTAGTGTATCAAGAACCTTAGAAGGCCTGAGAGTCATGAAAGAGGGCCTTGCTAAGAATGCTGGTGTCAGCACTAATCTAGGAGTTCTGAGTGATTGGTTGGATTCTGTATTGAGTGAGTGGAAATCACTAGCTATTTCTTTGCCTGGGGCTTGTATTACAGCATTTGCAGTTTTCTCTGTGCGTGGTTGCTGTGTCATTGCATGCATTAGAGGTCTGGCGATCAGAGTGTTTGACAGAGCTTTTACACATCAGATGTTTGCAAAATCTCTGGCTGAGTTGACAGATGCGAAAGAACCGGGTGCAGACGCTGAAAGACGAGATGAAGGGGATGGAGACGATGGATGTGGCGTGGACACGCTTGACGACCTCGAGCTATATGAGTAATTGAATTACAGATGTATGACGATTACATTTAAATCACCTTGTGAATTAGGTTTTCTGATGTGTTTTTTTCTGTAACTACTCTCTTGTGTTCCTCCATGGCAGTTCCATGAAAATTAAGCAGGGTCTCATCCCAGGTAAAGCAGAGAGAAAAAGGGGTTGATTTTCATTTTTCAATTATATTTTTTATTATTCTTTCATGAGTAGGTCATTTATGTGATTTCAGTTATGTTTCCTTTTTATTTTTTTATTTTATTTTTCTTAATCAATTCCAGTTCATTGTTATTGAACAATTATTTCCTTTTTCAGTTATTTCATTGTTTTGTTTATTCATATTAATCTATGAATAAGGGGAGGAGATTATAAATTCATTTATGAGCAGTGAATCAGTACTGAAATTGAGTCTATTGTTATTGATTACTACTGATCTGTTTTTTGCATAACCTCTTTAAAGGGTCACTGTGGCGCTGACAAATGAGTGACTGACGATCTTTTGATTTTGGGGTTTTCACAATGGATGCAAGCCTCATTTAAGGGAAGAGTGCACGTTTCAATTTGTGCAAAATTTATTTTACTCATTCATGGTGGACTTGACTGATCCTGCCTAAAAATTGTTTTTTCTTCTTCTCTATTTTGCAGTTATTTCTTAGACATCCTGATTTTGATGACGAGCAATGCAGAAATGGCTACCTTGGGGGCAAAGGAGTCGCCACATTCTTTTTCACCCAAGAAGTCGTGAGACGACAAACACGATCATAGGTTGGAGGTTGATCATCTTACGCCCCTGGGTTTTTTGAATGTGGTGTTGCATCGGGTCCAATAACTGTCATCAGGAAGGATGTATAGAACTCATCATTTTGTTCAGAAGTTGACTTACTGTGACATGTGTCAGGGATGTGTGTGGAGTATGGACCCAAATGCAGACGCTGAGGAAGTGCAGGATGTTTATTTAACGGTGGAGGTGATGATGATGATGGTGAAGAACGGAGATACTGGACATCGGGCAGGAACGGAGAGACAGGAAGACGACACACCATGGGATACGACCATGTTAATGATCCGGCACTGAGTGGAGAGAAGTGATGGGCTTTAAAGGCAGGAGGTGAGTAGGATCAGGTGTGAATGATTTGGGAGACACAGATCGGACAATGAGGAGGAGTGAATAAGGCAGCGTGACACCATGTAAAAAATCATTTGGTATTGTTGTTCTTTTTTCTACTGCCTGCTTTCTCATTAGTGGTAGTTTCAAGTGAGCCATTCTTACCCATTTGTTTTTGTTTTGTTTATCACAGATATGATAAAAAGGGAGGACTATTGTGGAAGAAATGTAATGTTAAGAATGATCTGTTCTGTGCAGTTCACATACTGATAGTTACTATGTGTCTTTTCTTTATGATATGATGACCAATCTGATTATATGACACTGTATGAATTTAGGTCAGGACAAACCTGCTGATTCAGACTCTTACAGCCTGGGTTGGCATGGCAACTCTCTTTTACGTCTAAGAATGTCCTGACATACATTGATTATGCTTCTATATCAAATCTTCTACGCCTAGAGTCAAATGCTTAACGACTGAGAAATGTTTGTTTGTAATATCATAGGTGATAGGCTCATGATTACTGAACCTATATAATCCTGTGTCTTGTTTTGGAAGACAGGTCAGTATCGCATATTTTCTCTGTTAACCCAGTACCTCCTTGTTTGATCAACCAAGTCTGTATTAAAACCTCTGAGTATCTGAAGGAATCTCTCTCATCTCTTTTATTAAAGAACTTCCATAACAGTTCTCTCTGACCTGTGATCAACTTCTTACTTTATTTAACATAGCAATTACTCTTTCATCAGTTCTTTTTGTGTCTTTGCTCTGTCTTCTCAAACCCCAGTCTGTCGTGGCAGATGGCCGTTCATACTGAGCCAGGTTCTGGTTCTGCTGGAGGTTTCTTGACTTGATGCAATCTGCTGGGTTTCCTTAGTTAGAAAACTGATTGGAATAATGAAGGATTAACTGGAGTGTATTTATGATTGAATTGAAATGAAATGATTTTTAAAAGTGTTTTGAGATGACATGTTGTAAATTGGCGCTATGTAAAAAAAACCCTGAATTGAATTGAACATGGATGCAACACTGCATAATTAAGTTATGTCAAGCCAGAAATACGCAACTTGTGGGAGGAGCTAGTGCCAGACTGTGTTTTTGCAAGATGGCAGCTGTTGATCTAGTGCTGGAAGAGAGAGTCTCCATTCTCTATTTACTGTGGAGAGCAGAGCAGCGGCGTAGAGTACGTTCTCGCCGTACTTGGGTCCACCAGGTCCTCCAGAAGCGTGAGCAGTTTGGTGAGTTTCACCACTTGCTCCAAAAGCTGCATCTGGATGATGGCCGCTTTCAGCAGTACCACCGCCTGTCCCTCGGCCAGTTTGAGGAGCTGTTGTCGCGCGTAGGTCCAAGCATCGCCCGCCAAGACACCAACTACGGGCGCTCAATCCCACCTGCTGAGCACCTGTCCATCTGCCTGCGGTTAGTAAAAATAATAATAATACGTGTATAATAATACGTGTGCTAATAAATGCTATGCTATCAGTGTATGCTGTTGGTGTTTAAGGATAGCAAACTGTGGTATGGAGACCACCGTTTATAGTATTTCTGTTGATACTCAGAATGTATATGTAAAAAAGTCCTGATTTTGTTTAATATAGACCTGGTTTAATTGTGGTATAGAACCACTCTAATATCTGTACCTACCACTGAAGACTGGCGGTCCATTGCAGAGGGATTCTAGGAGCGGTGGAACTTCCCTCTCTGCTGTGGAGCTCTAGATGGGAAGCATGTGCAGATTAAGGCACCCCCCAACTCAGGATCCATGTTCCACAATTACAAGGGAACCTTCTCCATTGTTCTCCTTGCAGTTGTGGATGCAAGGTATCGCTTCAGAGTTATTGATTTTGTGGCTCTACCTGGTGCCGAAGACCATGGACCCCAGCCCCATGTCTTCGTGGCTGAAGAGGCGTTCCTGCTGCGGAGGGATCTCATGAGGCCTTTCCCTGGACGCCTCCTTCCTTTAGAGAGGAGAGTTTACAACTATCGCCTCTCTAGGGCCCGGCTGGTCGTGGAGAGCGCCTTTGGCACCCTCACCTCACAGTGGAGGTTGTATAGGCGCTCCATGGAGCTCCATCCTGAAGCTGCGGAGAAGTATGTGAAGGCGACGTGTGTTCTCCATAATGTCTTGCGCCTTTTGGATGACAGAGGGGCACCTGCTGTGAGGGACGCGGCCCCTGCTGTGGTGGAGCCATTGCCAGGCCTGGGGCGTGTAGCGGCCAACAACTCCTCCAGAGAGGCTTTCCTGGTGAGGGAGAAGTTCATGGCTCACTTCTCAGCAGAGGGAGCTGTGCCTTGGCAGCCAAGAGAGTAGATTTGAGGCCCCTGTGACTTCCCCACAACGGCTCTTTTAAGAGCCACCCACAAACCTCTAAAGAGCTTTCCTGCCATTTATTATTTTGTTAATAAATGGAGCTTGGAACATGAACAAACCTCTCTTTACTCTCTTGTCTTCACAGTGTTATGTTCCTATATAGTAGTATATTTTTGCATTAGTATTATATTCATTGAACATAACATAATGTCTAAATAAAGTTGTGTGGTAATATTTGCTGTGTAGTAGAACTAACAGACATTTAGTCATTATCCAAATTTATTAGAAAAGATATTAAAAAAATCTCAAACAGAAATAAACAAATATTAAAAATATAACTATTTACAAACAGAGACAGGAATAAAAAGGACCATGTTTTGGAGGTGGAAGAGCCTCAGGGTCATAGGAAGAAGAAAAAAAAGAGAAGTGCGTTGTTCCTGCCCTGGAGAGCCTGCTGCCTTGTGTTTTAATCAAAATTATTCATTACTAGGGTCCAATGGTTCCAGATTTAACACTGCTGTGGTGTTTTCAAAAACTATTTTATGAATTTGGAATATTACGATTTATCTTGTCTGATGCTATAATCACTTTTTGGCAAGTCCTATGGTCACTTTTAGCCATTTTAGGGATATCTAAGATGATGCAAAGGAGCCAGTATCCTCCGACTCGGTAATCTTTTCTGGTCCCCTGCCTGATCGGACCAGTGACGACATGTTTAGCCGCATGCTGTCATTCCATCAATGGTTGTCTGGGTGGTGTCCTGCAAGTGATGTGGGCTACATTGATAACTGGAGAACATTTTTGGGAAAACCTGGTCTGATCCGGAGAGACGGCATCCATCCCACTTTGGATGGAGCAGCTCTTCTTTCTCGGAATATGGCAGAATTTATTAGTCCTCCAAAACACTGACAACCCAGGGTCCAGACCAGGAAGCAGAGTCGTAGTTTAACCCACCTCTCTGCTGCTTCTGTACTGTTACCCCCCCATTACCCTATAGAAACAGTGTCTTGCCCACGGCCAAAATTAAATGGATTAAAAATTAAGCCAACAAAAGCAAATTATGGAAATCTCATAAAAATAAATACAACTTTGAGTGAACAGAAAAATAAATCTATTAAATGTGGTTTATTAAACATAAGATCTCTCTCCTCAAAGACTTTGTTAGTAAATGACTTGATTTGTGATAATCACATTGATTTCCTTTGTCTCACAGAAACCTGGTTGCAGCAGGAGGATTATGTCAGTATAAATGAGTCAACTCCTTCCAGTCATTTAAATTTTCACATTCCTAGAAATACTGGGCGAGGAGGAAGAGTTGCAACCATTTTTCGTTCTGATTTACTAATTAGTCCAAGACCAATTGATAGCTACAGTTCTTTTGAACATCTAACCCTTAATTTTCCTCATCCAAGTTGCAAAACATTAAGACCATATTTGTTTGTGGTTTTGTATCGTCCACCAGGCCCTTACTCTCAATTCTTGGATCAGATCTCACATTTTTGATCTGATTTAGTATTAAATACTGATAGGGTTATTATAGTGGGGGACTTTAATATTCCTGTGGATACTGAAAGTGATAGCCTAAATGCAGCCTTTAGTGCTATTTTAGACTCAATTGGCTTTACTCAAAAAGTACAGGGATCGACCCACTCGGGCAAACACACTTTGGACCTTGTACTGACATACGGTATTGAGTGTGAGGAAATAACAGTCCACCCACATAACCCGGTCCTGTCTGGCCACTTCTTAATAACTTTTGAATTTACTTTAACTGACCATTTTAAATCTGAAAGAAAATTTCATTATAGTAGAACTTTATCAGACAATGCTGTAACAATTTTTAAAGAATCTGTTCCATTCTTACTTTCCTTAGTGTCTCAGGGTAACACAGTGGATGGCAGCAATTCTATCTCTAACCCTTCAGAAATTGATGATCTGGTTCACAGCGTTACGTCCTCATTGCGTTTGGCATTAGATAGTGTAGATTAGATAGGACGCTGACTCCTTGGTTCAACGCAGAGTTGCGTACTTTAAAGCAGAATACTAGGAAGTTGGAGAGAAAATGGCTCTCTACACACCTAGAGGATTCCTATTTAACCTGGAATAACAGTCTATTGCTGTGTAAAAAGACCCTTCGACAAGCTAGAACAGCGTATTTTTCATCATTAATAGAGGCGAATAAAAACAATCCTAGGTTTCTTTTTAGTACAGTTGCCAAACTTACACAGAGTCATAGCTCTGTTGAGCCAACTATTCCCCCAGCTCTTAGCAGTGATGATTTTATGGGATTCTTCATAAATAAAATTAATTCTATTAAAAATAAAATCATTGACATCCTCCCAAACATGATTACTTCTTCCTCAGTAAATGAGGCAGTATCGGAAAGAACTGTAGAACCTCAGTTGTGCTTAGGCTGTTTTGATTCAGTCGAGCTTTCGGAATTATCAAAAATATTAGCCTTATCTAAACCTTCAACTTGTATGTTGGACCCAATTCCAACCAAATTACTTAAAGAAGTGTTCCATTTGGTTCCTGGCCCCATTTTGGATATGATGAATCTATCCTTAGTAAACGGATACGTACCACAGGAATTTAAAATAGCTGTAATTAAACCTTTACTTAAGAAACCTTCCCTTCATCAAGATGACTTAGTGAATTACAGACCTATATCTAACCTTCCTTTCTTATCCAAAGTCCTTGAGAAAATTGTTGCTAATCAAGTCTGTGAGTATTTAAACAATAATGAGCTGTTTGAAGAGTTTTAGTCTGGTTTTAGAGCTAATCATAGCACTGAAACAGCACTGGTGATGGTTACTAATGATATTCTCATGGCCTCAGATAATGGACTGGTGTCTGTTCTGGTTTTGTTAGATCTCAGTGCTGCTTTTGACACAGTCGATCATAATATTCTCTTAGAAAGGCTTGAACATGTTGCAGGGATCAAAGGAACAGCACTAGGCTGGTTTAAATCATATTTGTCTGATAGATTCCAGTTTGTTCATCTAAATGATAAATCATCTTCACTCTCAAGGGTTACTTGTGGAGTTCCACAGGGTTCTGTCCTTGGACCAATTCTTTTCACCATATATATGCTTCCAATTGGTAGAATCATTAGACAGCATGGGATAAATTTCCACAGCTATGCCGATGATACACAACTATATTTATCCATAAATCCTGATGAACCCAGTCAGTTAGGTAGATTACAGGCATGTCTGGAAGACATAAAAGCATGGATGACCCTAAACTTTTTGCTTTTAAATTCTGACAAGACAGAAGTTGCTGTCTTTGGACCAGAAGTTCTTAAACAGAAACTGATTAGTCAATCACTTCATCTGGATGGCATTAAATTGGCCCCCAGTAATAACGTAAAGAACCTCGGCGTTATTTTTGACCGAGACTTGACATTTAAATCCCATATTAAACAGGTTTCTAGGATTTCTTTCTTTCACCTCCGGAATATTGCTAAAATTAGAAACATCCTGTCCAGGAGTGATGCTGAGAAACTAGTCCATGCATTTGTTACCTCAAGGCTGGACTACTGTAATTCTTTACTATCAGGTAGTCCACAAAATGCCATTAAAAGCCTTCCGTTGATCCAAAATGTGGCAGCAAGAGTTCTGATGAATATTAAAAAGAGAGATCACATTTCTCCTGTTTTAGCTTCCCTTCATTGGCTCCCTGTTAAATCCAGAATAGAATTTAAGATCCTTCTTCTTACATACAAAGCCCTTAATAATCAAGCTCCATCATACATCAGAGATCTAATTGTTCCTTATGTTCCTAACAGAGCCCTTCGCTCTCAGACTGCAGGTTTACTTGTAATTCCTAGGATTTCTAAAAGTAGAATGGGAGGCAGATCTTTTAGTTATCAGGCTCCTCTCCTGTGGAACCAGCTCCCAGCTTTAGTCCGTGAGGCAGACACTCTGTTTACTTTTAAGGCCAGGCTTAAAACTTTCCTTTTTGATAAAGTTTATAGTTAGAGTGGCTAAGGTCATCCTGAGCTATCTCTGTAGTTATGCTGCTATAGGCTTAGACTGCTGGAGGACAGACTTACCAATTTTCTTCACTCTGCTACTTCCTTTTCTCCTACGACTCTCCAGTTGTATTACAGTACATTCTGTTATTTCGACTGTTAACTTTGTTTTCTCTCAGTGTTTTTCTCTCCATTGAAGATATACCTGGTCTGGTATCCTGCTTGGCTGCAATGCCCTGTTGGACGGGGGGCATCGACTGGGATGATGCTCCCAGTAACTGAACATCCACTGTGTCCTGTTATTAACTTTTTACTTTCTGTAACATAGAAAGTTCTCTTATATCAGATCTTCTGTTCCTTCGGTGTTTCTGCTCTGTCTTCTCAAACCCCCAGACGGTCGTGGCAGATGGCCGCTCCTACTGAGCCTGGTTCTGTTGGAGGGTTCTTCCTGTTAAAGGGGAGTTTTTCCTCTCCACCGTCGCTACATGCTTGCTCAGTATGAGGGATTGCTGAAGGATTGCTGTGGTTGGAAAGTCTGCATCAACGGGGCCCAACCTCACGCCAATGACTGACACAATCTGCTGGGATTCCTTAAATAGGAAACTTTTTAACTGATTGGAATGTTTGTATAAATGTATTGAAGTGACTTCTTGTTAAGTGCCTTGAGATGACATCTGTTGTGAATTGGTGCTATATAAATAAACTGAATTGAATTGAATTGAATTGATAGGTACAAAAACATCGACAGATAAAAGATAAAGTCATTTTTTGGTAAACTTAACCCTTCATGGGTTACCAGGATGTTAGAATCACTTTTTGGCAAGTGAAACTATCCTTTTTAGTCATTTTGGGAGGTTTTATGACGATGCAAAGGAACCAGCATGCTGTGATAGGTACAATTACATCAACATCAACAGATAATAGATGGTCATTTTTATGTAAACTTGATGCTGTAATCACTTTTTGGCAAGTCCTATGGTCATTTTTAGCAATTTTAGGGATATCTAAGATGATACAAAAGGCCCAGTATGCTGTGATGTGTACAGTAACATCAACAGGTGATTTACATGTAACCAGGATTCTGTAATCACTTTTTGGCAAGGAAAATGGTCATTCTTTTTCGAATTTGGTTCGCATTTATGATCATCCAAAGGACCCAGTAATCTGGATGTGTACAGTAACAATATCAGATAATAAATCAAGTCATTTATAGGTAAATTTAACCCTTCAAGACTAAACAGGATGCTCCAGTCACTTTATGGCAAGTAAAATTGTAGTTTTTTGCCCTGTCCTAGGTACTTATGACAATCCAAAATACTCTGTATGCTGTGATGTGTACAGTAAGTAACATCACAGATAATAAATAAAGCAATAGTGAGACATGTTTAACCCTTCACATGTAACCAGCATGCTATAATCAATCTTTGGCAAGTAAAATGGTCCTGTTTAGCGATTTTGGGGTATCGAAGATGGTGCAAAGAACTCAGTATGCTGTGATGTCTACAATTAAATCAACAAAAAAATTAATGAAGACATTTTGAGGCATATTTAACCCTTCATAGGTAAACAGGATATAACAGGAGTTATAGTTACTTTTTGGCAAGAGAACAATCACAATTCTAAGATATTTTATGTGCGGAATTGTACTATTTATGCTTTATTTTTTCACCTTTAAAGAAAAAAGTCATTTATAGATAGTAACACTGTGTAATTGTAAAACCATAGGAGCTTGATCAGTTTGGTCACATTTTTTCAAGTGAAAATGTGCCATGGAGAGTTTCTATAGTAACAAAAAAATTTTTTAACTTTAGCTTCATGTCAAAATAAAAATTTTTTATTATAAAAACAACGTAAAGAGTAGCTAGTCTATAACACGTTCTGGGATATGACATTAAAATATTGGCAAAACAAACCAGATGAGATCAATAAAATTGTTGAAAAATAATTTCTTTTAATTTACATAACTTTTCCCTTTACATTCAATGCAGCAGGGTCATGTTAAGCTATTTTTAAATTAATATCAAGGTTATAGCATAGACATATCAAATTCTGAGCAAAAACACATATTTCAATTGCAAATATTACATCCAGACTTACATATTGTGACCGTTTAAGATAAACGCCGAACATTTCAAACAACTTCTGAAATAGAAAACACTGCCCTCTGGATAAAATTATAGAAATTAAATTGAGGCAAACATCTCCTAAAGTATTTGACGAGGATATTTGTGCTTTTTCAATGTCTAAAATGTTTGATTTGACAAATTTTAAGCCACAATTGTTGTGAGTTACGTCGAGAAACAGTTCCCTAACTCGTACCCGCTTCCGCGGCGGCTGATCAATTTTTGGCAGACCATCAATTTTTGTGCACAACACCTGATCACCGTCTGGGGATGAGCTGCCTTGCCCGAAGTCTGCGCTCTCCGAGTGCTTTTCCAGTTTAAAGGAGTGACAGTGTGACATTATGTCTGTATGAAAATATGTCCCGGTGAGGCCCCTCCCTACCCTGGTGACATCAGCCGGAGCTCTGCTGATTTTCTACTGAAGCCCCCGATGGTGAAGCATGCACACACAAACATATCCCGCACAGCTTACCTGGAGAAAGCTCGACGTGAACATCGACTGCTTGGTCGTTAACGCTTTTCTGTTTCTTCATGGGAAATAAAAAGAAGAAGTCGTCCCAAGCAGGTAAGATTCCAGCTTCTGTAATTCCCCATTTTCCTCCATGTTTGTTGGAGAGGCTTTTTTGTCACGGAGATGGGAATGTTACTCCACCTAGGAGCGACTTCAACTTTTCACTGTTGGGAAGGCAGCGCAAGTAGTGCGTATTTTTCAGATGCTTGGGGAGAAAACGAGAGCAAACCGACATCTGTTGGATTTTTACAGTCTTTTCAAGTCCTCGTACTACTTTCACACAACAGCTATGTGTGGCTTATTTCCCCCTGCCTCTCTCTGAGTTGAACCGCTGTAGCCGCTCTGAATGTTAACTGAATCATATCCGCTGTTAAACTACCCTAACAGCACGGTTTTTGCTCGAAAGCAGCGACTGTCATCCCCCGTTTAGTCGCTTTTAATCCATTCTTGAGTTCATACCCACTTGTAAAGCAGCGTAAGCCCCGTTAAAATGTAATAAACGTTTGTAGCTGTGCCACAGCCTGATGGGCTTTCTCTATGCTAATGGTCACTTTAGCTTAAGTGGGGTATAGAGGGGATAACACCGGTTGCCATGGCATCCAAAGAAACACAAGGCCAATTTTAAGGGACGATTTAACATCATCACCATCTTTTTCGTCATCTCCATTATTCGCAGCATCTACAGCCCAGACCCAGACTTACAGAGGCCCCAAATGCCCCTAGTCTTATTCTACATCCTCATAGGATTTAGTCCAACATTTAAAGTATCCTAAAGTTTTTTTATATATATATAACTCTCAATATAATTAATGTAAAGGCAATGCTCATGCAAAAATGCAATTTCTTACTCCGTTTATTTTGTGCTTGTGTAGCAAAAAGGCTCATTACATAAGAATTTCAGTGGCTGTAAACCAAGAAAAAGTAGAAAAAGTTAACATTTCCTATTAAAATGATTATGTGAATGTTATAAGGTGAATTTGCTGAAAATAGCTTAAGAATTCGAAGTCAACTGCAGAATACATCCCGAAGTGTAATAAGCAGAGTCAGCAGAAAAAAGTTAGCTAAAATGTCAGCGTTACCTACAATGAGCTAAATTCCAAATGTTAGCCAAAATGCTAGTGTTAGCTAAAATGCTAGTGGTAGCATGTATTCAAACACCAACATGTTGATTAACAATATTTCAATCCATTCAGTATGTTAAAAATTAGATAAAATGAAAATGTTAGCTAAGATTAGCTGAAATGCTAATGTTAGCTAAAATTGTTGCCAAGCACTAACATGGCACTAAACATTAACATAATCCACTTTGGTTTGTAAGGTCTGTTTAATACACATACTACCAATGCTAAAGATGTGTATTGGTAAAACTCTGGCAATGCAATATGTATCACTATACAGGGGAGACGATACGATGTATTGCGATACTGTGAGTAAGTGTATATATTGTGATTTTTAAAACTGAATTTAAATTTCCAGTTTTATTACTAGAGCTCTGGATCCATTGGAATGAAGAAGCTGAAAAACTGCCACAAACTACCAGTCATACTTTTAGTTTTACTTCAAAAAATTACCGTCATCATTAATGGTACCATTCAAATAAAACACAAAAACACTCGGAAATATAATGGCTATTGAAATGATTCTTTCTGTTTATGTATCAGCAGGCTTAGATTAAGAATTGTGGGTCATTTCGTGGGTGTACCTCAATTTGTCTTGGAGTAGGAATTTTGTAAAAATGAGCATGATTTTGCCATTTTTGAATCAGAGTTTTCAGCGAAGAGCAGATTTGTTACACTCAAACAAACAAAACGTATGGAGAAACTGTAACATATCAAAAACGTTGAATTATGAGCGTCAGGAAGGTCTGAAGTAATATTAGGACAAGGCTGATGTTTCTACGTCGCATCATTTATTAGATATGACTAAGGCTGGGCGATATGGCCTCAAATCTATATTGCGATATAATCTAAAGCATGTGCGGTAACGATATCTATTGCAATATATTATTTTATTTTTTTATATATATATGTCAAACTAACAGTTTTTAACATTCTCACTTTCCAGATACATTGCAGCAGAACAACAACTTCAAAAAAGTTTAGAATGCACTTTAAAGAATATGTATTGTGCAAAATGCATTTAAAAATATTCAGATCTTTTTCCAAAAAATGCAGCACAAAAATTATCACAGCATGAAGATGAAGATATTTTGGATAAATTAAAAGCTAAATGTTATGAAAACAAGCTGCACAGTGTTGCGGTTGGTAGCACTGTTGCCTTGCATCAAGAAAGCAAATCCCGGCCGGAGTTTGCATGTTCTCCATGTGCATGCGTGGGTTCTTCCTCCCACAGTCCAAAATAGGAATGTGTATTAGTAAAAATCTGACTATACGATATGTATCGCAACACAAGGGTAAGATGATATACTGTGATTTTCAAAACTGAATTTAACTGTAGAAAAACTGTCAGCGTTTTAAAAATTCCAACCTGTTTCATACTTGACACATCCAGTTTTATTACTACATCTAGTTGTTCCATTGGAACAAAGAAGGTGAAAACAGCCACCAACTATCAGTCATACTTTTATATTTACTACAACAATGACTATTATCAATAATGGTTCCATTCAAATCCTAAATAAAACCCCCAAATGATATATTTTTTTTTGAATAGCGATACAATATCGGGGAAATAAAATATTGTGATATATCAGTGTATAGAGCTCCGGGAGTTGACGTCACTTCTCCCAGCATGCAACAGTTAAAATCGAATGGGCGCCATTGTGGCAGGCAGTCTCCCGCAGTTGTTTTTATTTGCTGCTAACCCAAAGTTAGAAACGGTATATATAGTGGGTACCTGTTGTGCCCCAGGATGCCATAACAGACGCGGATGAGATAAGGGAGAAACGTTCTATAGGATTCCCAAGGATCCAGAATGCAGAAAACGATGGATCATTGCCATGAAACGCGCTAGCGATCAGGCAGAAATGAAGCCGTTTCATATAGGTTTTTTGAGTGATTCACCTGTAATTCAGATTTAATACCGTTTGTTTGATAACTGCTCTTGTATCATTGTGATGCAAATTATTTAGAAATAAAAATACTTTATTTCCTGAGATGATCATACAAAATGTTGCACAAAGACATAACCTAGCAACGGCCCGTTAACCAAAATCAGGACAGGTCTCCCTCCCGGTGATAACAACACAATCCTTTGCAGGAAGATTCCAGATCTGGATCCCGATAACAAACCCCGATTGTGTACATTTATATCCCTCCAGGCTTTTTTATGCTGTAAGCCAGTGATTCTCAACTGTAAACCAACCAACCAGTAGGCTACAGGATGGGAGAAAAAGAACTGAAAAAGAAAATTTGCAATTTTTTTTAAATTATTAAACTACTGTCATAAAAAAGTTCTAGTTTTGTATATAAATAGCTCCTGAATAGAAATTTAAATGTGTTTGGACTGATTTAAAAAAAAGAAGTTTTGAACAAATTTGATATGTTTGTCGATTGTGAGCGCAAATGCAGGTGATAAGCGGTTTCAGCGAGTCACACTGAAGTTCGCTGGCTCTCCAGGGGGGCGGGTGTTACAGCGGTTGTATGAGCTGCGAGAGAAGGTGAAATGGTTTTTGACATAAATCAGATCTGGTGAAGCATCTGGATGACACTATATGTGGCTTGTGTCTCTGTCCTATTTGATCTATATTTGACCGCTTGAATGTCCTTAAACTGTCTTTGTAAGGCCGCGAAACTCATATTTTGTTCATTGCAGACAAAGTGCACACCTTCACACTAAAACTAGACCTCTGGCATGGCGTCAGTGGAGACATGCCTTGTAGACTTTATCACTGATGCGGCATGTCTCACGATTTCTCCTCTCTATTTCAATCAGCGTCTGAGCGCCTGTCAGCAATGAGAAAACTATTTGCGACGTACTATAAAGAGAATTATCGTTCTTTTGCGTGGGTTCGAGATCTGTTTGTGTGCACAGCAAACGAGCAGTCAATTTAGGATGACCAACCATCCTCTTTTCCCCAGACATGCCCACTGTTCATGTGCTGTCCGGGGCATTCGCGGGAGGATTTATAGACTGATGAAAATGTCCGGGTTTTTATTGTTTTCATTGGATCATACTTAAAGTGACTGGTGTGATGCATGTAGAATGACAACCTTTCTCTCATGTAATGTCCTCCCGAGCTGGTACTGATCCGTTTATTGACACCACAGACAGCAAGCTGTGCGCAGCGCTGCTCTGCGCCGAGTTGCACCGCACCGCACCGGGTTATCCTGCATTGCGCAACGCAATTGTGCAGCGCTGAGTTACTGCTGTTTACAAGAAGTCAAAGCACAAGCTTCATGCACAAACCACTAAAGATATACTGTCAAGTCGCAACAAATGGGTGGCGGAGTGCAACATTCACATAGCTGGCATGTGTGTTTCTGTGTGACAAAAGTGGCAAATATCCCAAAGATCAGATGGACACAAAAACTATAAAAAGCCTGAGCCAAGTGAGAGTTGATCTATAAACTGACTGTGGAGGATGAAGATGCAAACTAAACAGAGTAAGCACTTTTTTATGTTGTTTTTGAGTCTGCAGCTGTTTACTTTTATTACAGTGAAAAGAAAATAATACTTGTTTTCTCAGAAGATTATTTCAGATTTTTCTTCAGTTTTTGTCCAGTGCAATTTAAAAAGTAAACTAATATTGTTGCTGGTAACTTTTTTTAATTCAAAAGAGTAACTATTTCTATTATAATTTATTTCCAGAGATTATAAAATCATTTTTCTACTTGTGAAAGGCTTTTTGAAGTTTGTTATTTAACTAATCTTTTCTAACCACATTGAGAATGCACACTTTAAATATGTTAAAATCAAAAGTCTTGGCCAAGTCCTGAAAGTGTTTCAGTACTGTGCCAGGTGTTCTCTTTTTCGGAAATCAAAATATGGTCACCCTATTGATATGCAGGACAAGCTTATTGAGCTGAAGAGTGACAGTAGACTGAAGGAACTCTTTGGCTCCTCCCCTCTTTCGTCATTCTGGGTAGCATTGATGCAGGAATATCCTCAACTCTGTGACGTCGCCTTGAAGATTCTCCTTCCTTTCACGTCGACATATTTGTGTGAGGCAGGATTCTCATAAATGACTGCACTCAAAACAAAATACTACAATCGTGCACAAATCGAGGATGATTTGAGGCTATGTTTATCAAACATTGAGCCAAGAATTGGCACTGGGGCCCCAACTGCAATGAACCAGCTTTGGGGGGGCCCAGCTTGCAAAAGGTTGAGAACCCCTGCTTTAAGCGATGCTCTGGAGTAGGACGAGGGAAAGTTGATCAGGAAATTGTATATGTCAGGGGATGGGCGTCATTTTAGCCTGTGACGCCGGGGATATTTATGATTAATGATTTTTTCCCCCCACCACTTTTAAAAACTTGATGCGGAATTTCTTACCAGCTCTAACATTTACATTTCCACATAATCAGTGTCTGAACGGACTATTATTTAAATCACTTCATTCCACTTTCTTATACATACATATACAGCAGTGGATATGTCGAGGTTTTAAAAGACTCGTAGTCCACTGCAAACATGTTCAGGGCTCAGAGTCCTCCATGTTGCTAGTACTCGTTTAAAGATGGAAAAATACATAAATTATATTTCAAGGGTCTGGCGAAAGTTTCTTTACTGCGGGTGAAAAAATATTTATGGGATATTTTTGTTTGTTTAAGACTCCCAAAGAGAATCGTGTTGATATAGCATAATGTGTTTGTGGAGAGAACATGCCAGAAAATCCCCCAACTTTGCGCTGACAGCGGAATGTTCCCGCTATCTAGGCATCCTGCGCTGCCAGAGAGAGACTTTTCTGAAATTTATGAAAACTGAAATTTATTTGATGCAGAGATCACTGTGCAGAAATGAAAAATTGTCCACAGTCCCTGGCTTTAACTGTGTTCTCAGTTCATGAATCGCAAATCCCGCTGCAGTAAAGTCTGTCTAGAGGTCTAGATAGCGAGAATATTCCGCTGTCAGCGCAAAGTTGGAGGAATATTCTGGCATGTTCTTTCCACATATCACTATATATCAACACAAATCTCTTTGGGAGTCTTAAACAAAACATTATAAACAATTGTATTTTCTCACTCGCAACCCGCCCGCATTAAAGAAACTTCCTCCCGGACCCCTGAAATTTAATTTCACAACTTTATGATGTAAAAACCTTATGCGGGTCCGCCGCAGGTACCCACCCTTTTGCAGGACTCCGAACTGTAAGTTAAAGTTTCTCTGCACAGAACTGCAAGGGTTGCAAAGGGAAAGCGTTTTATTGTTGCACATATTCTTCTGGGGCGAGTATATCAACATTGTTCTATGTGCTATAATGTGGATTTTAATGAAGCCATGCAAGCCAACAGCCTAATGATGGTTTACAGTGCCGTTGGTAAAACAAAACACATAAGCTGATGGCTTTCAACTTTTATTGATGGAATAAAGATGCGATTTTCAACACCTGTTTATTCACTGTAGTGCATAAATGTGAAAGAGATTAATCTTTATAGACTATATGAATAATTAATATTTGTCCCCAGGCATCTTCAAACCACACTTAAGTTTATGGTTATTGTCCCCAGCAACTTTAAAAACAAACTGACGCCGTTGTGAGAGTATGTCCGGTAAAAGGTCCGCTCTGACAGCTTCTGAAGTTTTAAAAAGTATCCCAGGGGCATGGTAAGGGTCGGAGATGTTTAATGTTTTTAATTTCCCGGTATAGACAATAATCTCTTATGTTTTAAAATGGGGAGTAAACTCCGATGGAGTAAAATCACAGCCAGCGACGTTCATTTTGGTGAGGTTCATGCCTGCCAACATGGCGCCGACGCTCTGAGAGTCACGTGACGTCTGGAGCTCTATTGATATTTTCTTACATCCCTAGTCCAAAAACATGACTGTTTTGGCCAAAACACCTGTCCAGGGTATACCCCGCCTCTTACGCGTGACTGCTCGAGATAGGCTCCAGAGCCCCCCGCAACCCTGCATAATGGTTGGATGGATGTTATTAAAACACAAATTTCAAAATGTTCTGCTTTCCTGGTTACTTATTTATAAATGTAATGTTTAACCTAATATTTAATAATAAACCTGGACATACTCGAATTAAAAATGCTTCAAGTTCAACAGTTTCCCTCCCCTGTTAAATGGAAAACCAAAACAAAAATGCACAAGTATTTGAACACATCAGTATTTATCCTCCTTGATGACAGCTTCATGATGACATCAACAACATGCGCAATCACAGTAGGCCGGTATTGTCAAAATCTCTACCTTTGGCTAAATTTATATAATTTCTACCTTAATGTTATGAAATACCTTTTATATTGCCCACGACTAAATATGACTTTATGAATATAGGTCAGAATCCAGGTGACTTGCTCTGAATTTTCCAATGCATTGCCCTATTCACTCTTGGGTGATGCCACATTGCTTCAAGTTGATTTACCACAAATCTGTAACTGTCACATCATTTATAGTCACATTTCCTGATATATAATAATAATGGGTGAGTGAGCTGAAGTTGTTTGTGGAACTTCAGAAAAGTAGAAAAGAGTAATTTAGCTAGAGTGTGTCACTCTAGCTTAATTGCCTAGCGACCATAGCGATACATGTAGATTTTTTTAGGTTTTCCATTCATTTCAATGTGAGTAAAAAAGCATAAAAAGTGGAATATTATAAAAAAGTATGAGAGTTATGAAAAGAATAAGTCATAGCTGAAAAGAGCAGAATAAGCAGAAGTTGAATGGTTAAAATAGCAAAAAGTATGCAGAAGTAGTTAAAGTTCAAAAAACGTACAAGAATAAGAAGAATAAAGAGGTATTAGGTATTAGTTATTGTGGTGTTAGGGACCACACAAATAGCTAGAATTTTGTGAATACTTAAGATCCTTTCTAAAACTGTTTCTCACTGCTTATTTTTTATTAGTTCAAAGAACTAAATATATCTTAGTATGCGGTTCCAAGATGCTAAAAGTCATAGAGTGTTTGAAGCAGAAGAGAAAACATCATGAAAACAAGCAGATAAGTATATTTTCTGTGATGTCTTTATGTTTTGGAACTTCATTATTTTAACTGATCCTTTATACTGACAGATGCTAACTTAACTTTTGTTAAAGAGGAGTTTTTCCTCTCCACCGTCGCTACATGCTTGCTCAGTATGAGGGATTGCTGAAGGATTGCAGTGGTTGGAAAGTCTGCATCAACGGGGCCCAACCTCACGCCAATGACTGACGCAATCTGCTGGGATTCCTTAAATAGGAAACTCTTTAACTGATTGTAATGTTTGTATAAATGTATTGAAATGACTTCTTGTTAAGTGCCTTGAGATGACATCTGTTGTGAATCGGCGCTATATAAATAAAACTGAATTGAATTGAATTGAAGTAGATTTTTGCTGACATTTGCATTTTAGGAAGATTTTAACATACAGAATGGATAAAGTCAATGTTAACAAACATGATAGTGTTTGCCAACATGCTACTACAAGCATTTAAGATATTACTAGTATTTGATTTAACATGAGTTCTTAAGTTAATTTTGACTTAAGAGCTAAAGTTACCTGACTAAATTTATCATGTTAATGTTTAGTGCTATGTTAATATTTGCCAACATGCTACCACTAGCATTTTAGCTAACATTAGCATTTAAGCAAATTTAGCTAACATTTCAATTTTAGCTAGTTTTTAATATACTGAATGGATTGAATTATTGTTAACCAACATGTTTATATTTGCCAACATGTTACAACTAGCATTTTAGCTAACACGAGCCTTTTAGCTATTTTTCAGTAATATTGGTCTTTTAGCTCTTTGTTAATATACTGAATGGATTGAATTATTGTTAACCAACATGTTACTGTTTTCCTACATGCTACCACTACCGTTTTGGGTAGAATTAGGAATTTAGCTGATTTTAGGTAACACTGGCAGTTTAGCTAATTGTGAGTGTTTTTCTATGTAATAGGGTTGGCAGACTATTTCATTCTGCTGATTCTTATTCTTACACTTTAGCAAGTCATCTGCAGTTGATTTCAAATACTTCAGCTATTTTCTGCAAATAAATTAAGCTTAAAGCATTCACACAGCATTTTTGCTGGAAAAGCAACTTTTTCTAGTTTTCAAACTGAGTTCCAGACTTTTTTACACAATTACCAATACACCAGATGTATCCACATCCATCTAATGGGAGACATGTAAGGTACATTCACGTGGTCTGATAATTTCTTATGAAAGAAGTAAAAATCGGACACAATTAGAGGAACAACCTAGGCTAGACCTACAACTTTCTGAATGTGAGCATGCGTACAACCAGAACCAAACTGAGATTAACTTGAAAACTCCTTTGGCTACAAGATCAACACTCAATTCATTGCTCACACTTTTTGTGTGAGCAAAACATAAGATTTGCTAAACAAAAATTCTACCAATTTGGTAATAGGCCAAGCAAGTATCTGGCTCATTTGGTGAAGAGAAGGGCTGACTCAAAACATACCCATGGTTAAAAGACTTTTCTAGTAAGGTGCCGATGGATAGTAAAGGCATAAATAAGATTTTTACTGATTAATATAAGAAACTTTATTCAAATGAATACCCAGCTGAGGCCCCAGGAATGATGGAGATTTTTTTTCTCTGGCATAACTCTCACCCAAGGATGATCAAAAATTAGACTTGAATAAACCTATAATGTTGGAAGAAGTAAAAGAAGTTGCAAGTACCCTACACTCAGGAAAAGCACTGGGCCCTGATGGGGCCGAGTTTTCTGGATTCTGACTTTTTAAAATAATTTAAATCAGTGTTGCTGAAGCCTTTACTGAATATGTTTAATCATTCGCGTGGAACTGGTGCCCTCCCAAAAACACTTACCGAGGCAAACATTAGCTCGATTCTTAAGAAAGATAAACCAGATAATGATTGCTCATCTTATCGGCCTATCAGCCTGTTAAACACAGACTTCAAGCTCCTATCTAAAGTTTTAGCTTTGAGGCTGGAAAAGATTCTTCCAAACATCATTAATAAGGACCAAACAGGGTTCATCACTGGAAGGAATCCGTGTAATAATGTAAAAAAACTGCGTAATATCATTCAGTTGTGCCAACAAAAAAATATTGACCGAATGGTCGTGTCACTGGACGCAGAAAAGGCATTCAACCTCACACTTAAAATGTTTGATCTGGGCGAGAATTTTATTAATTGGGTGAGATTACGCTATCATAATCCGATGGCGGCAGTTATTACAAACTTTAATGTTCTCCATACTTTGTGCTGGGAAGGGGCACCCGGCAAGGTTGCCCACTGTCGCCATTACTGTTCGCTGTTGCAGTTGAGCCGCTAGCTGAAACTATAAGAACCTATCCTAGTATTGATGGCATATTAGTTAATCAAAGACATCCCAGAGTGTCACTATATGTGGACGGTATCCTATGGTTTATTACAAGACTGACAGTATCCATTCCTGCAGTTTTTGATGTTATTAATGTTTTCTCTGGTTATAAAATAAATTTCAATAAATCAGAAGCAATTCCTTTCAGCCAAATATATCACGCTATACCCCCAGGGGTCTCTCCCTTTAGGTGGGCCACACAAGGCTTTGTGTATCTGGGTATTTTTGTCACTCCTGTGCTTCAAAATATTTATAAAACTTACTTCATTCCTCTGCTCAAACGCACCGATTTAGATAGATGGCCATGTTTGCCTCTGTCAATGTTGGGTAGAGTCTCCCTAATTAAGTTGAATATCTTGCCCAGACAGCTCTACAAGTTTCAAATGATACCAATACTATTAAATAATAACACCATTAAGATACTATAGATACTTGGCTGCGTGCATGTATCTGGAACCATAGGAGGCCACAACTTAAATTCGCAAAGTTGCAGCTCCCATCACATCAAGGTGGGATGGCAGTCTCTAACATTAGGTTATACCAATTCACTTTTCAATTTCGGTATCTGGTGGAATCAACTCTTGACTCTGTCTGGCTAGATATTGAGGCATTCAATCTGGGTAAGCCATTGGCATTGTCTAGTCTCCCTTTAACTCTGAACCGGAAAGATTCATGGGTTGCAGATGTAATTGGATTATCAATTTTACCTTGAAAGCTTGGGAAATATGATCAGAAAATTGGAAAAGAGAACCAATATTCTCTCACCAATTACCCCAATACTAAAAAATACACATTTTCCTCCAGGATTGATAGACAAGGCATCCTCCTTATGGGAAAAGGCAGGTATTAAAACTTTGAAGGGCTTATTTGAGGATGATAGAATGATGTCATTTGGCCAGTTAAGACAAAGATTTAACCTGCCTCGAAAATACTTTTTCAGGTTCCTGCAGAGCAGAAATTTTGTTCAGAGTCAGACTGGGTGTACGTTTAATCTGGGAATGGCACCAATTGAGCTAATACTTGATAAAATACTTAGTAATAGATGTATAGTTAGGCATTGCTATGAGGCTCTTTCTAAATCCAATAAAGTAAACAATGCAGCCCTGCAAATGTGGGCTCAAGATCTTGGAATGGAGACAGATGAAGGTAGAGGCATAGGTATATGGAAATGTGCAAGCAATTATCTAAAGCAATGAAACAAAGTATTGCATCGCCTTCAGATATCACCCCAACTCTTACATAAAATGGACCCAAAAAAGTCAGATATGTGTGTTAAGTGTAATAAGGAGATTTGTAGCTATACACCATCTGGACCTGTACCCATATCCAGGAGTTCTGGATTAAAGTAGTGAACCTGTGAACACTGTGAACTTTCCCCATGTAAACATTTGCTTTGTCCAATCTGCTTCAAAGTTCTGATGTCGGTGTGATTCTATAGGATCTTACGATTCTAACCATATGTCAATCATCCAAATTGGCCAATAGAAACTGGAGTTACAGGTCTGCGTAATTCTAAAAACAGATATTTTGTTTACCTCGGGGGCGAGTGCTGTGACGCAGTTACGCGCAGGTGAGCAGATGACGATTTAGCTTCGATTGTTTTGTTTCCGTTCGAAAAATGGCACTTCAAGAGAAGACTTTATAGTTTGCTCTCTGAAGGATTTTGTATCGTATTAATTGTAAATTGGGATTTTTAGTTATTTTAAAGTTTCTTAAACATATCTGAGACCAGAAGTTTTGATCCAAGCTGACTGCTGGCATTTGTAACTAAACTGTATTGAGCCTAAATGTACCTTTTATAATAAATTTAATTTGTTGATAGTCTGAAAATTTATCGCGGGTGAATGACAGACAGACCACTCAGGGCTGGGATTTTTCTGCTGGTGGTTTGTAGGATAGGGTCAGGGAAGGTGGGCCAGATGGGGAGGGTCGTTGGGCCAGATGTGGCCCGCGGGCCTCCATTTGCATACGCCTGGTCTAGGCCATTTTTATTTCTCTGAACTTGACTATCGGTTGCGTCCGTAATGATTATTCCTGTTCGGATGTTAATCGTGTACTTATTGGATGAATATGGGTTGCTGTGGTAATGATTGCACTAACAGGCTGTCTAAGAAGTCTCTGCTCCATTGTTTTTGGTAAGTAAAAGTATATTTCTGTTATGCATTTAAGATAATGCTGCTTGGTCAAAAATGGGTTGAAATGATCACATTTCTTCTTGACATACTGATTCTTAAAACTTGTTTTAATTAAAATACATATAGTTTTAGTGAAAGTAATGGACCAACAAGGCTTCATGCTTTTATTCGACAAAATTATTGAATCTGCCTTCTAGGAGGTAGCAGAGTCGCTCAACCACGGTTTTCTAGCTAAAAGCGCCCGCTATCCTCTGTTCGGTTAGCTGCGGGTTAGCTCAGTTAACTCGTTGCTACTTTGGCTCAGTGTTTGATGGTTGTTAATCATATGTCTCAACTAGGGATGGGCATTCGCTTAAACGGTCTTCATCGATCATCGGGAGAATTAACGATCGATTTTCGATTAATCATTGATATTTTTATATTAAAATTCAGTGTTAATAGGCTATATTAAAATGCAGTGAGAATAGAAATATAGCGTGTTTCCTCATTGAGATCTTCATTACAAGTGGGACACCTCTTGTGGCAGTTAAACGGAATTATTTCACGGTACTTGCACAAAGAAAATATGCGCTATAAGCAGCGAGCCGACAGCTAAAAGATGGTACTCATTAACACAACTGATGTTCATATTTTTTTTCTTCTAAAAAAAAGTCATATTAAACAATAACTTAATAAAAAAAATTTATAATACATATAGGTCTGATAGTTGTGTGTTACACTTGGCAAAACCTAGCAAAAAAGACAGTCGAGAAAGAGGATGAGAGAGATCAGCGTACCTAACAATAAATTAGGCTCATTAACAGAGTAAAAAGGACAAGAAAAAAAAGAAACCGTAACTTATATACAACTTTAGCACCAGTCTACTGGTTTTTGTTGAGGAAGATGAGCATGTTAACAGGCGCTGGGGTCAGAAGCGAAAGCAGCCTGGTGAGCAGACTGACGATCACCAGGCTGCTGTCGCGTCTGACCTGCAGCGCCGAGATCACCTGCTGTGAGGGGACAGACGTCGTTGTGATACACATACCTCCATGCTAACCTGGCAAGCCTCTGGAATCTTGTTTAATTCATTTTCCACCACTGTGTAGGGGTGCAATCCAGGGGAGGCGGAGCCTCCCTCTGAAAGTAATCGGTGAGTAAGTTTCTCTGCTCTTTGTGCATCTCGGCTCCTCTATGCTAACACCGACTTGATGCTAGGTTGGAAGTGTGTTCAGGTAATTATACACAGCTTCGCAGTGTTGGCAGTGAACACAGACTTTTTTGTTTGTTTTTTTAGTCAAAGTGGTCCCACGCCACACTTTGCTGCGACCTCTTCATGACAATGCCACTTTTGAAATACACAGAAACTGAGTCGGCCTGTGGGTTTTATTTTCAGTCATCGTCCTCGTGTGCTAAAGTGTTTAATTACTGCCACATAGCAAAATTAATTACATTCCTTCAAAACTCACACTACGCAACAGAACATGTGTTGATCGGTAAAAAAAATGTCATCGATGAAATTCTTAATGATCAATTAACTGATCGTCGCTTAATTATGCCCATTCCTAGTCTTAACTCCACTTGTCATCCATCACCAGAATGATTTTATTTGGATGGTTTCTTTCTATTCCTTAGACCTCATTTGCGGATTTGCATTAGTCACATTTTTACTCTCTTTTTCAGATCTAATTTCACTTTGATGTCGTTTTATTGCACAGTCAAAGGTTGTGTGATGGCTCCATCAGCACTGACACAACCACAGAATAATTCTGCTTCCGATCTCAGAAGAAGCTAAAGAAGTTGGAGCTCAATTCTTAAAAATCAGCTGAAGAAGGCTTTTCATGGTTGGTGCTGATCTGTGGGCAGACATTATGTGCAGATAAGATAATGGAATCAGTGCCTGGCAAGAAAAACTGCAGTCATTTTAAAATTTTATTGGATTCTCATCAAGTGTTTTTTTTTCTTGTAAACTTACCGTGTTAAGAAACTAACAGTAATGGTCTAATTCCTTTTTCCTTTTCCTGTTTTGAAGAACTTTCACCCTGAAGAGTAAGCTAATTACTGAGTAGAAGTTTTCCTGTTTATCAGAAAAATCCAGTCACTTTTACTGTGGAGTTCTATGTTGTATTGGAATGACTGTGTTTTTACCGGTCCTTAGAATGCAAAGTAGAAAAACAACACATAACATCATTGCAGTATATTTTAGATTATATTTAGCTACTTCTTTCTCCTTTAGTTCAAGTTTTATATATGTTTTACAATAGGATTAAAATGCTCTGCATAGTATTTATACACAAAGTGGTATTTAATGTGTAACAAGCTCTAAGGCCTGTCTAGAAACTTGGTAGGACTGTTGTGAGCTTCATTTGTTACATAAACCGTTCATTAAACTGATTGTAAGGTTGTTTTTCTGCTACAGACATGAAAGCTTACCATTGCTATGGCAACTGATCTTTGGTTATAAAAGAGTTTTGAACATTCTTTGGCATTTTCACTTATACAGTAATACAAAATTTGTCATTATTATGATTACTTTAATTATGATCAGCCTAATTAGTTGATGCCCCTTTGAGCCCTTAGTGCCCTTTGTGCATTGTGTGATGCATGTGGGCGGAGCACCAACACTGTTTACAGTAGGGCAAAAAAGTATTTGGCAGGGTTGTCTGACATAAAAAGACTAGAGAGGTCTGTAATTTACATCATAGGTACACTTCGGGTTTGAGTTACAGAATGCGGAAAGAAATCAAGGAAATCACATTGTATCATTTTTAAATAATCTGTTTGTATAACTGTGCAGAAAATAAGTAGTCCCATCTTCACAGGTTCGCACAATGCACATGCAAGATGAATGACAGCCGACAAGGCAGAAACTCGAATTCGTTTGGTCTATGGGAGGAAGGCGGGACTTCAAATATTGGAGCACTAGCCTTTTATCATAGTATTGAACCAACTATCATTTTAAAGATGTAGAAAACTTTGACTCACACGCACACACACACACACACACACACACACACATACACACATATATATATAAATAATTTGGACTGCAGGTTTAATGGTTCCATTCAAATTCTAAAAAATTAAATACAACACTGTCATATCAATATTTTTGCATCCTTTCCCTTCACCGTGTGCTAAACTGACTAAAGATGAATTTATTGCTACAGACATTAAAGTTTACAATTTCTTTCGCTTTCTTGGCTAAAAAGATTATGCTGTTTGATTCTAGACTTCTCATTGATACAAGTTGGTTGTTACAGTATAAATGACCCTTTAACATAATCTACAGAGTTTGTTGTCACCTCTTAGCAGTTTGGAGAAGCATATTCCTGAAATTGACAAAAATGCCTGTCCTGGATAGGCATTATCAGGTATTTGACTTGATATCTCTCCAAAAATTTACAGTAGCATTATATTTATTCTGGAAATAGTATGGGAAAGTAGTATGTAGTTCGCGAATAATTTTTTTTTAAATGGAATTCAATATCAGACATGGACATGTGGTTGTGAAATGTCAAAAACTTCGATGAAACACGAAGACGGACTGAGCGCTCGGCGCGAAGCTAGAGGGTGGGCCTTCACTCCCTAACCCTGCGCCCCAGCACCCCATCACCTAAAGCAGTGGTCCCCAAAAATTTTTTCGCCATGGACCGGTTTAATATCAGACTATATTTTCACGGACCGGCCTTTAAGGTATGGTGAATAAATGATAACGGACGGTATAAACAGAGTATTTTTTAAATTATAACAATAGAGGTAAATCCAATGTGTATTCGGATCTTTATTAACAGCGTCCTTCTAACATCGAGCAGACATATAAAAAAAACACAGAAACAAATAGAAAGTGCATTAAACATGTAACTCACTACAACGCTGAATCAGTGAGAGCCTTGGGCCTTTTCCCCTTTCCAAAGAAACGATCGAGAGACATTAGTTTTTTTATCCATCTTGCTAGATTGTTGGATTAATTTTAGCGGTAACTTATCACGTGACCAATAAAAGCCTCTTGACGTGTCATAACTGACCTATGTAATGGGGATATCCGGTCATTTTTCAAATTAAAACAGCAGTCACACTCAGATAATAAATACAACGGAAATACTGTAAGTTATTTATTCTTTCTGTGTGGCCTGGGGCCCGGTACCACATGACCCATGGCCCCGTACCGGTCTGCGGCCCGGGGGTTGCGGACCCCTGACCTAAAGCACCTCCGTTTTCGTCTGTTGTTCGCAGGACACCTCCCTGTCAGGGACAGGCCTGCTGTTGAACCAGCATTTATCTGGTTGTAAGATTCTTGTGGCCGGGTATCTCAACTCTGTGACAGACACACAGGGTAGCCAGCTGCCACTAGCGCAGTAGTACAGAGCCAGGCTTGTTTAAATGGAGTCTCGGAGCTAACCAATCAGGCTTTAGGCCATTGTTAGAAACGCCCCCCTTATTGGAATACACTTCATTAAATAAATAAATGTGGAAATAAATAATTAAATAAATGTGGAAATAAATAAATAAATGTGGGGGGAAAAAATAAATGTGCAAATAAATAAATCTTTTTTTTATTCATTCCCACATTTCTTTTTTCCCCAATTGTATTTCCCCAATTATTTATTTATTTACTGTCAATTTTGCCAGGGACTGTCCATGGTGTGCAACATCCTGGATGTTAAATGGCTAGATTAATCAATCAAAATTAATGCGTTTGAATGTTGTTATTGTGTTTTCTATTGGTTTATCCTTACACATTCCAGTTTCAGTGCTCTGAAATGGTGACTGCCAAATAGATTTATCTCATCAGGTATTCTGTACATACCCATACATAAGTTAATAGAAATGTTGCCTTTTCTATTCATATAAATGTTTCTTTCATATTTCTTAATTTCTTTATGGTATTTTTCTTATATATGGTATCTTTAGGAAGAGAAATATAGCAAAACATGTTATACATCAAAACTAACAAAATGGAGAATATGAAATATAATAAACTGACTATATCCTGAGTAACTCATTGCAAGGGCTTTTGGTTTTAAACACTTAATGTGCAAAGAAGAATTCTTCATAAAATGTTTTCAGTCAACTCTGTCTTCTGTCAGAGGCTTCTTCAGATTCGCTGTAATGTAATACAATGCAAACTGCTACAGAAGATACTTCCTGCCCACAGCCATCACCATCTACAACAACTCTTTAAAGCAACACTAAGTAGGTTTTGCTCTCGGGGTCCCCCTACAGTTGGGAAAAATGTATTGTTTTCTACTACTGTCATAAAATGTGTTATGGTTACACCAGGGGATTAATGTGCATTGACAAGCGATACCCTCTAATGTTACAGATTTTCACGTCTTGGGCAGCCTTAGCCTTCGTTGCGTGTCAAATGTCCTCATCCCAGGTACATTTTCTATATTTCAGCATGTCATATGTACGGCCGCGTAGAGCTGTCAGCCATATAATAAAGAAATTAGACCTTTTCACGTTATAACATGATAGTTCATTGTAAAAACGTGAAACTGTCATGTAATAACGTGATAGTTTTAAGTTGTTTTCACGTCTTTACAATAAACTATCATGTTATAACTTGATATGCTCTAATTTCTTTATTATATGGCTGACAGCACTGTTCTGACGATCTGTGCTACCTCAGAATGTCCCACCGTAGTTCGTATCTGTCGGTGCTACCCCTCGAAAAGTATGTTTACATGCCAAAAACAACAACTGTTAGCTTTGATGTTAAACATAATCCTCGGAAAATATTTTTCAAGGGAAGGGATTGAAGTGGCAGTTTAGCAGTAATCCCTAACATAGCAAAAATGTATGAATAACAAAAACTTTTCTTTTAATACACAGAACATGCTACCCGTTTAATATAAAGCTAAAACTAGCACATAAAGATGCTCCTTGATCAGAATATCCTACCTGTTAAATAGGTCTATAGATGAATAGCACACTCTGGAAATCTGTTATTAGTTTGTAAAGCAGCTAATGAATATATACCAAGCCAGTAAGACGTAGAGCAGATAGCAATATTATTACTCCAAAATATTAAAATGTAGTATGATTATAAGCACAAATAGCCTGCAAATTACATTGCATTTACTCTACGACTCTAATTAATGGGACTTGTTTACATGCAGTATAACGATATCACAGAAGTGAAACTAACATACAAGGGCTGTCATGTAAACTTGAAACAAGTAGTTTAAGGAAAGCCTTAAAATATTTTGAATAAAAATTTGCCAGTAATAAAATAATTTGAATAAAACTCACCGTAAACTTCAAAGAAATAAAACAGACAAAATGGATCTTCCAGGTAGGAATTCTTGATGACAGATTTGCTGAGTAAGCGAATTGTGACGTAACATCGAAATGTGCATGTGCAGAGCTACAGGGTAGCACGGATTGAGGGGTAGCACAGATAGGCAGAACACTGGCGTACATATGAATACAATTTCGGCTCTGTCATGATGAAAATTGTTCAAGCTACCTGCTGCTAGGTATCATCCATTTATATGTACCTGCCGAGTATGCTCCACCCAGAGAGCCTTGCAGGATGCTGTTAGGATTCTGTGTCTGTGTGCTGGAGGTTGTGTTTTCTCCTACCTTCTTCCTAGGGGGCATGGCAGGCAGCAGCCAGCAGGTGTGCCTCATCTAGGCTCGTCAGGAACCAGCTTAAAAGGGGAGTGGATGCTGCATGCTGGCGCCAGATGGTTCTCGCAGCTATGCGTGGTAACATGGTCTAAGATTATCTTCATGCTTTTCCAAGTTTTGTTTATCTAGAGAGAAAACTTTGAACTTTTCTTGAACTCACTTTCCTTGTTGATCTGGCAGATCTTGATTCACTGAAGCTCCCAACCATGGACAACTGACCTCCTCTGTTCTCCTTCTGGAAACGGACCTGGAAACCTACCCACTTCTGGATACATCAAGCCACTGTCACCCTGCGTCTGCTCCGGTCGCTCCCGTGGTCAGCCTCTGCTCCATTCCTCCCCGCTGGTTCATCAGGTCCACATCACCTCTGTCATCACTCTGCTCGCCTGTCTGTTCTCCAACTCCTCTAACAGAAGACAAGCAAAATTAACGCAAACCTCCAGGCAGCCTCAGACCACAGGACCTGTCTGTCGTTCCCCCCAAAGCTATTCCACCTCTGGATTTCCTGTAAGATCTGCACCTTTAATACTCTCCATCCACCTTTCTACAGTATTTAATTGTCTTACCTTTACTGCAGCCGTTGTTCCCGCCCGAGGTCCATCAGGAAACTTACCTTTGCTGTTAAAATAAAACCTAATTTTTACTACCAGAACCATTCGCCTCCACTCTGGTTTTTTGTGCTGCACTTAGAGCTTATTACAAACCCAAAATGACAGATGCTCCACCTACCGGCTTTTGTGAAGCCTGCTGTAAAGCAAGTCGCATTTGTAGTCTCATTTGAACTACAAAACCGCTACCCGAAGACCCAAAGTTACATGGTGCTGTTATGGCTGATAGAGGGCCGCAAAGCGAATGTAGAAGTGCCATTTCACCCTGTTATGAGTTGATGAACCACTGACACGAGATTGGAAACATTATTTTAAGGTAAAAAAACTCTTTAGTGTTGCTTTAAGTTGACCATTTAGTTGTGCTTGTTACTTTAAAGGTTGACTCTGCAGATTCGCATACAGTTTTTCACTGTCACGTTTGCACCCTGTAGTGCAGCTCTGCGTCATTGCCAGACATGATTCTGGATTTTTCTTTGTTTCCGGACACACAAAGCCTCATCATTGATAGAGTCTTTGTGTTTTTCACCAGATTCATTGGCTGCCACTAACGTGCAACTGCTGGATCAGATTAAATCCATGTAGTCCTAAAGCAAATAATGGAAGTTGTTATATTGGATTTTCTTGAGAATCAACAAGAGAACCTATGCATTTTGTGTTTTTATATATTTTTATGTTTCTTAGTTAGAAGCCTCCTTCTTGACTACTGAGCAGGCAAGAACAATATGTTATAGGTGGTGCACAAAGAAATCTAGCAGGCAGGGAGAGCATGTGCAGATCTAGCAGCCTCTCATCACAAAGGCATTTCCTCCCTAGCCACTTCCTGTTAAGGAACAGTTGTCTTTAAACTTCGAGCAGAGGCCCAGAATGCTCTCGGGGCTAATTTTTAGCCGAGGGCTGAAAGAGTTGTTCGGTCATCGGGATGCCTTTATTGCTGTGGGCAAAACATTACCTTAGGTTTGACCTTGTCCACTGGGCTGTGTTACAGCTGAGGGTTCATTACTGTCATCAACTGCAATCTTCTACATAGACACAAAAGATGTACCCCTTTCTAAGTACACAGCAGTCCAAACTGATCATGGTGTACAGGCAGGAATGTTCCGTACTGATTTATGATGTGTGAAGAGAAATATCCTGACAAAAAATTTTATGAGCGGCAGAAAGCGTGAAGGTATACCTAATTTACTGATAAGCTCAGAAGCTGGTAAAACATGTAATTGCATTATAATATATAAAACTGGATTCCATGCACATCAAGCCATTTACAAAGCACTAGTTTGGCATAACTGGGGTCACTTGTCTACAAAAAAATATAATAAATTATTAAATATTTACTATTATTCCAATATAATGGTGCTGTCATGTTCAGTTGATTTTAATCCAATCCAGATGATCCAAATCATTCCAAACATAATTCAAATGAAACCAGTGGTGTTTCACTAGTACTAATTTGATTACAGTTATCCAAGAAAATCAGCAAACTGCATCAAATCTTAGCTTTAATTCAGTTCCCCAGCATTACTTACTCCCAGTGTGCAAGAAAAGACTTCCACCTAAATCAGTTATGAAGTGCAGGTTGGGAGGGGGTGTGTGTTAAAGGACTGAATAAAGGCATAAACAAAGATAAAGCAGTAGGCCAGGAATACTTGTACTGATTCCCACAGGGAACGCAGAAAGAAAAAAATTTTAATGTAGTTTTTTCTTTCAAGAGTATCTAGTTGCAAACCTTGGAGCATCCTAGCTGCAGACTAGGATTAGAAGTTTTTTTTTACTGTTTTTTATATTATTCATAGCTCAAAGTCACCTGTTCTTCAAAATTGTAGAAAATGCACATTTAAACACACAATCTGAAGTAAAGTGTTTGCAACTTGTGTGATCTATAAGTTAGCTATTTTTTTACACAGTTTTTACATCAGTTACTTGAAAGTCAATCAGAAATGTTAAAAATGAGACTGAAACATATGGACAAAAGTTCTGTTTTATAGTGATACATGTTAGTAGCATATTTGTTCATCAATACTTGCTATACTTCTACAATAGTCCTAAATGACTACAGTGGAACCCTGACATTTACAGGGGTTAGGAATGACAACCTAGTACGAATAGCTGAAATCCGCAAATACTTAAGACCCCCTCTAAAAACACATATAACTACCTATTGTAATAGTTCAAACCTGAAATATATCTTAAAGCTGGGGTACATAGTTTTGAATTTTCAAGTAACTTAAAAAATGCTTTAATTTTACAATCTGAGCTTGTTCTTTGATATAAAGTGTGTAATCTTTCTGAATTCATATTTAGTACCTCCCCTGGCCTCTACAGCAAAGCGAATGATTTACGTTAACCTAGAGCAGTGACCAATAGAATTGCGTATCCACAAATGAGAGCTGTCGATCAACAAGAAGGGCCCTGCCCCAGTCCCCAGCGTGCACTACGGTGTGACGTGCCACAGTCAGCTTAGCAGTAAACAGTAAATGGCTAATGTTTTGGTGAAAAAAACTTCCCTACCTCAGAAAACGGCATAGTAAAAAGTTGTTAAATGTTGGATCATTGCAGTGCTCTCTCTGTTGACTCCGCTTTCTCTGCGTGTGCACGGTATGAGGCGTGGCTTTCAGCTCCTTCCAGAAGGGAATGGGGAGCAGGAGTGGGAGGTATAGCTGTTTACATTTCTACATCTCCTTCTCTTTTTGATGACCTCATGCTACAGACCGCAGCTTTAAAGAGCAGGTTGCAGGTTAGATCTCACGCTTACACCACTGTTTAGAGAAATATAGTAGGAAGTGTTTCCAAATGAAAATATAGACATACGTAAATTATTTGGACTTTTGGAGTTGTTTTCTTGAGAAATTTAACCTCCGTGAGAACAGAAGTGACGTACCTGTCAGACCTGTCAGCTCGATCAAGAGAAACCTATGGATTTTAATGCAAGCTCTGACACATAAGAAACTTTACTTGTTTAAAACTACACATGGCATGCGTCAGCGTCTGTCAGACCCGCCAAGACCTGCTCCCCAACAACCGCAGTTTTTAACTGGTTTTAAATCCTTTTAAAGACTGGTTCTAACTGATTTTAACACCACTAACTAAATAATCTGGACGTTTTTATCGGATTGTTTTTATCGGTGGGGACTACTTCTCTCCCCACACCATGCCTCCACTCACCTGCCGTCCTTGGTGTGATGGCTTCACAAAACTCAACCAGAGGGTTCTGGAGTTGGAGCAGAGGATTTGAACACTCCACCAAATACAGGACCATGAGCGCGACGTGGACATCATTTTCGGACTTTCGCCGCCGCCAACAGTGACAAGCTGGCGGACACTATTCCCTGCCAGCCCTGCAAAGCTGTGGAGGGGGATCCTGGTTCTTGCTGGTTCTCAAGGGGATTCGGGGTCCCAAACGCCAGCGTGTCATCTGCTGCAGAAGAGGAGTGCCAGCCCGTATCAGCTCCACTCCGATTCTACAGGGTGCCCGGACAACGGTTGGGCCCGGCTGCGATGGAGGCGCTTGGAGCAGCCGCCACGCTCTCCTCCAACCTGGCTGCCATTATCAAACCGTTTCAGCACCCTGGATGCAGATTTTCCTCCTCTGACAGCCCCTGGTACCGCAGCTCCGTAGGATTGCAACCCCATCCCTCCACCCAGTCTACCACAGTGTTTCCCACACATAGACGAATCTGTGGCGGTGCACCGCAGATTAAACTCCGACCGCCACAGATTCAACACCGACCCAAAAACATACAAAATTCAACACCGACCGCCACATATTGCGTTTCTTTTTTACGCTATTTAAAACACGCAGTGTATTCGTTCAGCTGCATTTCCTTTCCCTGCTCTTTCTTCGTCTGTCACTCACGCGTCTCTCTCGCTCTCTCACACATACACACACACAGCCCCTCCCCTCCGTGCACACCACATCTGTCTGGATCACCTGTGGAAGACGTGGCCTATTTGGTGCAAAAAAGACGGCTAGCGAAAGGTTGGTATGTCGTAAACACTTTTAATACACAATCACAGATTAAAAAGTGCTATAAAATATTTAATATTCTGAATACAATCAGTGTTGCCAACGTAGCGACTTTGTCGCTATTTCTAATGACTTTTCAGACCCCCTTAACGACATTTTTTTTTTTCAAAAAGCGCCTTGCAACAAATCTAGCGACATTTCTGACCACCCTTAGCTACTTTCTGTGAAACTTTGTCACCGATATTTCCTGCAGTTTAGAGACCCAGCTTGCTCCTTCCCGTCAGAGGATGTCGACTGACCAATCATAAACCTTTTTCGGTTCATTTCACCCACTCACAAACAAAGTTGTTTAGTAGATAATCTTAATTCAAAAGTAAAAAATAAATCTGCATGTATATAAGACCGATCTTTCAACGTGAATTAAGGCAGAAGCTTGTCTGTCCTACGCTGCATCGCACACCTGTGGTGCATTCAAGAAACGTTCGAAATGTATGGTGAGTTCAAAAACGTAGGACATTTAAAACTTATGACAAAAAAAACCCCACTGAAAATAATACCATAAGCAATAAACTTCTGTTTAATGGCGGTTGGCTAGAAACATTTGATGCATGCTAAATTCGCCTTACTTATTTTTACAAAGTAATAAAAAACAAACAACTATATTCTTTGTATTAATTTCGTCTTCTTGGGATATCTCAGCAAAAACAGTTTTTCCAGAACTTTAAATTTTGTTTAACACTAGAACTCCCAGTATTTTCTGATCCCCAGCTGCTCTACCAGAGCCCGGTCAAATGACCGCTTGGTTTGAAAACAATGACTGAATCACTGACAATTAGCTGCCTTTCATTTGTAAATGTATCTAGCCAGTGGAATGTGCTTGAGTGTTGGGGGTTGTCAGCCTCCTCTCCTCCTCTGTCTTGAATCTGGTCAACTGAACTTGTCCATGCAATTGGATTTGTGTTTCCTGTCTGTCTATTTATTATCTTTCAGCTTTCATACTCACACCCTTGTTACAGTGCCAGTCCAGCCATTCAATTCAATAAAAAAGAGCAGTTTATTGATTCCAAAGGGAAATTCCCAGCCCTAGCCCCTGTTATTTTCACTTTTTACTTTTTTAAGACCTTTCAGATTCTAGTACAGGGCTATCTATACTACACCCATAAAAAATATTGAATAATTTTACTGTGGATTTTTGGAGAAATAAGTCAAAATACAGGGCATAGTCTTTCCAAAATCCGTGTTTGTGTCACTTAGAATTTGGAGGTGATGCCAAAGTCTTTTCAAATTCTAGTAGAGGGGCAACTATAGCACAGCCAGAATAAATATCTCATAATTCTTATGTAGATTTGTTGAGGAAAAATAGGTCAAAGTAGTATAGCGACTTGAGAAACATGCATTTGTCTCATTTTATGTTGTTTTCAGGAATTTATTTATCCAAATTCAGAGGTGAAAATTTTACAATTCTACTTCTGAATGATTCTTGTGAACAAAATACAGAGAAGGCACCCATAGCGATTAGAAACGGACAAGTTTGCAGCAGTCTCAGAAGTTTGGCAGAAGTTTGTTTCCAACTGCATCAAGTCCTACAACCTTGATTGTGTACACTGCTATAAGTATACTTGCGGAAGATGCAGAAAGGACTTTGAATGGGAGTGCCAGAGATGTGCCAATGAGAACTGAAACAGTGAAACATGGGTCACTCCGTCACACACACACACACACACACAATGCATATTTGTATATTTTTATATTGTTTGTATACTTTATTTTTGATCTTTTTACCTGAATATGAAAATAAACATTTTTGGATTCATGAAATGTTTGATTCTTTGAATGAATACTCACTACACTGCTGATTCACAAGTAGGGGAGACCGGGGACAGTTGCAAAAATTGTTGATTGTGTTATTTAATATTATATTTGTATATTTTATATTATTTTTTATCAAAATTTAAATATATTGTATTTGTAACATGTTGCAACCATCCCCGAACAGGGTTGCAACTTCACCCGGGCCCAGGGACAATTGCAACACTGGAGAGCTTTCATTATAATGCAAATTTAGAAGAATCTGTTCCCTGTAGTCATCTTTAAATAGTTTTAACTGTTAACAGACGGATGAAAGTATATTGTATAAAAATCCAGTTTGTCTCATCCACAAGTTTTTTGAGTAATGGAGCCAAATGCAAAACGTGTTGCAACTGTCACCAATCTCCCCTAATTGCCACATTTACAGAACAAAGGCACCTATTCACAAGTGATTAACAGTCCTAGATAACAACAGCCCTGTCAAATGACTGCTCTGTGGTAGAGTGGTGGGGATCCAGTCCAATGACCGGTCTCTGGTAGTTCTAGTGTTAAAAGTTATTTAATGTCCAGTTGCAGTTTGATATCTTGTACATTTTTGTACCAGTTTTCTCAACAGTATACTTCAGACAAAATAATAGAACATGTTCTACAGTCTCTTCTTGAAGAAAAAAGTCACATTTCCCTGTGGCATGTTTCCCCTGTTTAAATAATGTATTGTTTAACCCTGTAATCCTAATCTAAATATAATTATTTCCTCCTTTCTGTTTTATTCGTCATCACGTGATGACATAATCATGCAAATTAGCGTATGACGTCATCTAGCGACTTTCTGGGGCAACTTCAGCAACTTTCTGTCGGAGACAGTTGGCAACACTGAATACAATATTTTCAGTGTGTTGATGTTACTGTAGGTCCCGACCCTTAGCAAACAACCGATTGCGCCTTCTTTAGAAAGTTAACTATAGTGGCAAGTTTGCAGTAAAAAGTAGGCTAGCCTAGTTGGGTTGTCGAGGTCAAAACACTACATCTGTGAATCAAATAAACGTATTATAAATAATGTTATGTCGTTTCTTAAACTGAATGTTTGCTGCTTCAATCCAGATGAGTAGTTAAGTTATTAATGAAAGTTAATAATAATTATTAACTTTTTTATTATTATTATTAACCTTTAAAAAGTAGAAAATCCCTTTAGGAATCCCCCTAAAAATCATAAACCGAACAAATGCAACCACAATAATTTCCCAAATTACCAAAAGCCCCACTTTCAGTAAATCATGCAGTCACTCCATCTCCAATCACTATTAGGGATGTGTATTGGCAAAAATCTGGCGATACATGGGAGACGATACGATATATCTCGACATATCGCGATACTATGAGTAACACTATATATTGTGATTTTTAAAACTCAATTTAACAGTAGCAAAACTGGCACAGCATTCTAAACACTCCAACCTGTTTCATACTTTAACACATTCAGTTTTATTACTATATCTAGTTGATCTACTGGAATGAAGAAGGTGAGAACAACCACAAACTATCAGTTATACTTTTAATTTCACTACAAAAATTACTGTCATCATTAATGGTTCCATTCAAATCCTTAAAAAAAAAGTTGATATTTTTGTTTTGAATATCAATAAAATATCGGGAAATAAAATATCGCGATATATTGGTGTATCGATATTTTCTTACATCCCAAATCACTATCATATATGGCACTTTTTAATGTTCGCTCTCTGCTGAAAAAAACTTTTATACTAAATTATCTGATTTTAGACAATAATCTTCATTGTTTATTTTTAACAGAAACATGGCTGAGTGCAGATGTCCCTGTTGTTCTTACAGAGGCCTCCCCACCAAATTTGTTTACTTCACTTATTCTACGAGAAGTAGTAGTAAAAGGGGAGGTGGAACTGCTTATATAAGTTCATCAACACTTTCTGTTAAACCTATTTTATTTGATGACTATTTAGCAATCCTCAGATTTTATGTGTCACAATTTATAGGCATCCTCAAAAGAGTTCACTTTAATTCAAGAATTTTCTGAGTTTTTATCAATTCTGCACAGCTCCTTTGAAAGGATAATTCTAACTGGTGATTTTAATCTACACATGGATAACCTTTTAGACTCTTTATCAACAGATTTTTTAAATTTTCTGACTTATATGGATTTTAGGCAACATGTTATGCAGCCAACTCACAACAGAGGTCACACCCTGGACTTGGTCATCACGCATGGCCTGTCCATAAGTGTGTCCTTTATTGTTGAATTGGCTGTCCCTGACCACTACTGTGTGTTTTTTAACATCACCAGTTTAATCCAGCAGGAGACCTCTGTGAGTACAGTCAGGAAGCGCCATCTAACCCCTGAAGTAGCTGTGGGTTTTCTGGAAGTTTTTGAAAAGAATCCTCCTGTAGCTTTACGTGCCCCCTGTGATTTTATTATCAATGAATTTAACAGAAGGCTTCAGTCCGCTCTCGACCTGCTTGCTCCACTTAAAGATAAAAGTTTACACTCTAAAGCTGCAACGCTGTGGAGAAATAAAAATCTCGGAAAAATAAAGAGATATTTTAGGGGGGCAGAGAGAAAATGGAGGAAAAGTAAAACCACGATAAAGAATCAAATATACACAGATCTTTTCAAATGATAAAATAATGCAGTAAGAAACTCATGAAACGCATGCTTTTCCAAAATCATCTCAGAACATAAAAATAATTCCAAAATCCTTTCTTTCCACCATTGACAAACTTTATAACAGTGCTACTACTGCATTTCAGAAAATGCAGCCCACTTCAGAAAGAAGATTGAAACCATCAGATGTAATATTTTATCTTCTCAAGGTAACATGGTTTTAGAAAAAAATCTGAGCGTGTCTTTACCAGAGGAAACGCTGGACAGGTTTGTCCTGGTAGAAGCTTGGACTCTTGATAAAGTTTTTTCCTCAGTGAGGCCTACCACATGTGTTTTGGACCTGATTCCCACATCCTTTTTTAAGCAATTTTCTGAATCTTTTAGGGATGATATTTTAACCCTGATGAATTGCTCCCTTCAGACGGGGGTCTTTCCTGCCGCCTTTAAACAGGCGGTAATAAGGTCTCTGTTGAAGAAGAGCAATTTAGATTTCAATGATCTTAACAATTTCTGACCAGTATCTAATTTAGAGTTTTTCAGCAAAATTTTAGAAAAGCTTGTTTTAATTCAACTTAATGATTTTATTAATGAACACGATGTCCTGGTTTTAGGGTGAACCACAGCACAGAGACGGCCCTTCTGAAGATTTTAAATGATTTTAGATTAAACTATGATGCACAGAGGGTGACAGTTTTGGTTCTACTGAATCTAAGCGCTGCCTTTGAAACAGTGGACCACACTATTCTTTTAACCCGTTTAAAACAGATTGGCCTCTCTGGTGCTGAGATAGAATGGTTTACATTCTATCTCACAGACAGGACTTTTATGGTAAGTCTAGATACCGGTTCCTCTAAGGTCCACAAGATCACATGTGGTGTGCCCCTGGGTTTAATTTAGGCCCAGTACTTTTTAACCTTTATATGCTCCCTCTTGGGGGTGTCATCGGAAGACATGGTGTTAACTATCACAGTTATGCTGATGATACACAGTTATACATCTCCATGTCTCCCGATAACACACAGCCAATGGATACACTTTCATTTAATCCTTCTTTACAAGTGAAGAACCTGGGCGTGATTTTTATCCCTCACATTAAAAACATTACTAAAATAGGTTTTTATCAACTAAAGAACATTGCCAGAGTCCACCCCATTCTCTCACGAGCCAATACAGAGAGACTTATGCATGCTTTTATGTCCAGTAGGATTTATTATTCTAATGCCCTGCTTTCTGGTTTTCCCAAAAAGAGTATATCCAGTTTTTCAACTCCTACAAAATTCAGCAGCACGTGTCCTGACAAAGACCAGGAGGCGGGAACACATTACACCTGTCTTAAATTCATTGCATTGGCTCCCTGTACGTTTTAGGATTGATTTTAAGGTTCGTTTAATGGTTTTTAAGCGTCTTAATGGTCTTGGGCCTTCTTATCTCTCTGAACTGCTTTTAACATATGAACCTTCAAGCTCTCTGCGCTCCTCTGGCAGCCGTTTCATTCTCACCCCAAAAGTTAGGACACACACTCAGGGAGACGTCTTTCCAGTACAACGGCCCTCACCTCTGGAACAGGCTGCCAGAGGACCTCAGGGCTGCAGAGAACGTTCATGTTTTTAAGAGCAGACTCAAGATTAACCTTTTCAGCCTAGCTTTTAGCTGATTATTATTTATTATTGTGTGTTTAATTGCTCTGCATGTTTTACATGATTATATTTTTAATCATATCACATTTATTTACTCCCTATTTTTATATTTTAATTTGTTATCTTAATCCCCGTTCCAGTGTTTCCTTTGTGGAAGCCCTCTGGCCTGGGAGCGGTGGTCGGCTGTAGCTGCCTGGGTGCTCTCCAGGGGGAGTTTGGGTGGAGGTGGGGGTTTTGGCTTTGCCTCCACTGGGCGCCCTGTGTCGGTGCCTCGGTTGCTGCTGTTGATCTACTGCTGCCGGTGCAGATGGCTCCTCTGATGCAGTTTCCTTAGCAATTGCCTAAAATATTAATAGGTTAAAAGAGCCACATGTAAATGTGATAGTGGAATTCAAAACAAACATTCCATGCATCTCTCCTCTATTTCCCTAAAAAAAAGAAGTGCAACAGCTTCCAGTGTGCTTAATTTCCAACGAAAATTGTACTTCTTCAGTCATATTTAGTTTAAGTGTTAATTAATCGTGATTAATTCACAGCTACCCTGTGATTAATTAGATTAAAATTTTTTATCGTTTGACAGCCCTAGTCGAAAATAAACAATTGCACCCTGTTGGGGCACAGATAGGTAGGATTTGGCTATGAATAAATATGAATAATTGCTTAGGGCAATTATTAATAAGATTAATAATTTTTTGTAAAAATTACCAAGTTTTGGTGCACCACCTGGATTCCAGGAATATATAGCCAAATTCTTCAGTCTCAGTTTATGTTTATGATTACCTGGCTGATAAGGCTGAGATAATTAAACAATAGATGAAGGAATAAGTTCTTACGTTGTGGACATTGATCGTACGCATTACTCCAAGTAATCCCAGACAACTTCTCTTTAAGCTAAGGGGAATTTATTAAGAAAATAGATCAACCTTACAGCCAAAACATTTCGTTAATAATTCCCATCTATTCTAAAGCTTGCAACTAACTACTACAGATCTTAGAAAACAATAATATGTGAGACTTAAACACAATTAATACACACAAACAGACAACTCCCCCTTTCGCAGGGGAAGTGAGGTAGCCCTCACTCCAGGGGACTCAAGTCACAGATAGTGTAAGGAGACAAAGGGCCACAAAACTTAGCCCTAGCTATAGTGGACTGAGCACATGGGATAAAGCGTCCATGTGGAAGGCTTCTGCTTTAGCTAACAGACTAAGGAACAATGGAGTTACTCTTTCAGCTAAGACCAGCTAACGAAGGTCGGACCGAGTCCGACTCTGCCGACCGGGTGATTAGAGAGCGAGGAAAAGAGAGGAAGGAAAAAGAAAGAGTGGATCCGCTCAGGATAAAACAAACAGTTTCAAATACACAGCAAATACAGCTCAAACTCATGCGTGCGTCGATGCCAAATGAGCCAACAGGTTCAGCACTTAAAAAAAAAAAAACACTTTAAACCAACAATGAACAAGATCTAACTCGTTAAGAACTCTATTTTCTCTCCGCCCAGACACAAGATTAGCATAAATGAACTGGTTCAGTCCTACTTTGTGTTGAGGGAGGAGAAATGCATGATTGATGAGGAGAAACGTGTTGTGTCTTGTCCAGATTGTTTCTTTTCAGCCGGGGGTTTAATTACAGCTGTTTTCAGGGGCTCTGGGAAAACACCCTACATTAAAGATGAGTTCACAATCTGTAACAGATCTGACTCCAAGATCTTTGAGACCTTTTTGAAAAAGCCTTTGGGCAGGATGTCTAAGCAGCAAGAGGAGGAGTTCAGTTGACGTAAGATGTCCTCCAGATCTTTGCTGTTTATGAGATAGAACTGTTTCATGGTGTTTAAATGGATTTTCCGTGGACACTGTACATAACCTGAACCTGCCGTTTATGAACCAACCACTTGTCTAATATTTTGGATTTTGTCTGTGAAGAATTTGGCAAAGTCATTGCAGGCCTTGGTGGAATAGAGTTCAGGTGCTACTGACACAGGAGAGTTTGTTAGCCTGTCTACAACAGCAAATAATGTGCGAGCACTATGACTATTTCTGGTGATGATGTCAGAAAAATATGACTTCCTTGCATTCCTCAGTTGTAAGTTATAAGAGTGAAGTTTCTCTTTATAGATGTCATAACGAACCTGAAGTTTTGTGTTTCTCCGTCTGCGCTCGGCTTTCCGACAATCCCTTTTGTCATTTCTCACCATTGTGGAATTTCTCCATGGAGACTTTTTCCTTTCAGAGATAACCTTCACCTTTGTGGGAGCAATAGTATCCATAACATTTAATATTTTAGCATTAAAGCTGTTGACAAGTTCATTGACTGAACCCCCTGACAGGGCAGGTGTTAGAGAGAAGACCTGGTTAAAGATGTCACTAGTGTTTTCAGTTCGTTTTGTGATAACCTCAGTTAAAACATTTATGTGAACCGAAATTAAACTCAATGAAAACACAACAATGGTCAGACAAGCCCACATCACGCACATTAATCTTGGAAATGCCCAGACCCTTTGAGATAAGTAAGTCCAAAACATGACCCTTATTATGTGTGGGCTCTGTTATATGCTGAGTCAGCCCAAAGTTGTCCAGAGTGTTACTCAGGTCTTTAGACCGTTTGTTTAGGGGATTGTCAACATGGATGTTAAAATCACCAACAATAATTATACAGTCAAAATCAACACAGATTATAGACAGCAGTTCACTAAAATCGTCATTAAAGTCAGCACAGTAATTTGGAGCCCGATAAATGTTAACAAACATGGCTCTAGATGAGGCCTTCAGCTGTACAGCAACATATTCAAAAGAAGGAAAACTTCCAAGAGATAACTGCTTACACTGGAATGATTCATTAAATAAAACAGCAACTCCTCCACCTCTCCTGTTCTGTCTGGCCTGGTTGACAAAACTAAAGTTGGGAGGGGTTGATTCGATAAGAGAAACACTGCTATTCTTATCTAACCAAGTCTCAGTCAAAAACATAAAATCAAGGCCATGCTCAGTGATAAGATCATTGATTAAAAATGTCTTCCCTACTATAGACCTGACATTTAATAAGGGTATCTTAACAGGTTTAAGAGTATTATTGTGCCCCTTGTGTTTTGGGGTAGGCTGTGTACAGTGTATGTTTACTTTACTTAAAAACCTTTTAGAATGCAGTGCTCTGTGTTTTGACATAACTACATTCCTTACATTCCGTTACTTATAAGTACAGAAATGATTGAACCTTCTAATGAACAGGGTCCCAGCTTGTCCTGGGAAAAGTTCTGACTGCTGATATCCACGCAGCCTGGACCCTTAACACATCATTCATCAGACTGTGGAGATTGTACAAGCTTACATGGTGGGGTAGGAGGGGGCCGGGCTTGTTGCCCTACCTTTGATCGTCCTGGTGTGGGGTTTATGGGTAAAGAAAACAGATTGGTCTGGGGGGTAGATCTGAGCCCAATGTTGACCCGCTCCATTATCTGCTCAGTGAATTTCAGATGGGGGGAGTGGGGCGGTAGGGAAGACGGTGGGCTGTCAGGGGTTTGCGGGGGCGATGGAGGTCCGCTGTCCTGTTCTTTAGGGCTGTTGAGGGCTTTTGGGCAAAAAAGATCATTCTTCCTGCTTTTGTTCAAAGCTTCCCATGAGTGAGGGCAGAAGAAGTTCCTCCCCCTCTGCACTCAGCTTTGTTTGGTCTTCCTTTTTAGATACGTCTTTGTGTATCTCCTTTTTGGCTCCAAGCATCGAGGGATGACGCAGAAAGTAGAAAATATTGGAGGTAAACAGTCTTACACCTGACCTGTTCAAACTAAATCCATTTGCCTTAAAAAGATGTCTACGCTCCCAAAAAAATCTGAAAGTTGTTAATAAATTGCAGTTTTTTTGTCAGCACATGCAGATAAAATCCACTTATTTAATGCCAAAAGACGGCTAAATCTTTCTTCTCTGATGGGTGGTAAAGGGCCAATGATGAATACTGCTGTATCCAACGAGCTCACGGTGTTCAATAATCCAGTGAAGTCCTGTTTTAGAACCTCCGATTGTTGCTTGGACACATCATTCGAACCCTGTGTGGAGAACGATGTTTTTCACTGTGGGATATTTAGTCTCAGTTTTCAGAATCCTCTTCTGCATGTCACTGACAATATCCTTTGGAAACAGAGGACTTTGGTGTTCTTTCCACACATCCACTATTTTTGTGTGATGTGGTTGTGTAGTTCTTATTTCAGAATGTTTGTTTTGTTTTGTCGATGTTCCTTTTTTTTTTTTTTTCTCTCTGTGGGTATGGAGGCAGACTTTGATGTTTTCTTGTTTTGTTTGTTCTCCTTCCTCTCTTGTATTTTCAACTCACCCTCTCTCTTGACTTTTTGTTTCCTACCTCTCTTCTTCATCTTCTTTCTTTCTTCCCTTTATTTTCCGTCTCCGTGTCCATAACATCAGAAAATAAAACCCACAGCAATTCATAATAAAGATTTCTCACACAAATATATCAAGTGGAGTACTAGAGCTTCAACTTGGTACTCAGACACCAATTTTGAGCTCCACACTGCCAGACGGACATGTAAAAAAAAAAGAGGAATATCTGAAATGTACCAACAATAATAAAACCATTTTTCCCCTCATCTGTCTCAGCAGAGAAAAAAAAGGACATACCTAAGGACCGCCACCCTCCTCCGACCCCCGTAGAAGATATACCACCTCCTTATCGGGACCTAGCGGAGGTGCTCAGTAAACATTGGGCTGCTTCTCTTCCTCCTCACAGAGACTACAACATAGCAATCAACCTCTTACCCGGTACCACGCTCCCCCGTGGCCGGCTCTACTCCCTGTGCCCATCTGAAAATAAACAAAAGGCGACGTACAACACGGATTTCCAACACTGAAGCTCTAGAGCAAGGCTGCATTTGTCTTGCCAACTCTCCCGCAGCCACCAGATTTTTCTTTGTGAAGGAAAAGGATGGGTCTCTCTTTTACCAGATAGAAATGATGCATTGCATTTTGCACAAGTTGCAGACATGATAAGGTGCCCTGGCCAATAAAAGCAAATTGTGGTAATCCAAGTACAATGGTTTAACAGCATGAATAACTATTTCCAAGTTGTGCCTAGAAAGAAAAGACTACCTTTGACAGATGTCTGAGATTTAAAAAATAAGATTTTACCACCCTATTGTTGGGACTCATTTTCTACAAATGAACTGAAAAAACTGCATTTCCAAGCCTTCCTAGCTGTGCTCCCAACGCTTTCCCATTGGTTTATGGCCAATGCTGACATCACAAAGGTTATAAAAGTGGGGCAATTAAAAATGTGTCTTAAGCGCTTGGCTTTGCCGAGGGATAGAGACGCTCTTCATCGGTGAACTCCCCTCTATTTCTGACCTTCTGGGCGGGAAAGAAATCGCTTTAAACCTTTGAAGAACAAGCTGAACAGTTACACTGCTTCTGTTTGTGCATGCGGGGAAAGCCTTGCAAATCTTTGAGTGAACCCCAGATTAGCTCAGGAATCCAGTGTAGAGGCCTTCATGGAATGGGATTCTATTCCTGAGCAGCTCCATCCAAGTCTAACATCAGTGAACACTTTGGATTCAAAGTATCAGACACAACAATGTAAAGCATTGCTTCACTGGACACTAAAGTGGTGAAGAAGTGTATTCTGGTTTCACATCAATCATGTAAATCAAATTGTTGAATCTGGGTTTGGCAGTTAGGGGAACAATGAGTCTGACTGGATTTTACCAAGTTTAAAATTTTGTGGAGAGGGGACTATGGTGTGGGGAGTTTTCTCAGGAGTTGGAGTCTTTTTCTTAGTTCCAATTAAACTCTTAATGTTTCAGCAAACCAAGACATTTTGGGCAATTTCCTGCTCCCAACTTTGTCAACGTCCCTTTCCTGTTCCAAGATGACTGTGCAAAAGCAACAATCTATACAGAAATGGATGAGAGCAGGGACGTTTCCTGAACCTGGAAACATTGGGGGCTGAGCCCACACCCTCTTAGAGGAATTTGGGGAAACCTACGCATTAAAAAAGGCTTTTTATTAAAGCTTTCTTTGGCATTGTGGGACTTTGTTTGAACCCAAATACAGTGATAGGTACTTCAAAATCTATTTGTTTTCAAAATTAAACGTGACAATGTAAATAAGATCTCTAAAATCAGTATTAATCTTAGGTTAAACAGGATGATAAAATTAGTCAAAAGGTAACAATTATTTTAATTTTTTTCTTTCCCTGACGAGCACAAAAGTTAGTTCTGTGTCAGGTTGCATGGTGGACCTCTGTGTCTGCTGCTCTTTTCCTCATTCTCTGTCCTGTCTATGTCATCTGTAAACCAAGTATAACATTAGATTTATTTTATCTTAATATATGTCATCTAAAGGTAATCATAAAAGGAACTGACCTTTGCAACATGATTAGCAATTAAGTGTCATTTTTGGAGGAAAATTGGCTCAATTATATAGTTTTAACTAGAGAAGCACTCGGAGAGCACAGACCTCAACCAAGGCCGCTCAGTCCCAGTCAAGACAGAAGTCTTTGCACTCAGAACATAAGTAAAACTGTTGATTAAATCAGTGCTGTAGTTTAGTTTATTCTAGTAGCATGGTTTCCTCCAGGACAATCATCAGTCAAAATGTTAAATCCGTCATTGATTAGTCAGTGATTTTAATCCTGCCCTACTGTCTGAAGCAGCTCCTTCTATTCTGTATTTATGAAGATGCCTACATTATCACTACTTGTGTAGATAATAGTCTAATGAATAATAAGACAAAAAACAGCTTTAATTAGTTAGAATTATTTATGGATTTTAAGTATTTATATCTACATCAATCTTTAAACCCCCATGTTGTGATTCTGATGTCTGTCTCTCACCCCGCCCACTTTGTATTACAGCCCTGCCATTATTAATTCAAACTCTTAGAAAAGTCTCTGTTTTGGAGCTTTGTGCAGAAAGTTCTGGTGCTGCTAAAAGCAAGCGGCTAGTTACGGGCCAGGAGAAAGCTTGCAATGAGCACCGTGGGGTGATGAGGAGCCATAGTGAGACACAGATCAAAAAGGAGACGCAGACCAACCCACGTCGGTCCAAAATGTCCGAAGAATTTGTACGACTGACGTGCTTTTGCAAACACTGCTCTGAATCTGCCTAATGTTCATATATTTTGAAGACAGTAAGTATATAAATTGTTTACCTGTTTTATGTGTTGACCCAGAGTTTTGCCGCCCACTGCCAGCCGTCCCAACTAAAGAATTGTCCCTCTTATTTCTGCCAAAAATCATCTGATGTGCATTTTCTGTCAGGACTGCTCTGACAGATTAGATTAAACACCAGGCTGTCAGCCAATAAGACACGGAAGATTCCCCACATAACTCCTCTCTGAATGGTCATACTTTCGTGCCTCTGTTGCATTCACCGAAGCCAGGAAATGACAAAACTACCTTCTTCGTTAATGTCATAGGGCAGCTCAGTTAATGTAAACTTATTCCTTCTGGGGTAAAAAAAAACATTCAGGGCTAGAGTTGGGAATGCCCAGGCCGGTGACGCCAGTGGATGAGTGAGCTTTGTAAGGAGGATCTTGACTGGTCTGCATATTAGGACAATTTACAGCAGATATTTTGAACCAGGCCTTGACTTCCAGCATCATTGTTTGACGTCATGAATGCGCTTTGGGAAGAATGGTCAAAAACACCCATAAAACTCCTAAACCTTGTGGAAATAAAGTAAGATATATCTCAGATTCATTCTTATGTGCATGAAGACAGACAGCAGAATGCCTTTGGCAATATAGTTTACATGAAAACAAGAAAGAAAAAATGAGTAGAATTAAGTCTAATTTTCTTGATTTCAGTTAGAGGAATCAGTTTTAAATACCGAATAACATTCTTCAAATAGCATTCCTTTTACACAACGGAGGGTCAGTTACAGTCTAGGGTTACATGTTACTCTGCCATGTTGGTCATCTTGCCAAAATAGAAAGAAATTAGAATTTCTGAAACACACCATCTGATTTTGATTTAAAAACTCACAATCTGCAAAGTGTCTTTTTGGCGGCTGCTTCATTTATGGCATTAGTGATCCCAAACACACAGGTTGTGTCATTAAAGCACATAGGGTAAAAACTCTAGAAGCTTCATCAGAGCCTGAACCCCATAGTTTTCAAATCTCTCTGGGATCTGAACAGAACAAAATGGAGACATCCTCTGAAAAGGAATTTAGAAAATCCTTTAAGAAGTCTGGAAAACTTTATGAGAACTGTCTGAAGAAATGTAGTCTTCACTGTATGTTGGTTGGACTCGAGGCATTTTTACCTTTCTGTATCCCAGAAAGCTTTGTAAAACTGTCTCCATGAAAAAGATTGTGCTCATATGCTATGGATGATCATGATCAGCTGTGTTTGCCTTGTCTGCAGTTGTCCCATGTCTGTGTTTTCATGCTTTTAAGGATGCCAGAGCCAGTCTTCTGGTCACATTCCTCCATTCTGACATTAAACTGCACTAACTATAAATTCTACAGCTTATAAAAGTCTGTGGTGACGGCTGAGTGATTAAACTCAGCACAAATGTTATTAGAGAAGTCAGGAGGGAGAGCTTCTGACATGGCTTGAGCAGAGAAGCATGCTGAGCCTCATTATGGCCTCTCCCAGCACGTTATTACCAGGCAACAGATGGTGATTTGTCCCAGAATTTTCTTGTTGTGCTTTCTCCAGTTTACATTTTGAAGGGACTCCACCCATCATTGTTCTGGGGGGTTGTTAAACTGAGCAGCGCTGTCAGGCTGAGGTTTGGATATCTGCTGCTGCAGACCACCCAGAGTTTACATCTGACCTCTCCTCACCCGCATATATCCCCCACCTCTTCTCTCCTTCAGATAAGCAGAAGTTTTGGATGGTTAACAGTGTAACAGTGACACAGCAGCAACCCTGTGCTACCTTTACAGCGCCACGCAACAGCATTCAAGCCTTGTAAACCTTTTCACATTACATTACAATCACGCAGCAGATAATTTTACTGGGCTTTTATGTAATGGAACAATACAAAGTAGTGCAAAAGTGTGAATCATAACAAAGAAAATGGGTTCAGGGTTTTACATTTGTTCTTGTATTAATTAATTAATTAATTAATTCACTGTTGGGGATCCATTTTCCACAAATGAACTGAACAGACTGCATTTCCCAGCATTCCTAGCTGTGACCCCAACAAATTCCCATTGGCCGTAGCAATTGACATTGAAAATGACATCACAAAGTTTATAAAAGTGGTCAGCAGCGACCAATACCTTCACATTCTGGTGTTGCTTGGCAATGCAAGGAGGCATGCTATTCATTGATAAATCCATGTGACTTCAGACCTGCGGGGCGGCAAAAAAACCACTTTTAAAACCTTAGAAGTACAACTGTCTACCCAGCGTCTGTTTGGGTACCTAGCCTGAGCGATATTAGAATTGTTCCAAGACAATTCTATATGACGTCGATTCGCAGCTGTCAGGCCTGCAACCGGGGCCGAGGTTCCAAAGAACCCTGCATAAGGTTTTGTGTCCCCCTTTTTGGCCAACTACGGAAACATTTTGCCTCCCTCTTTGTGGACTGGACCTCCCTCAAAGCAAAGTAGGACTGAGTTATCCTAATGTTGTGTCTGCATAGATAAATAGGGAAAAATAGTTCAGAATGAATTAAACTCATTCGTTGTTGGTTAAAGTTGTTTTAAGCGCTGAAACTGTTGGCCCGTTTGGCGTCGCCGCACGCATAAGTATTTGCTGTGTGTTTTAAACTGTTTTTTATCATGAGCGGATCCCACTCTTTTTCTCTCTTTTATTTGTTCTACCCTCTCTCTCACTCTCTGAAAACCCAGTCTGCAGACCTGGGCTCGGTCTGACCTGCGTTAGCTGGTCTGTTAGCTGAAAGGTTGACTCCATTGATTCTTTGTTTGTTAGTTAAAGCTGTGGCCTTCCACATGGACAGTACACACCATGTGCTCTGCCGCATTTTAGCCAAAGCTAGTTTTATGGCCCTTTGACTCCGTGCTTCAATCCATCTTGGCCCAGAGATAAGTTTATTGCCCTTGTCCTACTGGCTATCTCTTACTCAAGCCCCCTGAAGTGAGAGATCAGCCACCTCCCTTTCTGAACAAATCCTCAACCCCCATCCCTGCTGAAAGTTGAGCCGTCTGTCTGTCCCTGCTCCCCTTGGTGTTAATTTGTTGATTAATTTTCACATATTATTCGTTTTCTAAGATCAATAGTAGTTGGTTGCATGCTTTAGAATAGATGGGAAATATTGATAAAATGTTTTGGCTGTAAGGTTGATCAATTTTCTTGATAGATTCCCCTTATCTTAAACAGAAGTTTTCTGTGATTACTTGGTGTGTGCGTACAATTAATGTCCACGGCGTTTGAACTTATACTTTTCAGAAAAGACTGGTTGTCTGGTGTATTGCTTCTCGAAGCTGGTGCCTCTAACATTAATTATATTATATTGATTAAATAGATTAAAACTTTTAACGTTATTAATAATTATATTATTAAATTATTGATCATAATTATTGGTGTTTATGTAAACCAGACAAAATTCGCTCACTCTGTGTCACAGTACCACCCTGAATCAATACTTTGTAAAACCACTTTAACTGAAAAATACATCTGTAATTCTTTTGTGGTGTCTCTCCACCTTGGAATTGAACCTTCTGCCTTTCTCAGTCACAAGTCTTTACCCCAGATTATCATTAACTCTAAAAAGCATCCATGTACAATGGAGCAGAAAAGTATTTGGCGGCCATCAATTGTGCAAGTTGTCCCACTTAAAAATAGGAGAAAGGTCTGTAATTTTCATTATAGGTCTACTTCAACTGTGAGAGACAGAATGTATTAAAAAAATCCTAGAAATCACATTCTATTATTTTTCAAGAATTTATTTGCATAATGGTGCAGAAAATATAGTATTTGATCGATAACAAAAGTTCACCCAAAATCACCCAAAATCTGATGATGATAAATGAGAAAAATATAAATCATAAAAGATAATTTCATCCTTTCCCTAATACGGATCAGTCGTCCTCTCCCCTTTGTAGAACAGAAGCCCCAAAGCATAATGTTTCCACCCCCATGCTTCGCAGTGAGTATGGTGTTTTTGGTTTGCAAATAAGCATTCTTCCCCCTCCAAACACAGTGAGTGGCATTTATGACAAAGAGTTCTATTTTGGTCTCATCTGACCACATGACATTCTCCCAATCTGCCACGATGACGTAGTGTTTTATTAAAGGAGTCATAACCTAGTATTATCTTGGATACCCATGCTCTATTATAGTCTTTCAGGTCCTTCTAATGTGAATGGTGCGGAGTGCACCATTCACATAGCTGGCATGAGTGTTTCTGTGTGACAAAAGTAGCATATATCCCAAAGATCACATGGACACAAAACTATAAAAAGGCTGAGCAAAGTGAGAGTTGATCTATAAACTGACTGTGGAGGATGAAGATGCAAACTAAACAGAGTTAGCACTTTTTTATTTTGTTTTTGAGTCTGCAGCTGTTTACTTTTATTACAGTGAAAAGAAAATAATACTTGTTTTCTCAGAAGATTATTTCAGATTTTTCTTCAGTTTTTGTCCAGTGCTATTTAAAATGTAAACTAATATTGTTGCTGGTAACTTTTTTAATTCAGAAGAGTAACTATTTCTATTATAATTTATTTCCAGAGATTATGAAATAATTTTCTTCTCGTGAAAGCCTTTTTGAAGTTTGTTATTTAACTAATCTTTTCTAACCACATTGAGAATGCACACTTTAAATATGTTAAAATCAAAAGTCTTGGCCAAGTCCTGAAAGTGTTTCAGTACTGTGCCAGATGTCCTCTTTTTTGGAAATCAAAATATGGTCACCCTATGTCAGTTGATATGCAGGACCAGCTTATTGAGCTGAAGAGTGACAGTAGACTGAAGGAACTCTTTGGCTCCTCCACTCTTTCGTCATTCTGGGCAGCATTGATGCAGGAATATCCTCAACTCTGTGACGTCGCCTTGAAGATTCTCCTGCCTTTCGCGTCGACATATTTGTGTGAGGCAGGGTTCTCATAAATGACTGCACTCAAAACAAAATACTGGGGGGGTGCACTGGGACCCCAACTGCAATGAACCAGCTTTGGGGGGGCCCAGCTTGCAAAAGGTCGATAACCCCTGGTGTAACATAACTAATAGTGGGCAGCTTGTTGTGCAGTTAGTTTCCAAACCACGTAATTCATAGTTACATGCAATTTTAGACTGTACGATGTGCGCCAAAGTGTAGCATTGCCCGTAACGTTATTATGACAGAGACATTTCATTAGCAAACATGACTTTAAGTTACTTACAGGTTTCTTTGAAAAATAGTTCCTCATGTCCAAATTCTTATTTTTTGCTGCCATCCTTAATCGCTTTTGACACTCATGTGACACCCATGTTACACATGAGTCCTCTCACAGACTGGAAAGTTCTCCTTGCAGTTTTGGCGCTGCTAAAAAGCAAACATAGCTGCAAGAGTCTCACCTGACAGCAGGGAATGGCACAGTCAATCATATTGGCCATATAGAACATAATTAAACTCTTTCTGGACTTCTAGAATGAGAGGTTGGAAGATCTGTATTTTTCTTTCTCTTTTTTGCTTTTTTTTTGTTTTTCTTTTCTTGAGGAGATGAAATTATTGGTGGGGACAATTCAATGATTGCTGGATATTGGTGTCCCTTCCGTCCATGCTAATTCTACGCCCTTGCCCCAGTGTAGTTCTGGGCTGTTTCCTCACCATTCTCAAGATCATGTTTACCCCAGGAAGTAAGATCTTGCATGGAGCCCCATGTCGAGGGAGATTGTCAGTGATCCATGTGATTATTATTCCAACAGTCGATCTTTTCTCACCAAGCTGCTTGCCTATTGTAGATAGCCTATCTACATCCCAGTCTTTTGGAGGTGTGCAATCTTGTCCTTGGTGTCCTTAGACAGTTCTCTGGTCTTGGCCATGGTGGAGGTTGGAGTCTGACTGTTTGAAAGTGTGGACAGGTGTCTTTTATACAGATAACAAGTTCAAACAAGTGCCATTGATACAGGTAACTGGAGATAGAAGAGCTTTTTAAAGTGGAACTGAACCCCATGAAAAAGCATAACCCCACCCCCAGACAACATTTGAAAAATTCTAACAAAGTGGACAGTGCCAGGAAGCACGGAGGGGCATGGCCAAGTGTGGAGGATGAGCGGAGGGGGGAACGTGGGGGTGTGGTCAGGAGGACAGTGAGAGCTAGCTTAATCTGACACTTAAACATGGACAGTGACCGAAGCGACGTTGACAGTTTTGCGATTGATGGGCGTTCATCTGTTTTGAACGTTAGCCTATGCTAGCATTACCACTCAGAGACTGGACCCATCCTGTCTCCCTCTGACTCAGTCCCCTGAGCCAGCGGATCTCTTCCGCCGTCACCGGAGGTAGAGGGAGGCTTTATGGAGCCCAGCCCTATCAATTCGAGCCGCTGGCTCAGAGCGCTGTGTCAGCGCTGCCCGAGGCGGTGCTGCTGAGGCAGCGGGAGACAGGTTGGGTCCAGTCTTTGAGTAGTAATGCTAATAACTAAGTGCTAACGTGATAATAATGGTAACCTGAAAATCACAATCGATCAAAACCCGCAATTCCATCTCCAAGCTTGCCACGGGGTGAGTGTGTCCGAGAGATGGTTTTATACCCACACCCACGGGATGTGTCATGCAGTGACCATGTAAATGTAAATGCAGTAGCAACACTTCAACCCTAAGAAGGCAGCACTAAGAAGTTTTGAACCAAAATGTTTAGAATTAAACAAGTTTACACGAAAATGTAAAAAAATTCCCAGAAACTGAAAGATTTCATTGGTAAAGACCCATTTATACAGTTTATAAGCAACAAAAAGTTTTTGGGGGTTTAGGTACTCTTTAAGGATTAGCTCACCCCCCAAAATAACTTTTTTTTGCTGATAAAATATAAATGAATGTCTAATAGTGCTGTCTACACATCTGGTCATTATTTTTAGTATTTTAGTACATTTTAGTACAAATATTAACTTTCTACCAAAAACCCTTTTTGACAAGCAACAAAACCCAGTGTATGCTTGTGCATAACAGTGCGGTTTTCTATAGAATGCAGATAAAAAGCTATTTGTGGTCTCTCCAGCAGTTTTGCACACAAGCCTAAAACAGCCATGTGCTGTAATTTTCATGACACAACAGAAAAGTAGAGATACTCAGGTTGAGATAATGGGTGGTTTATATCTTTAAAAGCACAAGTTGATATGTTAGATGGAGAGCTAAATGCCAACTAAAGTTAAAAGGAAGTTGCAAAATAATTAATTCTTGTTTTGCAGGTTAAAAAACGCTGAGCTGCTGTTTGTTTTAGTTTCAGTTGCTTCTGCTACATGAGGCAGCTTGTCTGTGTTATATTTACAGTGATGGAAACAGCATCACTAATGATGATGTTATTGCAGCATGACATTGTTCTCTTTTTCTACAGTGGAACAAAGTGATTCAGATGGTGTCACAAGACGTACCGTAAAGGTTTTATTCAACTACGTTAAAAAAGTCCAGTCTACCAATCTATACAATGAGATCTGGTCAAGTCATAGCAGAATCAAAAGCCTTGAAAAGTAAAAAGATCAAACTGAATGATTCCCCATCGGCTGATTTGTGTTTACTGTGGTGGTGTCCTCCATGCTGAGCACTGTACCACCCTTGGGCTGACACTGTTATCAATTATGCATTAAAGTGGTATCTCTCAGGGTGTTTTGTTCCACTGCTGTTTACAGTTTTTTTCACTTCTCACTTTTATTATCTAAGCTTTTCTTTATTTCAACAGGTTACTGGAGATAGTGTCCATGTACCAGGGGGCCACAATTACAGTGGACCCCCGGTATTAGGGGGTTAGGGACCACAGCCCCCTGCGACTAGCTAAAATCCGCATTAACTTGAAACCCCTTCTAAAAGTGCTTATAAGTGCCTATTTTAATAGTTCGCACACCCAAAATACCTTAATATGCAATGATACACACATTGGAAACCACCTTAGCACTAATGCAGAAACTGGCATTTACAGTCTTCCTTTTTTCTGCTCTTAGGGCTATAGCCAATCCAAGGAAAATGAATAGCGCTCCTGGATTGCCTGCTTTGCAAACACCAGCCAGTAGTGTGTCATTTAGCATTGTGCCCCAGCTATTTCAGCTTATCAAGCTGCATTGTCTTTCCAATATTTGGATATGCTCTACAGAAAAATCAGGGGATAGAAAGGTTTTCTGCTTATAGTTTGGAGTTATGTTCCATAGAAATAGGTGCGAATAGGTGGGGGTCCACTGTATTAGATTTAGATGCTAGTTATAGGCTAGTATAAGATTTCCCCATTTATTTTATTTGCAATAAGGAATCCACAATTATTCCCACTAATGCTAAATTAACATAAAAAAAATATAAAAGTCATAATAATATATACTCTATAACCTAGATTGAACAAGGTGTGAGGATAGTCAGAGGTTTTGGTTCATATTGTATTAGCCACTCAGTGGCTGCAGATTTGTCGACTGCACTTCCACAGTGCAAAGTTTAGTTTTACGTTCCACAACATTCAGAATGTTTTCTGTTAAATTGAGATCGGGTATCTATGAAAGCCATTGGAGTACACTGAACTTCTTGTCATGTTCATGGTCATGTTAACCAGTTTGATGATCATCTTGCTGGAAGTAGGCGTCATAAGATGGGTGTACTGGTAGGGATGGACAATTTATTGTATTGTCTATCATTATCATGGAAAAATAAACAATATGTATGGTCCATGTGTGAGTTGTGGTTCTTGTGTGAGTTGTGGTTAATATTGATGCTAATACCACCGTATGGATTGCATAATAATAAGTTAAGTTCATCTAAGCAAATAACTTTTTACAAAAATCAGTGAAGCACCCATCTAAAATCTTCAAGTTCAAAAGCTGTGCAATAAATGTTGCCCAGTTCTGTACACATACATCTGACATCCTGAAAGAGAAGAATATGTTTACAAAGGACTTTAATCCCACTCATGAACACTCACATTGTGGTACCGAATGAGCTGAAAACTTTCAAAGTTGTTTAAAATGTTCAGTGAAATAATTCAATACTTACTTTCAAACCAAAACCTCAATCATAATGTAAATTGCTATCATTTTGAACTCCGTGTCTGAACTGGCATGCTTTGTGTTTTTCAGAGAGCCTGGGCACCTACTGACATTCATCATTGCCTGGAGATAAAAAGTGCACTAGAGTTGTTGAAGTCACTGCATTGTGCTCAGTGAAGGGCCCCATCATGGCCGCTCATCGGATCAGAGCTACCAACAACACTTCTCTCCCTCGCTGCAAATCAGAGGGGACGCTCATCGATCTCAGTGAGGGAGTATCAGAGGCCAGTCTGACTGATGTCAAAGGTTAGCTTTGTTTTCACTGTTGAACATATTTTGATTAAATTACAGAGTTCAAAAACTTATATTTATTTTAGTACAGATTATAGTATTAAAAACACAAAATATATGTTTATATGCGCTGAAAATATATAAGTGAGAATTAACGTTACTGTGATGTTAAACATTGATGACTTTGATCTTGCACCTGTTCAAATATAGAGAACGTATTGCAGGTTAAATATTTTCTGAAATGCATATAAAATGTTGTCCAAAAATTACTGTTTGAAACGTTTATTGAAGGTATTTTAGATTTCAAAATGCATAAAGGCATAAGTTTTAATTAAAAAGTTTCATAATCTTGACCTGTAACGTAAGAGTAGGTAGTTATCAGGTGGAGCGGTCATGTTATTGAAAGTCAGTGTGTTCACTAGTTTTGGATTGTGTTAATTTTCATAAAAAATTGTAAATTATTGTGTTTGCTGTACAAACACACCCCTGTAAGGACATAGATTCCACAGGTACCCTGCACCCCAAAAAAACCAGCCCTATCTTATGTTTCTGGGTGTGTTTTGTGCAGCTGTAACTGCACTTAACTTCTGCTTTGGCTATGAAAAACATGATCTTTGTGGGGCTCACTTTAGACTGGAGGATTAAAATCCCACCAATGTTATGGAGTTTAATATGGGATACCAAGGCAAAGATCAGGTGCAATTCACACCAGCCGCAGCAGTGCCTTCGGTGCTTACAGCTTCGTTGGGACCCCTTATTCTGGACCTGTAGCAGGCAGGAGACACAACCACAGTTCGATCAGAGGCTCAGCTCTACGCTGACGGGATTGGTGCATTGTAAGTCTTGTTGTGTAACATCTGCTAATTACCAACTTTGTACCACTACCAACTTAAAGAAAAAAGCAATGCTAGCTTGCAACACTCAGGCTAATGCTAGCAAGGTTTTGTCTTGGCCATTAATCCTTCCCCTGGTCTCTCTCTGCTCTCTGGTGCGCGCAGCAGGCTCATAGGTTTATGGTTGTAGTCCATCATATGTGTAGTTGTAAACATTTAAAGTTCTTTCTTTGTCAGAGCCGCCATTAAAATCCATAGTTTTCTATTGATGGAGCTGACAGGACTCCCTTCTGCTACGCCACTTCTGGTCTGGCAGAGGTTAAATCTTCTCACAAACACGACTCCAAAAGCTAAAATAATTTATATATTAGTACATTTTTATGTAGAAAAGGTTCCAATTATATTTCTCTAAACAGTGGTTTAAGGGGGGCTCTAACCTGCAACCTGCACATTTAGGTGTACAGTGCCTAGCAAATATAATATACCCACTAAAACACATTTTTTTATATTACAACTAAAAATTCAACAATATATTATAGTGGTATTTTATCAGATATGCAACAAGTAGGGCATAGTTTTTATAGTGCTGTCATGAGATTTTTTTTTTTAGATTAATTAATTATGATCTGTAATTAATTAATCGAATTAATCTCTTTTTTATTCTCACCTAATAATTGCTGAGAAAAGCCCTCATCTTGAGGTATTTTCTTTTAAATTCATTACATTATTGTGGTAGAACAAAAGTTTGATACATGTAATTAAAAAACAGGCTTTATGAAGTCATTTAGATCATTAGTCATTAAGATTTTTCACACATATATATCAAGTGGAGTACTATACCAAAAGCTGTAGTGCTCCGTTTGTGAAAGTAAATCTGTTGGGCTTCTACTGGGTACTCAGACACCAATTCTGAGCTCCACACTGCCAAACAGGACACGTAAAAAAACAAAAATAAATAAATATGTTCTGGACGCAGTGGGGTCCAGAACAGATTTATCTTCTCTGAGTCCAGCTGTATTATGGGTTTGTCCCGGGTTCGATTCTGGCCCAGGGACATTTGCTGAGTCTCTCTTCCCCTGGTTCTCTCCCCTTTCTGTAAGCCTGTCCACTTTCAATAAAGGCCACTGTGGCCACAAAACCTTAATAAAAAACCCCCAAAAACACAGTATTTGCATTATTTTCGATACCGATGGCTTGCCATACCGGTGGACCTGGGTGTAGCTGCAAGTGTGAGGTGCAGACTGGTTGCCTGCTATGAACGCCGAGACGGGAGAGCGCCCCGCTGCTCGGTGAGAAGAGTGACAACGTTACATGCTTCACCCAAAAGTTTCCAATAACCCAATAAAAAGTTGCTAGATTTACCGCTTGTTGCTTTTTCTTCTTATTTTTTTTGGAGAAAGAATCGCTAGAGGGGTCTAAAAACTTACCAAATATAGCAAAGTTGGCAAGGCAACTCAACGTTTCTCCTCGCCTCGCCCTCCCCACCACGATGGAAGCCAGTCATCTTCTGATAAGTTTAGAGCCAACCAATGTCCACTTTAGGGTGTGGTTAACCCCGAACAACTCAATCACAAGAAGCCCAGTGCATAAAACAGGCTTTATTTAAAGGGAACTCGCATCCAGAAACTGTCAAATTAAGGATTAAAAATTAGATTAACGCGATTAAAAAACATAGCACGCTAAATATGGCTGTAAATAATTAATCGCAATTAACGTGATAATTTGACACCCCTAATTCATTTTAGACCAGCTGTTTAAACTGTAATATCAGTATGAATTCAGCCGTATTGTTGCTACCCTTAAAGGTTTGAGAGAACATCCTATTTCCCCTCCGTCACTCCTTGCCAGTGACTGATGCCCCTGCCCGCTGGTGCATTGGTGGTCAATCCGGTTTGGACCTTGCGCGTGCCTGGCCGGGCCTGGGTGGACCGGTGTGTTGGTCGGCCAATGTGCTGGGCTGATGTCTTCCTTTTGTTGGTTGGGGCACCTCTTTCGGGGGTGCCAGGTTTGGGATTGTTGGGTGGTGCCTGTTCGATGGCTTGGCGGGATACGGATCCAGCGTCTCTGCTCGTTCAATCACCTGTTCTGTGCGCTTCGTGTGTGGTCGGTTCATTGGCAGGTTGGACTGGCCCTGACCTTTGTTGGATGCCTGGTCTCAGCGTTCTCAGCGCGGGATCAGGAATCAGGAGCTGGTACAACTTGGTGTCCAGGTGCTGGCGGGGCTGGGGATGCTGTCCGTCCGCTGCAGCTATCGGTGCTGCTATCGGTGGGGCGCCGCAGTGGTGGGGCGCTGTGATGTTGGTGGTGGGAAATGGCCTGGAGTGGCGCGGCGGGGGCCACTCGTCGGCCAGTCCCTGGTTGAGTCCCTGCTGGGGGGTGGGGTGCCCCTGGGCCCTGACTCTCCCAGTCCATGGATGGGCCCGCCCTGGCGCAGCCGGTTGGCGGCGGGACCTGTATGCTCGTCACTATGGCCCCCCGGGCCCCTGCATCATAGTCGCGTGACGTTCCCCTGGAGTTCTCCTCTGCTCCTCTCTTGGGGGATGCGGTCGGCCCCGCGCTGGTCCGCCTGGGGCTCTCGGGGTCGTTGCATCTGCATCGAATTCTGGGAGACAGATTGATGGCTGCTCACACCAGCTATCGAACACTCTTATGGAGAAACCTTATATGCACCAGCATGCTCAGACACACAATCACACATAGGTGTGGGGTCTCCGGTGTTTACAGATATATTCTTGGGCTGAGGTTGTCATTACTAGATCTTGACTAATCGGTACCATGAGCTTTTCAGTGACGTTGTTGTATTTTTATATCCATTTTTGTGTGATGTGATTGTGTAGTTCCTAGTTCACAATGTTTGGTTTGTTTTGTTGATCTTCCTTTTTCGTTTTTTTGTTTTTTCCCCTCTCTCTGCCGTCCTGTGGGTATGGAGGCAGACTTCGATGTTTTCCTGTGTTTTCTTTGTTCCCCTTCCTATCTGTAATTTCAACTCTCCCTCTCTCTTGACTTTTAGTTTCTTACCTCTCTTCTTCATCTTCTTTCTTTCTTCCCCTTTATTTTCCATCTCCGTGTCCATAACATCATAAAATAAAACCCACAGCAATTCATAATAAAGATTTCTCACACATATATATCAAGACTGTAGCAAAAGCTGTAGTGCTCCGCTTGTGAAAGTAAATCTGTTTGGGTTTTACTTGGTACTCAGACGCCAATTCTGAGCTCCACACTGCCACACAGGACACGTTTAGAAAAAATAAACTGACAAACTGGAGAGGGGGCATTGATCAGAGAAGCAACCAGGAGGCCAATGGTAACTCTGAGCTCCACAACTCAGCTGTGAGAATCTGTCAATTGGACAACTCCTAGCATGCCCCCTAGAGATCTGGACTTATTGGAATAAGGACAGGAAGAAAACCATTGTTGAAAAAAAGCCATATGATGTCCTGTTTAAAGGTTGTGCCTAACTATTTAGGGGACATGACAAACATGGAAGATAGTTCTGACAACTGAAGTTTTTCAACTAAATCCAAAACTCTTCATGTAGAAGAAATTTAACATTGTGCTGTGGGTATGCTTTTCTTCAACAAGGACGGGATAGAGCTAATCCTAGATGAAAACCTGATATTTGTTGCAAAATCATTGAGACTGGAGCAGAGGTTCACCTCCCAGCAGGACAACAGCTCTAAACCATACAGCTAGAAATACTGTGGCATGGTTTAGTAAAATAAGAAATCAATATTCATGTGTTAGACTTGGCCCATTCAAAGTCCAGACCTAAATCCAACTGAGAATCCTTGGTAAGAATTGATATTTGCAGATGCTCCCCATCCAGTCAGAGTGATGAGTAGAAATGGTCAAACATTTTACTCTTAAAATGCAAAGCTGGTAAAGATATATTCCAGAAGACTCACAGCTGTACCTGCAGTACAAATTGGTTCTACAAAGTGTTCACTCATGGGGCTGAATATACAGTGGGGCAAAAAAGTATTTAGCAGCAACCGATTGTGCAAGTTGTCCCACTTAATAGATGAGAGAGGTTTGTAATTTTCATCATGTCTACACTTAAACTTTGAGAGACAGAATTTAAAAGAAAAATCCAGAAATAATTTATTTGTATAATGGTGCAGAAAATAAGTATTTAGCACCTACAACCAAGCAACAATTCTGGCCCTCATAGAGCTTTTACTCCTCCTTTAAGAAGCTCTTCTATCCTCAACTAGTTATCTGTAATATTGGCACCTGTTTGAAGACATTGCCTGTATAAAAGACACCTGCCCCCACCTTCAAACAGTCAGACTCCAACCCCCACCATGGCCAAGACCAGAGAGCTGTCTAAGGACACCAAGGACAAGATTGTACACCTGCACAAAACTGGGATGAGCCAATCATTGGCAAGCACATTGGTGAGAAGAGATAAGCTGTTGGGGCAATTATTAGAAAATGAAATAAATACAACATCACTGACATTCTCCCTCGACCTGAGGCCCAGAACTACGCAGGGGGAACTGGTCAATGACCTGAAAGATTAAAATCCTGCAGTCTCCCTGCTTGGGCCAGCACATGTCCAGGCCTGACTAAAGTGTGCCAGAGATCATCTAGATGATCCAGAGGAGGATTGGGAGAATGCCATGTGGTCAGATGAGACCAAAATAGAACTTTTTGGTATAAACGCCACTCGTCCGTTTTAGGAGGGGGAAGAATGCTGAGTTGCATCCGGTTGAACACCATACCCAATGTGAGGGATGGGGGTGGACACATTATGCTTTGGAGCTGCTTTTCTGCAAGGGGACAACTGATCCATATGAAGGAAAGGATGAATGGGGCCATGTATCGTGAAATTCTAGGCAGAAACCTCCTTCCATCATTGAGCGCATTGAAGGTGAAATGTGGCTGGGTCTTCCCACATGATAATGATCCCAAACACACCGCCCGGGCAATGAAGGAGTGGCGATGTAAAATAATTTAAAGGTTCTGGAGTGGCCTAATCAGTCTCCGGACCTCAAGCCAATAGAAAATTTGTGGAGGGAGTTGAAAGTCAGTGTTGCCCAATTACAGCCCCAAACATGACAGCTCTAGAGATCTGCATGGAAGAATGGGCCAAAATACCAGCTACAGTGTGTGAAGACCTACAGGAAACCTTTGATCTTAGCATTGCCTACCAAGGTTAATTTACAAAGGAGTGAAATGAACTTTTGTTATTGGCCAAATACTTATTTTCTGCACCATTATACAAATACATTCTTTAAAAATTATACAATGTGATTTCCTGGATTTTATTTTCACATTCTATCTTTCAAATGTTCATATTTTAACCTGTTATTTTAATCTTCTATCCAGTGTTTCCTCTGGGGGAGCCCTCTGCCTCGGGAGCGGTGGATCGGCTGTGTCTGCCTTGGTACTCTCCAGGTAGTGCTTGGGCAGAGGTGGGGGTCTCAGCCTTCCCTCCAGTGGGCGCCCCGGGCCGGTGCTTTGGCTGCTGCCGATGCAGATGGCTCCCCAAATGGCATTTTCTTACCTGGCTCATCCGTACTGTCTTTGTTTACTGATGCTTTTAAGTGTGTGTAATCATGTCTTTATTCTGGGGGGGGGGGGGGGGGGGGGGGGGGTTATGTGGGGTCATTTTAATCTGTAAAGCACTTTGAGATGCTGTTTTGTATGAAAAGCGCTTCTCTTATCTTTTTAAGCAGGAAAATTTGCACAATCGGTGGCTGCCAAATACTTTTTTCCCCCACTGTAAATATATGACACTCTGAGAATGTTGGTAATGCTCAGAATCCTAATTGAATACACTGAAGTTTGCGGTTGTTACATTAAAGATTTTTAAAAGTTCAAGGGGCGAGAACTTTTTCAAACCTCTGTATGTGAAACAATTTAATTGTGTATACATTACAGCAGTTTGAGAAAGGATAACAATATATATTTTTTGCTGTCTTTTTTAGTACCTTCTGCCAGTGCCTTACGACTGGATACCATCGCTTCCTTTGGTGCTGCCAGGGAAGTAGTTGCCATAAAGGACTACAGCCCATCCAGCTTCACCACTCTTAAATTCTCCAAGGGTGACCACCTTTATGTTCTTGACTCATCAGGGGTAGAGTGGTGGTATGCCCACAACAACACAGAGATGGGTTATATTCCAGCTGCTTACGTGGAACCCATCAACTACAGAGACTCTTCCTTCAGTGACAGCGGGATGATCGACACAGTGGCAGACTTTAACGATGAGGGAGCAAAAGAAATGGACCTGTTAGGAGAGTGGACAGGAGTGATTCTAAAACCGGCCACTTTTCAAAATGGAAATCCTTTTGCAACAACCCATACCTTGACAAACCCTTTTCTAAATGGGGGTCCTCAGAGTTTGTTTGATCAGACAATAAAAGAGTCAGTTGACCTTCTTCTGTTTGATACACTCTCTTCTCCTCTCCCCAATTCTACCAAAAGCAGAGAAGAAAATTGTTTTAGCAGCAGTGTTTTCAACTTAAACCCTCTCAGTCCCACTGTGAGTGTAGGGCAAACATTTCAAAGAGAGAACCCGTTTTTTAGAAGCAAGCGTTCCTACAGCCTGTCGGAACTGTCTATCCTTCAGGCTCAGACAGCTACTTCTCAAGCCTCCAACGGTTTCTTCGGGGGTCTCAAAGCCCCCGCACCTGAGCAGTTCCAGAGCAGGGAGGACTTCCGCACAGCATGGCTCACTCATCGCAAGTTGGCCAGGTCCTGCCATGACCTGGATTCGCTGGGTCAGAACCCCGGCTGGGGTCAAACTCAGCCAGTGGAAACCAACATCGTCTGTAACTTGGACAGCTCAGGAGGTGCAGTGCAGCTTCCAGACACCACCATTAGCATCCTTGTACCTGAGGGCCATGTGGCACTTGGGGAGACTCAACAAATCTCCATCAAAGCTCTGCTAGACCCACCACTAGAGCTCAACAGTGACCGTTGCACCCCCGTCAGCCCTGTAGTGGAGATCAAACTCAGTAACATGGAGACCAAAACCACCATTACCCTGGAGATGAAAGTGTCCGTCGTTGTGAAAATAGAGAGCAGACAGATGACGGAAATCTTGTGTGTCAAGAGTGATTGTAAGGAGGGGCCTTACATCCCCATCCCTCAGGCATACATGTACGGGGACACAGTTCAGGTGAGCCTGAATAACCTTGAGCCATGCATGTACGTATGTGTGGTTGCCCAGGCTCAGTCTGTACTTCCTGAATCCACAGTATGGGAGCATGTGGTTAAAAAGATCACCTTAGGAGTTTACGGTCCAAAACACATCCACCCATCCTTCAAAACTGTGGTGGCCATGTTCGGCCATGAATGTGCTCCAAAGACCCTGTTGGTGAGCGAGGTGGGTAAACAGGCACAGTCTGCACCACCTGTTGCCCTGCAACTTTGGGGAAAACACCAGTTTGTCTTGTCGAAACCTCAAGACCTCTATGTTGGGGTTTACTCCAACATGGCTAACTATGAGGTAAAAGCCAGCGAGCAGGCCAGAGTGGTCCGTGGCTTTCAGGTTAAATTAGGCAAAGTCAGCAGGCTGGTCTACATGATTTCCACACGGAACGCCGAAGATATTTCAGATTTCACCCTAAGAATCCAGGTCAAAGATGACCAAGATTGTATCCTGGCTCAGTTTTGTGTCCAAACACCAACACCGCCACCTAAATCAGGCCCAAAGACATCAATGCAGCGGCGATTTCTGAAGAAGAAGGATGTAGGGAAAATAGTTCTGTCTCCCCTTGCTGTTGCAACCAAATACCCTGTTTTCCAGGACAGGAAGATAGACAACTTGAAGTTTGGAAAATTAATCAAAACGGTAATCAGGCAAACAAAAAACCAGTATTTGCTTGAGTACAAAAAAGGAGACTTTGTAGCTTTACTGAGTGAAGAGAAAATCAAGCTGAAGGGCCAGTTATGGACAAAAGAATGGTACATTGGGTATTATCAGGGTAAAATGGGGCTCGTTCATACTAAGAATGTTCTAGTGGTTGGCAAGGTAAAGCCCATTTACTTCAGGGGGCCTGACCTTACAACCTCATCCTTACTGGAGCAAATACTGAAGCCCTGCAAGTTCCTCACATACATCTATGCCTCTGTAAGAACTATCCTGATGGAGAACATCGGCAACTGGCGGGTGTTTGCGGACGCTCTCGGATACGACAAACTACCCCTGATGCATTTCTGCCGCACAGAGCTGGACAGTGAGACAGAAAGGGTGGCGTCAGTCCTGGAAAGACTAAAAGAAGATTGTAACAATGCAGAGAGCAAAGAGAGGAAGTCCTTCCAGAAAGAGCTCCTGACCGTAAGTTACAGCTTTGTCATGCTCCTCTGTGGCAGTAAAATAAAGAATGATAATTACTCGCTCTAGTTTTAAGCGTTGCATCTCAGTTGGATACCTTTTATCCTTCATGTGTCCAATTAGAGGGATAATTTACCCTTAAAGTGAAATTTTGTCTGTTACCATATTCCCCAGAGTTAGATAAATGAGAAGAAGCATTTTGTAACCAGCCCATTCATTCTCCTTATCTGGCAGCTTTCTTTTACTTAAAGAATGTAAGTGAATTGTAACAGCTATCATTTCATGTACAAAAGTCATGAGAATTACTAGGGATGTCCCGATCTCAAGATCGGATCAGGCCGATATTTTCACATTTTTTAGTGATCGGAGATCAGCTATATTAGCTGACGGTGCCGATTTTTACAAAAGTACTTCCTGGTTACCTTTGACGGTGATTGCTCAATAATTCAAACCTCCATAGTGGTTCAAATAATGACTCTTAATAACCACAAATCAGCATAGCACAGTTCTAATATGGGAAAACTTCAACAAATATATTTTACCATACTTTAAACTATATAATAAAGGCATTGAAACTCTAAAACGTATTTACTGAAAAATATAGAGTGAATGCGATCCCATGAAATAGAGGGTAGCATTGTGCACGCCAGCATATAGCCAGTCGGAAAAACGTTTTTATTTTTTTTATGTTTTTTATTATATATATATATATATAATACTGTACCAATTAATTGTTTTGCTTTTACTTTTGTCTGAAATATTAAACTGAAGTTGACCTTTAATTCTCTGTAAGATTTTGATTTCATGGGATTTACAACAATAATGGCAATGCTTATTGATGAAATAAGTCTTATAAAGAAGTTAAGTTGAGTTACTTGCTAAAAAATATATTTCAAATTTAGGTCAAAGTTTTCCTGTAGGTCTTGACCAGGTTTGCAGACACTGTAGCTAGTATTTTGGCCCATTCTTCCATTGAGATCTTCTCTAGAGCTGTGATGTTTTGGGGCTGTCACTGGGCAACATGGACTTTCAACTCCCTCCACAGATTCTCTATTGGATTGAGGTCTGGAGACTGGTTAGGCCTCTCCAGAACCTTGAAATGTTTTTTACGTAGCCACTTCTTCGTTGCCTTCGGGCAGTGTGTTTGGGATCATTTTTATGCTGGAAGATCTAGTCACGTTTCATCTTCAGTGCTCTCACTGATTGAAGGAGGTTTTTGCCCCAAATCTTTTGATACATGGCCCTATTCCCTAATAGGGATCAGTCATCCCATCGCCTTGGCAGAAAAGCAGCCCCAAAGCATAATGTTTCCACCCCAATTTCACAGTGGGTATGGTGTTCTCGGGATGCAGCTCCGCATTTATCCCCCTCCAAACACGGCGAGTGGCATTTATACCTGTTTGGGATGGAGAAGAGTGTGAGCGATTTGATTTCTGGTTTAATTCAATATCAATAGTTATGACTAATAACTTAATATTAATATAACTATTGATGAAATTCAATTATTTAATAGATTAATTGGGGCACCACTCCTATATTAACGTAATATTAGGAGAATTTCCAGACTTTCAGTCTCCTCTGAAGGATGTGAGCTCAGGCGCTCTCAAAAGTAACTGCAAACACGCTGAAATAAAATACAGAAGCTTCTCTTTAAAATATAACAGGGTTTATTAACACACAATAGATTAACCTTACAGCCAACTCACTGTGTCGACACTCCCATCTATTCTAATGCATACAATCTACAAAGTACCAACGATCTTAGAAAAGTGTATAAATGGAGGACAGTCAGCAGGGCATCACTTCCAAGATGCTGTTATCACCTCTGTGTGTTGTGTGTGTGTGTGCGTGTGTGTGTACATGTATAGCTATACTTGTGTGGACCAACCTTTGACAGGCCACCAGCGTCGTGTGGACATTTGTAGTTGTGAGTACATTTTGCCTGGTCCCCACAATGTTTAACAAGCTATTAAACTCTACTAGTTAGGTTTAGAGGTATGGTGTGAATTAGGTTTAGGTTAAGGTTAGGGTTAGGCATGTATCACTAATGGTTAGGTTTAGGGAAAGTGTCTAGGCATAGTAAAATCAATGGAAGTCAATGCAATGTCAACACAAGTATAGCAAGACGTGCGTGTGTGTTTGTATTTGTGTGTGTGTGTGCGTGCGTGAGAGAGAGCGAGAGAAGTGTTTGTGCAGGACGATCATAAAGTCTTTGCTCTTATCCGCTGTGCCTCCTCCTGTGAAGCAAAGAAACACCGGTTGGAAAGCACAGGCTTCAAAGGCTAGACTCACCCCACAGTGTAGATGATGTGGAAACAAAGTGACAATTAGCACTAATTTTAGCAGACAATGGACGCCACGCAACCTGTTCTAAGGCGGGCAGCCAGCCCAGACAGGTGGTGGTACGGTTTCAATCGACTGATGTTAACAGATTTAAAGGAAAAGAAAGAAATACAGCACTTGCACAATCTGGTTGCCAAATACTTTTTTCCCCACTGTAAGTCTAATGCAAGAAAATGGTTCTTGCTTGTGTAGCAAAGGGTTGTGAAAACAAGCTAAAGACATAAAGCAATGTGTTGTTTCACAGAATTCCATCTAATGTGGAAGGAATAAGACAATGACTTGCTGCACTGGAAATTTCTCCAACAACACAATGGTGAAAATTGATCAATATCTGGTTTGCGAGGAGCATTTCACACCAGAAGAAAAATGCTATATTCTACCAGAATATGGCTGTACCACAATGGCTGTAGGTAGTGTTCTATTTACTCTAATTTCTTGGGTGTTGCTGAATTGCTTGCTTGGGACATCTAACTGACATTTTCACCTTCAGGTTTACTATAACATTTACAACATTTCACCCTAAGGACTTTAAATGGCAAGTTTTGTAGAGTAAATACTTTTAAGTGACATTTTTTTCATGTCCTCATGCCTTGCCACAGTGGCTTACAGCGAAGCTTTGTCGTAAAGTAGTCCCCATCGGCTATTTGCTCCTGTAATTCCTTTGTATTACTTATGATTTTAATTTTCAATCAGTATGATTATTGAGGTCACCAGGAATAATTAGGATCATTACTGAGTAATTTTCATGACTTTTGCACATGAAATGCTAGCTGTTACCATTCACTCACATTGTTTACGCTAAGCTAAAACAAATGGACTGCTAGCAGATTATGAGAATGACTGGGCTGGTTACAAAATGCTGTTTCTCACTTAGCTAACTCTGGGTATATGGGTACAAACTGAATTTCACTTAGGGGTGGAATATACTTTTAAGTGGCCACGTGTTTGGGAGATTCTTCTTAGAGAGCTTTCATTCCTTTCCTTAAATTTGTAATCTTTCGCAGCTGTTTGTAGCCAGTGCTTTTTTTCTTTTTAATGCTATGAAAGTGTCGAGCTGCGTTAAAGGGATAGTTCGCATTTTTAGACATGAAGTTGTATCCCATCCTAACCATCAGCATAGTGCATACACACTGACCCATATCTGTGGTCACTTCCTAGTCAGAGCTCTGGCAGTTAGAAGTCTTTCAAGAAAGTAGTACCGGCTAGGGGCCAACAAACTGTGCCATGTTGCTTCAGAAAACTATATACATTTGAAAACATGATTCATTTGCATCACAAAAAAAACGGCGGCCAAAATTTACAACTCACTATTACTCGCCACTATTTTCTTTCCATTCCAATCAATCCGCGTTGTGGCCTGCATTAACTGTTGCACGCCTCCCGTCAGCTGTTCCACTGTTGAATGCCGACAACTTGTCTGATTACAAAACATCTGATGATGAAACTCATTTTAGCACAATGCCAGATGGATCGGATGAAGAAAATTTTTTTTTTAGTACAACGCCAAAGGGATACCTTTATGTACTGGAGTATACTGATGCTGAACTTCAGCAGATGGCGCAAGAACGGGCAGAGAGAGGGTGAGTGGACATAGAAGTGCTCCAAGCTGAAGCTGAGCCCCCAGCTGTAGATAGGGTGAGTAAGTGTGGATGATCTCATGTTTTTGATATCAGACTTAGGCAACTTGATGTTGTATTGATTAGTAGGCTATGCAATATTTGACCTCATTCATTATTATTACTGATAATACACCAAATGAGCTACATTATGTGGGCTCAGCTTCAGCTTGGAGCACTTCTATGTCCACTCGCTCTCTCTTTTTGCCCGTTCTATCCCCATCTGCTGAACCGGGCATCCGTATACTCCTGTTCATAAAGGTATCCCTTTGGCGTCTTCCTCCGAGCCATCTGGCATTGTGCTAACACAAGTTTCATCAGATGTTTCGTAATCAGACATGTTGTCGGCATTTAACAGTGGAACAGCTGACAGGAGGAGTGCGAGAGTTGATGCTGGTCGCAGCGCAGATTGATTGGAATGGAAAGAAAATAGTGCCGAGTAATAGTGGGTTGCAAATTTTGGCCGATGTTTTTTTTGTGATGCAAATGAATTATGTTTTCAAACGCATGAAGTTTTCTGTTGGCCCCTGAAACTAGCAGGGACTACTTTCTTGAAACACAATAACGGCCAGAGCTCTGACCAGGAGGTGACCACAGATATGGGTCAGTGTAATATGCACTATGCTGATGGGGAAGATAGGATAGAACTTCATATCTAAAAATGCGAACTATCCCTTTAATAACTCAGCTTTCTTTGGCATGGAAATGTAGATTTTTCTGCACAGCCTCAGCGGTCCGGTGATTCTCCTCTACAGATGGCTTCCACGGTAATTGCTCTGATGATATCCAGATGTTATGCTCATAGTCTTGTGAAAAAGTATTTCCCCCTACAGTTTTCTTGTTTTTGCTTTTGTGTCAAAACCAGCAAATCTTAATCCCAACAATAATCCCAAGCAATTTACCACTTTAGGATTTCATCATTAAATGGAAAAAGCTATCTCTATGTGGAAAACTAATAAACCCCTAGACCTAATAACTGTTTTATGCCACCCTTAGCAGCAACAACTGACATCAAGCATCTCTGATGAGTAGCATGAAGTAATCATTGTGAATGCATTTTGGCCCTCTTTTCTCTGCAGAATAGTTTTAATCCAGCCACATTAGAAAGATTTTGAGCATGAATGGCTTGTTTTAAGGTCATGCTACACTCTTAGTCAGATTTGTGTACAGACTTTGACTAGGCCACTCGAAAAATGTTCATTTTGTTTGTTCTAGCCATTCAGAGGTGGATCGCTTGAGCCTTGCTGAACATGGTTGACTGCAGAATTCATGTTGCAAATGATGGCAGCTGGTGCACTATGAAAAAGCTGTCACAGACCATCACTCTACCACCATCATAGTTCAAGTAGTATGTTTTTCTATAATTCTCTTGGTTTCACACCAGTTGTGGTACACACCTGGTATTCAGTTGAAAAATTCCACTTTTCAACTGAATATTTTATTTAGTTTATTTCTTCTTGTTGAACCATAAGCATTGACTACTGAAGTAGATGAATTCTGCAGTGCTTTTCATATTCTTCTGGGTTTTTTGTGACCTCCTGTATAAGTCTTCAGTGCACTCATGTAGTAATTTCAGTAGACCAGCCCATCCAAGGAAGATTAACCAGTAATCCATGTTTTCTCCATTTGTGGTTTACTGGAGTCCCAGATCCTTAGAAATACCTGTAAATCTTTGAGACTTCTAAATAGCAATTAATTGATTTCTAAGGGTACGCAATATATCGGCATCGATATCAACGAATATTAATACTTTTTTAACATATTGCTATCTTTCCGACAAGTAAAACTGGACCGATTAACAACTAATGTTTATATCCATCTTGTTCCTGTTTGTATGTGTTTCAGGCAGGGCAGGGGAGGGGGTTGGACATTTAGTATTTGTTCAGTCATGTGATAGCGATAGCAGCACAGGGTTGTGGGGGTGTTGACCTGAAGCAGAGAGGCAGAGAGGTGTTGTGGTTGCTTTTACACAGTGTCAAAAGTGTAAAAACGGGGAGAAATATATATACTATATAATGTCAATAAATATCGATTATCGGCCATATTGGCAGTATTAATATCGATACAAGCCCAAATTTTCATTTCAGTGCATCCCTATTTATTTCTCGTCTGTTCTTGAATTTCTTTAGTTCACGGAACAATGTGTTGCTCTAAAATCGTTGAGCCCTCTATGTGAAATAATGAGACCTCTATGTGCATAAAAGATGTGGTTGTTAACAGTTTATTTCTTTGACAAAGAGGATAGCTAAACATGTGACAAAAAAGAAAAAAAACACATTTGTAGAAGACAAATGCTTTTCATTTGTAGGACAACAACACTAGTTTGACCCATTGATAGACATAGAAACTGTGGTATGGAGGAGAATATAATAAAAGGGGGTATAAAAGATGCCCTGTATGAAATTCTGTTTTTTTTTTTTTTTTTACATGCACCAATCTGTTTATTTTATATTAAATCAACAATATAAAATAAAAGGAAAATGAGCTTCAGTGCATGTGTGGGCTGCTGTATAAATAGGTGCAGGGGGTGCATTTTACTGAAGTACAAGTAAAATTACCAGTATAGAAGTTTACTCAAGTAAAAGTAAAAAGTAGCTCATTGAAAATGTACTCAGAGTAAAAGTTTCTTAGTTTTGACAGCAGTGAGACTCCTGAGTAGTGAAAGAAAGACAATGGGACATAAATATCAAAGTAGTTGCTTTTTCATAAATAACTTTTTTTGAAATGGCAATTGCAGATTATCTACAAATTTATAAATCCAAATGGGTAACTCCAACAGACACAAGTGCTCTAACGTTCCCGAAATGCTTCAAAGAAGAACAAACTGTCAAGTACAATTACATTGTAAGACAAAACCATTTTTGGCGAGACTGTGTTAAACGTGTCAGATATTAGAACATTCAATTCAATTCAGCTTTATATATATAGCGCCGATTCACAACAGATGTCATCTCAAAGCACTTAACAAGAAGTAATTTCAATACATTTATACAAACATTCCAATCAGTTAAAGAGTTTCCTATTTAAGGAATCCCAGCAGATTGCGTCAGTCATTGGCGTGAGGTTGGGCCCCGTTGATGCAGACTTTCCAATCACAGCAATCCTTCAGCAATCCCTCATACTGAGCAAGCATGTAGCGACAGTGGAGAGGAAAATCTTCCCTCTAACAGGAAGAAACCTCCAACAGAACCAGGCTCAGTAGGAGCGGCCATCTGCCACGACTGTCTGGGGGTTTGAGAAGACAGAGCAGAGACACAGTAGGAACAGAAGATCTGATATAAGAGTACTTTCTATGTTACCGAAAGTAACATGTTAGACAAACTTAATACTTGTTAAATAAACATTGCAGCTGCTAAAAAAATAGTTTTGATTTTTTCAAAATTGCCCTGGCTTCATGTACTTACAGATTAGTTTATTTATTTATTTGTGTCCACTGTGTTACTATCTATAGTGTTACTATCTAAACCTCCTGTTAATTTTGGGGAGCAGTTGATTTTTAAAGTTAGTAAAGTTCGTCCTTGTGTTTTCTGTATTGGAAAATTAACATCTTAATGTGTCTATAGGATTTTTTTTAATTGTTTAATTCTACATATTCTAAATCACTAAAAATTCCAACAAATGACCCACCATTAGTAAGGGATACCGGGCATGGTTCTGACATGGGGATCGTTTTAACACTTAGTTTGACCAACCAGAAATTAACTATGGCGATTCCATCAATATAGTGTATGCCCATTTAAAAAATTGAGCGTACTGGCAAACCTATATGTCTTTGAGTTGAAAACGGTCTATACTGGAACAAAAAAAACAATTACAATTAATTTTGATAAGGAAGTAAAACATTTTCACAAATATTTTTTGAATATTGTCCCTTGCGTTGTAGAAACAATTGTTTCACTTACATAAGCTAAAGTAGTAGTTTCTCTAGTTTATTCTGATGTATTGCATTAGTAGTAGCTTTGAAGCTAAATGCAAAAAAGTTTGTTTTTTAATGGCTGCCTGGCATTAACAGATCTAAAAAAAAGTGTTACAACCTTTACTTTATATTGACACTTTGTGCAGGTCTCCTTTTTACTGGATGCTTAGGCAGTGGAAGTGGAAAATAGACATGGGTGTCCCTGCACACCAAATGTGTCATAGTTCTTAGTTGTTTGTGTAGTCTTTGAGTTAATGTTTATTGTGTTTCTGTAGGGTGACCATATTTTGATTTCTAAAAAAGAGGACACCTGGCACAGTCCTGAAACACGTCATGACTGTGAACAGATTTTGGATTTTAACATATTTAAAGCATGCATTCTCCATGTGGTTAGAACGAACAGTTCAGATGGGCTTTCACAAGTGCAAAAATGACTTTAAAATCTCTAGAAATTAATTAATAATAGAAATAATTACTCTTCCGAATTAGAAAATGTACCAGAAACAGTAATAGTTTGCTTTACTGGAAAAAAATTAAAAATACATCTGAAATAACATTCTGAGAAAACAGGTAGGCTATTATTTTCTTTTCATTGTAATAATAAAATTAAAAAGCAGCAGTCTCAAAAACACAATAATGCCTGCTCCATTTTTTTGATTTTATCTTCATCCTCCTCAGTCAATTTATAGATGAATTTTTTGCAGAGTACGAGTATTATACGAGTAATACGAGTTAATATCTGTGCTCGGATTGAATAAAAATTCTCATTGTGTAGCTGACTGTGTCTGCGTTCTGGTCACAGCGCCGCTCTACTACACACTTGCTCACTCACGCACGCACGCACACACAGACACACACACACAACACTGACCCCGATTTCCACTGCATGCACTCCGGTCCGGTCTGCCATGCACTCCGCAGCCGTTCGCAATTTCCACTGCATGCGCTCTAGATCGCCTCCACTCCGGTCCGTAGCCCAGAGGTGGTCAAAGAAGCATGCACGGGAATTGCGAGATCTCGCGATAAAAGCCAGTAATAAATGCGGAAGTCAGAACAAAATTCTTCATTCCGTGGAAAACGAACAGAAAAGAACAGTTATTCTCTGTTATTCTGTTTCTAGATATTTTGGACAACATATGTATAAATATACGCGGGCTTATACTAATATAGCTATGCATACAAAAAATGTCTAATCCGTCTTTTTTGATTTATTTTGAAAAACACCCGGAAATGTGGTTGTTCTATATCCGGATGGTGCTTAGTGATTTGTGTAGATAGACTGCGGAGTTGATCCAGCGTCGGGCAAAAATAGAATCGATCCTATTTTTGCCGGATGGCGAAACGGCGGCGGCAGTGGAAAAGCTCTCATTGTTTACAATGGGAGCGTTTTTGCGGCGGAGTGCGTGCCGGAGCGGACCGGAGCGCATGCAGTGGAAATTGGGAGTGAGAAGAGAAAAGAAGAGAAGAGAACTGCGCGCTCTCTCTCTCTCTCACTGTCTCCCTCAGTCCCGAGTTTGTTCAGGCTTGTTTTTTACTCTAGTACTACTACTTACCTATTAACCAGTAGAGTTTTGGTAAACGGGGGGTTTGTCCAGACGTGCTTGCTTGGTAGAATGCGACTCGCGAGTTTTTTTTTCTTTTTTAAACCATCAGCTGGCCTTAAACATTTTTATTTTATTTCACGCAATCAGTGTCTGACACTTTCTTGCTGTATTTCATTAAAAAAAAGAAAGTAGTGGTATAAAACCATATTACAAATTAATTGGCTACAAACACTCCCTCTCTGTCGGTCACCTGAGTTCTTTTTTTTACCGTCAGCTGGTTCTAACCAGTTTCTTTTTACTTCACGCACTGAGTGACACTTTCTTGCTGTATTTTATAAAAAAAATAAAGGTATAAATAATATTACAAATTAAGCTACACACAAACACACACAGACACACATACCGGGTGTGACAATAAAAAAGAACCAAATAAAAAAATCACACTGATCATAAAAAAGTTAAAAGTTAAAAAAAGAAAGTTATGTTGAGATGAAAACTCTTGTTCATTACATTTTACTTCATTATTGCAACCGCATGTGTTGTATTCATTGTTGCAAAACTTGGTCTGTATATAGTTTGTTAGTTATCGTGATCAAAACCATTGATCTGAACCTCAATGCTGATGCTGTCATGTAAATAGTTTTCTAATCAGCAATAAATATAAAAATTTCTGATGAACCCATATCAATTGCATGTTTAAAATAACATACCGGTTAAAGCACCGCCCATTTCAAGACAACTCGACCCACTTCCCGGTTAAACCCCGCCCACTTCTCGGTTAGGCCCCGCCCCGCCCAGTCCGAGTACTGATACGGATACAGATAATTCATATGGTTAACAGATACAGATAATGCTGTACTCGCTCATCCCTACTTATTAGTCCCCTTAAAAACAATGAAAACCCGGACATTTTCATCAATCTATGAAATACCCCCGGACGCCATGGGCAGCACATGAAAAATGGACATGTCCGGGGAAAACAGGACGGTTGGTCACCCTAGTTTCTGTTATATCTCCCTCCTCTGTTATTTTCATTAGTCCTTCAAGTTTCACTGACACCTGATTCACACCGGGCACAGAACGAATGCGGCCCGATGTCTGTACGGCTGCCTCATAGATGAAAAAACATGGAGTACCATCAGAGCATTCACACCAGCTGCAGTGCGGTCTGGGGGCAGATGCAGAGCTCCGTTAACTTTCCGGATCAAGTCTATTTTTTCTGGACCGCGGATGCGTTTTTTAAATAAAGTTAAAGAAATGACATGAACCAGACAGGACGTGAGATAGGACCCAGCCAAGTTAATTCGGTATATTTCAAAATTAAACCGGTGTTGCCAGTTTTTTTATGGCTTTTTATAATAATAATAATAATAGTAATAATAGATTGTATTTATGCAACGCTTTTTGATACGCTCAAAGCGCTTCACAATTTCATTATTCATTCACTTTCACATTCACACACTGGTGAAAGCAAGCTACGATTGTAGCCACATCTGCCCTAGGGCATATATGACAGAGATATCAGTTCTACGGAAGCACGCTTCCATGCAGGTGATGATAGTTTACGTTATTTTTACAAGGTTATATTCAAACAACGATATCCGTTTTGTCAAATTCCTAATCGTTATTGTCAATGTTTTGCAAACTATTGTTGCTATCATTGCTATTGTTGTGACAGTGTGAGCGAATTTTTCTCTGGTTTACATAACCATCAATAATTATGATCAATAATTTAATATTAATTATTGATTACGTTTAAGTTTAATCTATTAATATTAGGGGCACTACTTCTGTATTAGAAGACCAGAAATCCAGTCTCTTCTTGAAGGTATAAGTTCACACGCTTGTGGACTTTAATTGTACACACACACCAAGTAATCACAGAAAACTTCTCTTTAGGCTAAGAGGAATTTATTAAGAAAATAGATCAACCTTACTGACTTACACTCACTTAGTCACACCAAAAATAATGTGGAAACTTCCCGGTTAACTGTTAACAAAATGTGGAAACATTATTTCTGGATCTAAAGTCTATGATATTGATCAAATAATTTAATCACAGTAATTATTAGAGTCAGGGAACATGCCTTTCACCCACTCTGATCTAACTGTTGAATCCTCAACAGTGAGGAGTGTTTTGGTTAACCTTGCAATGAAGACATAACATCAGGGGATTGAAGACAGAAGCTGCATGCAGAAAGGGCAGACATGAGCTGGGTGCAAGAGAGTTCGAGCGTTGGCCCAGACAGGGTCATGTTTAAGACTGGTCGTAATAAAATATGAAAAACGCTGATGCCGACTCCAGCCTCATTCCTAGGAAAGAAAGAAGATGCATTTCTTCCCATAACAACAGCCAAAACATTTAATCAATAATTCCCATCTATTCTAAAGCATGCAACAAACTACTAAAAATCTTAGAAAACCAATAATATGTGAAAATTAATCAACACAGTTAACACAAAGGGGATCAGGGACATACAGACAGCTCCCCTTTTGCAGGAGGTTTTGTTCAGAAAAGGAGGTGTCCCTCATTCCAGGGGATTCAAGTAAGAGATAGCATGTGGGACAAAGAGTCATAAACTTAGCTCTGGGCCAAGATGGAGGACAGCACATGGAGTGGAAGGAGACAAAGGACCATAAAACTATCTGGCTAAAATGAGGCCAAGCACAAGGTGTGTACTGTCCATGTGGAAGGCCACAGCTTTAACTAACAGACAAAGAACAATGGAATTAACCTTTCAGCTAACAGACCAGCTAATGCAGGTCGGACCGAGCCTGACTCTGCCGACCAAGTGATCAGCGACCAAGAGAGAGAGAGAGTAGAGCGAGGAAAAGAGAGAGAAAGAATGGGATCCACGCCTTGGGCCTTCTACGCCATGTCGTGGGTCTTCTACCCCACACCATGGGTCTTTTACGCCTTCCTCCCGAGGCTCCTCTACGCCTTCCTCCCGAGGGTCCTCTACGCCTCATTGTGGGGCCCTTTCTTGTCGCCGGCCTTCAAGCCACAAGGTTCAGTTCAGCCGGTCATCTTCTCATCACAATGTTCAGTACTGCCAGTCATCTTCTCACCACAAGTTTAAGTACGGCCGGTCTTTGCCTCAGCACAAACTTCAGATGGCCTCCAATACACAGGGTTCTGCTCCGCAGCCGGCTACCAAGACCCAAGGTTCTGCTTCGCAGCTTGCCTCCAAGACACAAGGTTCTGCTCTGCAACCGGCCTCCAAGACACAAGGTTCTGCTCCACAGCCAGCCTCCAAGACACAAGGTTCTGCTCCGCAGCCCTCCTCAAAGACACAAGGTTCTGCTCCGCAGCCGGCCTCCAAAACACAAGGTTCTGCTCCGCCGCCGGCCTCTTCAAGGGCGTCCCCCTTGAGGGGTTCTCTCATAGTTCTTAGGTTTTTTTGTTTGAAGTTATTTATTTTCCTTATTCAGGTAATTGTCATTTTAATGTATTCTTTGGTATTTATTTTATGGCACTTCCTTGTTTTCATATTACTTTCTTTTTCTTAGATGTTTTCACCTTTTGTTTGTGTCCACTTTCTCATTTGTGTTTCCTTAATTTATTTCTCTTCAGATAGTTTCCAAATTTATTTTTTCCTTCTGTTCTCCAGTGTTTGATAAAGTTCCCCTTATATTTATCCTTAGACATATTATCTTTAGTTAGTTTCTAGTTTCTTATTTAAGATAGTTTTATGTTTCCCTTGCCATTCTTCCCTTTCCTGTTATTTCCCTGCCACTCTGCTCCTGACCCAGTTTCACTAATTGCCCTCACCTGCAACTGCTCCTCTTAATTAGTCAGCATCTTCTCTGCCACTTCCTCACTCCCTCCTCTGTATTTAAACAGCACTCATTCAGTCAATACTCCCTGGTCCGTCGTCAATCTTCCCTGTCTGGATCCTGTTTTTCCCCGTCACCGCATTTTCTGATCTCCTGAGTTCTGTAAGTCCATGTTCTATGTTTTTTGTTGTTGTAATAAAATCATTTAATTTTTACTAGCTGCATTTGGGTTCTTACCACTTGAACATGACAATAACATACAAACATTAGGAGACAGGGAGTGATGCAGACAGGAAGGAAGTCACACCATTACATAAACGCCTTAGAAAATGAAAAAGACTGCACCTCTTGTATTTTAGTGTTGCTTCATCTGACTTCAAAAAATGTTCCCATCTTCCAGACGCTTTTGATTTTAATTACACAGCCATGATGGATATATTTACAAAAAGTTCAAAGATATGTAGAGAATAAAGGGTAAAATTAGTGAAATCACAAAGTGGTTTCTCACATTTCTGCATGATTTGCTGCCAGTATTTACATTTTTATTAAAAACTAGATTTGCTCCACAGAATCCCGTCACTAGGATATTGAGAACACCATTTTTCTTTTCAGAAGCAGTTTACAGTCCCTTAGCAGAGAGTAAAACCCCCATCAGAAAAGGCTGCTATTAGTTAGTTGTTTTTTTTGTGGAAATCCTCACAAAAATTGAGTTTCCGTTTGATATTAACAGGTAAATGTTTCAGCAAGACTCAAGAGTTTGAGTATTTCAGTAGTGCTTGACTGAATATGCTGCTATCCAGGCAGCTGTTCAACAAGTTGCATTTAACTCGAGCTTAAATAAATCTCTACAAGCGAAGTCCCAGTAGGTTGAATCTGTCAAATCTGTCATGTTTTCACTCCATTAGTTTCCAGTAGTAGTAATGGCTGTGCAAATCATGAAATCAGATATTTACCAGCGTGGAAATGCAGAAGTGTCGGATGCTTAGTAAAGAGGTGTTTGTTGTTGTCACCGGATGATGGTGAGCATCCAAATTGTGTATCCCGCCTGCAGATGTTTCCTGCCTCATTGTTCTGAAACTAAACGCATGTTCAATTTGTGGACTTCCAGGCGCCTGCAGCCTCATTTTCCTTCCGTTAATCCTCCCTGAGCCAGATCCCACATTACCAATTCAGCTGTCACACTCTTTATGGCAGGTGGAATCTTTCACAAAACTCTTAATGATTTCCTTTTCATGTCAGTCTGAAGCATCATTAGAAGTAGATATAATAATATGGGCACACTTTGATTAAAACTTAATTAAATACAATCAATGCTTTACCTAGAAATGAAGGGCAATCCAGTAATATCAACTTAAACATGTTTTTAGCGACTCATTAAACTTAAACTTCCCTTTTTTGTTTAGGTTGTACAGTTTACCGTGGTTGAACTACAGCCAGCATGAGGTTCAGACAGCAAAACATTCAAAACAACAAAGTACAAATTTAACAAATTACATGAATAAATATCACTACCACTAGTAAAATAATAGGCTCATTTCCACTACTGGAACTTAGGGTAATTTTACCAGAATAATAAGGTATGTGCGTGTCTCCACTTCACCATGCCAGCCCAAAAGAGCAGTTTTCGGGGCCATGTCAGGCACCAACTCAGTACCAGTCTTCGGGTTTGTACTCGGAAATGACCCGGTAGAGTTGCTGGGTGGGAGCTGTGGTTACCAGAATTTTTGGACTATTGAGCTACATTTTGAAAGAAAAAGTATTTCGTACATATGTACATATCATGTTGTAACAAGAGATATTTACACAGAAAGGTGGTACACGGAAGGTTTTTGTTTTGTTACCTCCACCAGAAAATAATGTTTTCGTGGCTGTCTGTCTGTCAGCAACATAACTCAAAAGGTTATGGACAGATTTCAATGAAATCTTCAGGAAATGTCAACAATAGGACCAGGAACAACTGATAAAATGTTGGGGTTGATCTGAGATAAAGCACATATCCACCCACTGTCCAGCGGTGCTAACCTCCACTCCTCTCCGGTGTCAGTGAGCTCACAAGCCGCTCCCCTCGCACAACTCCCCGAATCTCCACTCTCCCCTAGAAGAGCACAACCATGCGTCTCATTAACAGACATTTTATTGGAAAGGTGCTGAAAGTTAGAATTTGAAAAAAACAGGGAGAGGAGGGGAACGACTTTTAGGAGTCTTCCTGAAAATCTGCAGTACAGCACCACAACACAACACGTCTTGTTAGAAAATTAAACACTGTACCAACACGACAGTAACATGCCTGGTTAGAAAATATAACATACTTTAGCCTACCAGAAAGATCATTAGTTGCTATCTTCCTCACTAAAGCCACTGAAGTCGTAATGAGGGTGTATGCTTGAAAACTACTTCTTGGGCGCATAATCTTTTCAAGTATTGCTTGGGTGGAGGTGGATGTTTCAGCCTTGCCTCCACTGGGCGCCTTGTGTCAGTGCCTTGGCAGCTGCTGTTGATGTGCTGCTGCCGTTGCAGATGGCTCCTTTAATGGTTTTTCCTTACCTTACCTGGCTCATCTGTACTCGGCCCAACCTCCTTTTTAATGTTCCTCTTGAGTTTGCGTGCGTATAGGGGTTGGGTTGGGAGAGGAGGTATAAATTTGATAATGCTTTAAAATCAGCAGGGGAGGGATCGGAATGTGGTTTAGGAGGGGTCATTTTTGAAAGCATTCTTTGTTCACAGCATTTATTTCACACCTGCCTAAAACTTTAGCACATACTGTATATTTATATATGCATACACAAATACACTACTTAAAACATACATGTCTGTGGTTATATGTTCGCATCTAAATGTCTCTTCCTATGTAGAATATAGTACCTCTGTGCATTGTGGAACAGAATGCAAATCTGTTGTGTTGTGGAACAGAATGCAAATCTTTTGAAATTGGTATCTGGAAACAAAACACTTTGCTTAAACACAAAAAGGCTTTATTGCCAAAAATAATTAAAAGAAATACACACACACATATATAGATATATATATCTATATATATCACACATATATAGATATATATATCTATATATGTGGGTTTTTGGACATATAGGAAGTAGAGACTACGGCCTGAAGAACACCAATGTGTTTCAGCAAGAATGTGATCCCCAACATACATTAAAACTGTATTTTGTAAAAGATAAAACGGGTAAAATCAAGCTTTGAGAATGGTCCTAGAAAATGTCAGGAAACCATCCATCCATTTTCTGTACCCGTCATTCCGATGCAGGGTTGCGGGGGGCTGGTGCCTATCTCCAGCTGTCATGGGGCGAAAGGCAGGGTACACCCTGGACAGGTCGCCAGTCTCTCGCAGGGCAACACAGAGACACACAGGACAAACAACCATGCACACTCATACCTAAGAGCAATTTAGAGAAACCAATTCACCTAACAGTCATTTTTTTGGACTGTGGGAGGAAGCCCGAGTACCCACAGGTTGCACAGGGAGAACATGCAAACTCCATGCAGAAAGACCCCAGGCCGGGATTTGAACCCAGGACCATCTTGCTGCAAGGCAACAGTGCTACCAACTGTGGAGCCCAGGCCAGGAAACCAATCGGTTAAATGACATATACCAATATACAAATATGTGGTATCTCCCCAACTTGCAAAGAGGCATTTATCCAAATATTTGTGGGAAGTATACTTGTATATTTGTTAAGCCTATATGTATAAATGTGTGGATGACAGGCAGTCCACCAAAATTTCACATTTTTGCTTGTAATTAATTCGTAGTAATTTATTGTATAATAATAATAATAATCAGTCAACCCCTGGAAAAAAAATAGTGATTTAGATTTTTTGTTTTAAACGTTGCTTTTTTATGCATTTTTCTTTTCATGTCAATTTAGTCAGAAAATGTGATGTTTTGTTGAAATCACTTTTGACTCAAATTTTGCACATACACATGTTGTGACACAAAGTGAGCGAGTTTTTCTCTGGTTTACATAACCATCAATAATTATGATCAATAATTTAATATTAATATAATTATTTTTGAGGTTCAATTTTTATTTATTAATATTAGGGGCACCACTTCTGTTTTCAGAAGACCAGACATCCACTCTCTTCTTGAAGGTGTAAATTCACACGTTGTGAACAATGATTGTACACATACCATTTAAACACAGACCACTTCTTTCGTCACTTTCGTCAATTATTCCCAGCTGTTCTAAAGCATGCAACTAATTACTACAGATCTTAGAAAACAATAATATGTGAAAATTAGACACAATTAACATGAAATGGATCAGGGACAACAGAGAGCTCAGGCTTTGTTCAGTGAGGGAGGTGACCCTCACCCCAGGGGGGCTCAAGTCACAGATAGCCAGTGGGACAAAGGGTCATAAACTTAGCTCTGGGCCAAGATGAGGGGCAGCACATGGAGTGTAAGGAGAGAAAGGGCCATAAAACATAGCTCTGGAGCACATGGGGTGAATTGCCCATTTGGAAGGCCTTAGCTTTAGCTAACAGACAAGAAACAATGAAGTAAACCTTTCAGCTAATAGACCAGCTAACGCAGGTCGGACCGAGTCCGACTCTGCCAACCAGGTGATCAGGGAGCAAGCGAGAGAAAAACAAGGAAGAGAGAGAAAGAAATCCAGAGGGGGAGCGGTACAATCAGCTTCACCTCTGGTGCCGGTGCCCACTGTTAAACCACATATAGACACTGAGGGCTCGGGGTGGGGGTTGGGGGATGTGTGGCTGCCTTCCCCACATCCCACCCCTCTGTTTTAAATGCACATTATAACAACACGCATCAACACCATACTCAGGCAGGAGGATGGAGGCTAGGGGTCTTTTCACACCCCTGTTCGCTATGGGCCATCAGGGGTTGGGGTCCGGAGGAGGACAGGCGGTCTGGTCGGGGTCCTGGGCTGTCGGGCTGCTTTGCCACTGTGGGGCCCTTGGCGGTCTGCTTGTCTCCGTCCTAGAAGGTAGGGGGACCACCTCCCGGGTCCGGGGGCTGGTGGCTCTACTGGGGCATCGGTACCTGGACCTGGGAGCATAAAGTGTGCATGGGGTGTGTGAGTGAGGGTACAGCGTCATTTTTTTGGGTGTCTTGGTGAGTCAGTGAGAAGAGGGAGGGAACGTATGACTGTGTCTGTATGTCTTTGTCTACCTGTCAGGTTGGATCTTGGTCTGCCCCCTCGCCTGGTGCACCTCAGGCCTTACACTTAATGGGGGGCCTATTTCCCCTCCGTCACTCCCGCCGGTGACGGGGGCCCCTGCCTGCCGGTGCATCGGTGGTCAATCCGGTTCGGACCTGGTGCATGCCTGGCCGGGCCTGGGGGGGCCGGTGTGTCGGTCGGCCGGTGTGTCGGTCGGCCGATGCGCTGGGCCGATATCTTCCTTTGGTTGGTTGGGGCACCTCTTTTAGAGGTGCCAGGTTTGGGATTGTTGGGTGGTGCCTGCTCGGTGGCTCGGCGGGATGCGGATCCGGCGTCTCTGCTCGTTTGATCACCTGTTCTGTGCGCACCGTGCGTGGCCGGTTCATTGGCGGGTTGGACCGGCCCTGGCCCTCATTGGATGCCTGGTCTCGGCGCCCTGCGCTGCGCGGGATCAGGACCCAGGAGCTGGTACAACTTTGTGTCAGATGCTGGCTGAGCCCGGCCTGGGGATGCTGTCCGTCCCCTGCGGCTATCGGTGGGGCGCTGGGATGTTGGCGGTGGGGATTGGCCTAGGGTGGAGGCGGCGCGTGGCGGCCGGCCGCGGCCCCTGCAGTGCCGGGGGCCCCTCGTCGGCTTGTCCCTTGTCGGGCCCCTGCTGGGGGGTGGGGTGCCCCTGGGCCCCGGCTCCCCCGGTCTGTTGACGGTTGCCGGCGGGGCCGGTTGCCGGCGGGGCCCGTGGGCTCGTCACTGCTGCCCCCCGGACCCCTGCATAGTGGCCGCTGGATGTTCCCCTGGGGTTCTCCTTTGCTCCTCTCTTGGGGGATGCGGTCGGCCCCACCCGGGTCTGCCTGGGGCTCTGGCGGTCCTTTGGACGTCTTTGCTCCGATCTCCTTCATGTCTGCATCGATTCCTGGGAGACGGATTGATGTCTGCTCACACCAACTATCGAACACTCTTATGGAGAAACCTTATATGCACCAGCATGCTAACACACACACATAGATGTGGGGTCTCTGGTGTTTAAGGAAATATTCTTGGGCTGAGGTTATCATTACTAGAGCTTGATTAATCGGTACCATGAGTTTTTCTGTGACATTGTTGTTGTATTTTTATATCTATTTTTGTGTGATGTGGTTGTGTAATTCTTAGTTCACAATGTTTGGTTGGTTTTGTCGATGTTCCTTTTTCGTGTTTTGTTTTTCCCCCTCTCTCTGCCGTCCTGTGGGTATGGAGGCAGACTTCAATGTCTTCCTGTGTTTTCTTTGTTCCCCTTCCTCTCTTGTATTTTCAACTCACCCTCTCTCTTGACTTTTTGTTTCCTACCTCTCTTCTTCATCTTCCTTCTTTCTTCTCCTTAATTTTCCGTCTCCGTGTCCATAACATCAGGAAATAAAAACCCCAACAATTCATAATAAAGGTTTTTCACACATATATCAAGTGGAGTACTATAGCAAAAGCTGTAGTGCTCCGCTTGTGAAAGTAAATCTGTTGGGCTTCTACTTGGTACTCAGACACCAATTCTGAGCTCCATACTGCCAAACAGGACACGTAAAAAAAAAAAAAAAAGGTGGGCCACCTGGTGTACCAACAAAGAACAACTAGACCAGGGTGGGAGGCGGGGGCCCAGGACGGCGGGACAAACGAAACACAGAAATCAAAATACAGTTCATAGAAGGAATTTATCCGTAAGGCCGCAAGCGGCTGATCAAGTCCAGAGGCAGACTGTGCGGCCTTAACAGACGTGAAAACAAGTCCGGAGGCCAACTGTGCAGCCGAAAAAGTTGCAGAAACAGGTCCGGAGGACGGCCACTTTGCCGAGAGAACAGATGTTGACATCTATGATGCGTTGCATGAGTCCAGTCCTACGAAGGTAAACACGGAAGGGCGCTGCAGTTTCACGGCGAGAAAACCTGCAAAGAAGACCAGCTGGGCGGGTACGGCGAAGAATCCCATGAAGAAGATCAGGACGACGAGGAAATCCAAGAAGAACAACACGACGGAGAAACCCCCGAAGAAGAGTCATTGGAGGACCAACAGAAGGCGATGTAGCCAAGAGTTTAGGTGTCTCTGCCTTGGTCCCTCTGAAAAGGGCAGACCCCTTGGAACGAGGCCGATCAGCTTTGACCCTCTCGGCAGACGCAGTCTGCTGGAGCCGGGGCAGATCGGCATCGATCTCTCCGGTGGGCGGCGATGGCTTCATAGCTGCTGCTGTAACGGCCAGGAAGATCGCGACCGCTGCTGCCATTGCAGACGTCTGGAGGCAAAGCGGGTCAACAGCGACTGCCTTGGAAGAAGCGAACGCTTGGGCTGGGAACTTGAGGTGTCAGGGTCCCAGAACAGGAACATAAGATGGCGACTCAGGAACTAGGGAGCAACGACGAGCTGGGATGGGAACTTGGGAGCGTTGTCGAGCAGGGACTGGAACTTGGGAGCGACATGGAGCAGGGACTGGAACTTGGGAGCGACGCGGAGCAGGGACTGGATCTTGAGCCAGGAAAGGTTTTCCAGGAAACTTGCTCGAGCTTGGTCGTGCCGGAGAAAGGCAGGAGGCCAACACTGAACAGGCTGTTGACGTCGAGAGAATACTGTGGCTGGTAGGTCGCAGTGAGGTGTATCTTCTAGGGAATAGGCGAGGACAGCGGCCGGGCCCCCCCTGGAGAAGAGTGGGGGTGGCCCGACGGCGGCCCGACGGCTTTGTCCATGCCGACGCCGGGAGAAGAACCGCGGGGAAGAGCGCCGACCAGGTTCATGTCTGCGGGGACCCACTCCAGGGGGGCAGAACGCCAACCTTGATCCCCAGAAAGGTGAGTCCACGGGTGAGGAAGCATTTTTAGCAGCCTCCCTGGCCAACCATTGCAATAGAGTCAGTTTCTCACCTGCTGCTGAATCCTTTTGGCCGGTTCGTTCTGTCATAATTGTGTTGGCGGATTCAGGCGCAGACGGGTTGAGATGTAGTGAGACTCATTTAATAGTGATTCCACACAGAATAACTCAGGGAACTCATTGTCACGAGACTTACAGTTGCAAACATCTGAGGACAGGATGCATGCAGCTTAGAAACTGACGACAATGACAGGAAGGACGAGGAATGGCGACAAATTATGACGAACCGGCAACTAACGTGGGGAACAAGTGGGAAGCAATCAGGACACAATACAGGGCATCTGGAAACAATCAACAGACACAAAGGGACCAGAACATAGGGAAAAATAATCACATTGGGACAGAAGTTACCTACCGATATGTGTGTCAGTTTATACTTTTGAGTGCGAATGGGTGAATGTGGCTGTAGTGTAAAAGGGTTTGAGTAGTCAGTATGACTGGAAAGGTGTGATGCAAATTTAGCCAATCAACATCTCCATCAGTGTTTGATCTTATCTTTTACTTCTGGAACAGAAAGATGTTTATTAAGAGACTCATATTTATAATTCTCTATAAATAGAAGGTGAGTGGCTTAAAGAGAGGGCAGAGAAACAAACAAAGAACTTTTTTAAGCAAAGCAAGATGAACATATTTCTTATTCTTCTCAAAAATTTGTATTCAGAGTAACTTTCTGAATTAAAACACAGAAACTTGGATCTAAATGAATGAACCAATTGTTGAAGCATTTTTGGAGGAAGATAGTTAACTCAGATACAAATACTCCCTCCAGGTTGGGGATGGAAGACGACTCAGGAACTCATCTATACTATTGAGGCAATGTTAAGTAAAGGAGTGCTGAAGAACAATGCTTTAGTTTTACTGGTCCATATCATTCCTAATTGTCAGCTATAGTCCTGTGATATGGATTATTATCGCAAGAATGAGGTCCCATATGCAAGGCATCTGGGAGGAGTTTTGAACAGAGCTACTGATTGCGGCTGTGGCTCAATGGTAAAGTTGCCAGCCTGGAAAACCCGGAAATTGTGGGATCGATTCCTGCTTCGTCCTCCTGTTGTCCTTGGGCAACACACTTCACATATCTTGCCTACTGGTGTTGGCCAGAGGGGCCAATGGCGCGATATGGCCATCACTTTTTTCGGTCTGCCCCAGGGCACCTGTGGCTACAGGTCCTTCTCAAAACATTTGCATATTGTGATAAAGTTCATTCTTTTCCATAATGTAATGATTAAAATTTAACTTTCAGATATTTTAAATTCATTGCACACCAACTGAAATATTTCAGGTCTTTTATTGTTTTAAAACTGATGATTTTGGCATACAGCTCATGAAAACCCCAAATTCCTATCTCAAAAAATTAGCATATCATGAAAAGGTTCTCTAAACGAGCTATTAACCTAATCATCTGAATCAACTAATTAACTCTAAACACCTGCAAAAGATTCTTGAGGCTTTTAAAAACTCCCAGCCTGGTTCATTACTCAAAACCGCAATCATGGGTAAGACTGCCGACCTGACTGCTGCCCAGAAGACCATCATGGACACCCTCAAGCAAGAGGGTAAGACACAGAAAGAAATTTCTGAACGAATAGGCTGTTCCCAGAGTGCTGTATCAAGGCACCTCAGTGGGAAGTCTGTGGGAAGGAAAAAGTGTGGCAGAAAACGCTGCACAACGAGAAGAGGTGACCGGACCCTGAGGAAGATTGTGGAGAAGGACCGATTCCAGACCTTGGGGGACCTGCGGAAGCAGTGGACTGAGTCTGGAGTAGAAACATCCAGAGCCACCGTGCACAGGCGTGTGCAGGAACTGGGCTACAGGTGCCGCATTCCCCAGGTCAAGCCACTTTTGAACCAGAAACAGTGGCAGAAGCGCCTCACCTGGGCTACAGAGAAGCAGCACTGGACTGTTGCTCAGTGGTCCAAAGTACTTTTTTCGGATGAAAGCAAATTTTGCATGTCATTCGGAAATCAAGGTGCCAGAGTCTGGGGGAAGACTGGGGAGAAGGAAATGCCAAAATGCCTGAAGTCCAGTGTCAAGTGCCCACAGTCAGTGATGGTCTGGGGTGCCATGTCAGCTGCTGGTGTTGCTGCTGTGTTTTATCAAGGGCAGGGTCAATGCAGCTAGCTATCAGGAGATTTTGGAGCACTTAATGCTTCCATCTGCTGAAAAGCTTTATGGAGATGAAGATTTCATTTTTCAGCACGACCTGGCACCTGCTCACAGTGCCAAAACCAGTGGTAAATGGTTTACTGACCATGGTATTACTGTGCTCAATTGGCCTGCCAACTCTCCTGACCTGAACCCCATAGAGAATCTGTGGGATATTGTGAAGAGGAAGTTGAGAGACGCAAGACCCAACACTCTGGATGAGTTTTAGGCCACTATCGAAGCGTCCTGGGCCTCCATAACACCTCAGCAGTGCCACAAGCTGATTGCCCCCATGCCACGCCGCATTGAAGCAGTCATTTCTGCAAAAGGATTCCCGACCAAGTATTGAGTGCATAACTGAACATAATTATTTGAAGGTTGACTTTTTTTAAATTAAAAACACTTTTCTTTTATTGGTCGGATGAAATATGCTAATTTTTTGAGATAGGAATTTTGGGTTTTCATGAGCTGTATGGCAAAAGCATCAGTTTTAAAACAATAAAAGACCTGAAATATTTCAGTTGGTGTGCAATGAATCTAAAATATATGAAAGTTTAATTTTTATCATTACATTATGGAAAAGAATGAACTTTATCACAATATGCTAATTTTTTTAGAAGGACCTGTACAATCGTTTTTTGCTTCTACCAGTGTATGAATGTGAGAGTGAATGAATAATGAATTTGTAAAGTGCTTTGAGGGTCTTGAAAAGTGCTATATAAATGCAATCCGCTATTATTGATTGTACGTTGATATTTAGCTGTCCTTCCACCTGGCGACCTCAGTGACCCAATTTCACGGAAGTTAACCCATCACTGTGATTATTAATTAAGTGAAGATTGGTTATTTGAATTTAGAACATACAATAGATAATAATTTTTGTATTTAGTGTGCAACCTAGCTAAATTAGGTCTAATTAGGCATAACTTCAGTGTTCCCAGTATGAACTTTGATATGTTTTGAAAATGTATCAATGAGTATTAGTGGGATACCTACATAGCTTCTCCGTTCAGCTGTGTTGGTTTGAGGTAATGGATGGATGGATGTTCATATTTTCTGTTTTCAGATCTTTCTTTTTTAGTTAGCTGAGAGCTGAGTACTTGCCATGTCATTTGAAATTATAACAGCGTAAGGATGACCCCATATTTCTAGTCTTTCTGCTGTGATTGGGCCAACATCCCTTTAAGTGTGTGAGACAGCAGTCACTAAAAACATATACAACCCAAAATTATTTTGGGGTGAACACTAAAACTGTCCTTAGCATCTTATATTGTCGATTAGCCCAGTAAGCTCAGCGAGGATAAGTTACTGTACACAGAAGTCTGTATGTGTATTCTGTAGAGTAAGCGGATCCTTAAATTCACTGAGATGTCTAAAAGTTAAAAATCTAGCATGGGTTATAACAGATAACGGTTCAGCTAAATTAAAATAAATTACTTTTCAGCTTTTAACTCAACAGAGATTTTAAGAGGAAGGGCAAAAGCAAACTAGGTGGATTAGCAGTACTTGCCAACATCTGATGTGTTATCCAGGGCATCCTACTGTGGAATAACATCTCTGCTGCCCAGATACTGCGCTGTTCAAATTCAAATTCAATTCAAAATTACTTTATTAATCCCAAAGGGAAATTAAATGTTGTTGTAACTCATTATGCAAGTTCCTTCAATGTTAGCTGTCATGAGACTTACACACTGCAATTGTCTTTAGTCAGAGGCATCTTTGGATTTGTTGAAAGGCAGACTGCTACCAGAGATCCTTCCTGTCCACAGCATCACCATCCCCAATGACGGAAGATACTTGGATGGTATTAGTTACGACAACATTTTATCTCCCTTTGTACTAAATAAAGCTTTTACAGCTTTTTCCCTCAATCGTCGCAACCTGGCTTAACTCCTCCAGTAAATGTTCTGCCTCCAGTTGTTGCACAGACACCTTTGTCACAGCAATACTAAAGTCTCAGGCTAGAGACCACAACCGTTGTATCTCTGAACTAAAATGGGATTTTAAAAATTCATTTCAAAGCTCTTTTTCAGCTCTGCAGCAGAGCCTTCGACCCCTGTGAATTACTTGCAGTGGGATAAGGTGAAGCTAAGGAATAATAATAACTTCCTATTACAGGAGGACTCTGAAGACTGGGGAGTCTTAATATCTGTGATTAGCTCTCAGTTCTAACATTTCTGTACACAAACTGTTATATTTCCTCTCCGTGATGTTTGGCTTGCTTCACTTGCTGCGCCTCCTCCTTCCATTGGCTGGGTAGGGCCATCTGCTCCTTTTAGAATAATTGACCGACCCCCCAGAGACAAAGGCTGGTTTCAGGAAGCATTCCAGGGATGGTTTTACAATGACCCAGAAGAGTTCTCCTGTAGTCTCGATCTTTAATTTTTCCCAGCTTTTGGCTTCAAGGTTGCTTCTCACAAAACAGTAGAGAGACCAGGAAAAACATTCAAGTGCAGAAGTGGGAAAAGAATACATCTGCAAAGCTACATTGTGGTTGAGATAGAGCGATGAGGCTGTAAATGGTAGAGGTGGGTGAGGAGTCAGATGGAAAATGAAAATGGAATGGAAACATAATAAAGAGAAGATTGGAGTGAGAAGATTGAGTATCAGTTTAGTAACTGAGGGGAAAAACGGAAACCAGATGACAGACAAAATAAGTTATTTATCAAAAGGCTCTCTGCAGGTCAGAGTGGGGGCTTGCTTTGTTGTTTTCTTCCAGCACCAACGTACAGCCTGTGTGTGTGTGCGTGCGTGGTTGAGACAGCCTTTTCCACTTAAAGCTACATTGTGTATTTTTTTTTGTTAATTCTTAGCAAAAACCCCTTTGTTCTCTCAAAAATGTGTTCATTAATGTGTAATTATTTCCACCTACTAATGAAAGTATTCTTGTAAGTGTAGAATCTGCTATTCAGAATACATACGCGCGAGTCGCGCGAATGGCTGAATCCATGTTGAGCCTCATCTTTGAAATACATTCGCCAACGAGGGACATTCCTGGAAATTCTAGTTCCACCTTTCGCGCTTTGGCTACACTCAGTTGCACCGTGACGAATGCCAGAGGGAGATTGTCTACTCGTGACAAGGCAGACGTCTGACTATATAACTAAACGCAATGTCGTTTTCTAAAGTAACCTCATGACCGGAAGGAACACTGGACGAAGTCGTAGTACTGTAAGCAGGGGTGGACTGGCCATCTGGCATACCGGGCATCATCCCGGTGGGCCGTTGATCCAATGTGGGCCGTTCCTTTTTTTTTCCTCTCTAAATTCCCTCCAATTGGCTACAGAGGGCTAGCAGTGTGTTGCCAGCATCGACACATATTATTGGTCTATGTTTGTCATCGTCCATCAAACATGGGCTGACAGAGAGCCATGACAGTGCTGTCAATAACAACACAAACCAGGGTGGGCGGGACCTCATGACATGGGACGGGGTGCTGCCGAGCTGAAAATGGAGAAGGGTAAAAAAAACGCCCCGGTGGGGCTGAAAAAGTGCGGCTCAAAAAACTGAAATCTCTGGAGGTGGAAGCTGCTAAATGTTTAAGGTTGACTGACCTATTTGGTGCCAGGGTCATCACCCCAGCAGCAGGTGCTGCTGCGCGAGGAGACACAAGTGGAGACATCCATGGTAAGTAACGTTAGCATGGGTTTGGCTCGGCTACATTTTGAGACATGCCCAAAATAAAGTATAAAACGTTTTTACATTGACTGCGATGTGACCTGAATAACTGAATACTTGTGACAACATATTAGCCCAGAGTTGAAGGGCTGACTGTTGCGGTTGATTTTGTTAAATATGCCAAATTGTGATACTTTCTGTGATTATTGTTCAGATGATTTAGCTAAGCTAGCTAACAGCTAGTAATGGCGGTCTCTGATTGCCACAGCAACAGTAAATATTAAGGAGAGACACTACAGGTGAATAGGGAAAAAAGTTAGCTTCAAGATATCTTCATGAAACTTGACAAACCTAATCCTAGTATTAAAACAAACATCTTTGTATTAGAAGTTTTGATATACATTTTGTTTAGATATGCAAATGAGGTGTAATCTGGTTAAAAATGTGCTAATTTGCATATATTTGTAAACGTATCATCTCAAAATTGGTGAGAGACAGATTGAATTTTTCTTTAATTTTGTAAACATATATGTTATCAAAAACGTTTTACAGAGAGAAATAGGTTTATTTCATTTCATTACTTCATAAATTAAAAAAAAAGTGTCAGTAGCTCCAAAAAACTCATTTGCGCCCTGTTTTTTTTAACGCAAAATAGCACATATATATTTTTTAAAACGATGTATTGACAAATCGCTCTGTAATTTTTTTCCAGCTCATAGCATAGAACAATGGTGGAAAGTTTGGTGTGTATATATAGGTATAACTGATTCAAGATTATTCGTCTTGAATGTTGGAAAAAACTCATTTTGAGAAAAACGGAATTAAAGACATGCATTAGATAATTCAATGCAATGTGAAGTACAAATGACCCTCAAATCAAAATTTCATGTTTGTGATTGGTCATTAATTTAAACAGGCATACCATTTTTGGACATTTTTCTTTTTACTTTTTCTTTTTTGGGGGCTTTTTGTTTAGACTGCTTTGCGTTAACAGGCAACCGGAAACAGTGAGACGGAAAATAGAATGCCAAATCTGCTGTCCGCATTAAAATGATAAAAATTTATGACTTTAGAGGTGTTTCAGAGTTGCAGTTTGTTTTATTCTGAAAGCCAACATGTTATGGATTTTAAATATCCACAAATCTCAAAATTGACCAGGTCACAAAAAATCCATCTTTTTGCCTGTAGTGTCTTGCCTTAACATGAACTAATGTGTCGTAAATAGAGATGCAGAATCAAGCTGTATTGTAAATTTGGATTTTGGACTACTTTTTAATTTGCTATTTTTGAATTAATTGTGATCTTACAATTCATATATTGTTGTTTAGTTCAATATGAACTAATCTTTTATCTTGTACATTATTCTGTGGTTTTGATTTATTTCCCCATCCAATGATGAATGCTTTCATCATTGAATGGACTTGCCCAGACAGGTTCAGGGCAAGTCCAGCTGGTCCGTACAGGGAGATTTATTTGTTTATTTATTTATTTGTTTTTGTTTATTTATTTATTTGTTAACTGCTAAGGAATATGACTCTCATTTGTACTCTAGTATGCATGAGAGGAGATGGTGCGAGATTTGTGGGCTTTTATGTGTTGGCTGATAATGTAGTGGGCTGGTCTGGACAGAAAATGCCAGGGCTGAATTTTTGCCCCAGTCCACCCCTGACTGGAAGCCATGTTAGTTAACCTTGGCATGAACCACCGTAGGAGTTAAAACGCACTCGGAATGGGGGGGGTGGGAGGTGGGGCTAGAACGTAATATTCAGTTGGTTTTTTCACCGCTAGATGGGAGAAGTTCTTACACAATGTAGCTTTAAACGTAATCCTTGAATAAATGTCTGAAAGAATTTTCAACTCGTTGCGACAAGCAGATGATTTATGTTTGGTGAGCTGTGCTGATGCTGAGCTGGTGAAAACAAACTCTGTGGCATTTAAGTAACAAATTATCCTATACACGCTGTGAGTCCTATAAACTGAGAGCAGTTGACATTTTGGAAAAACACAGAACAGCGTTTTAATTATTCCAGAGCAATGAAGTTGCGCAACAAAGAGTGGTTTGCTTTGCTTTGTTTTGTTTGCAGCATTAAGTGACTCAAACTCAAAATCATTCACTGGGATACTTCACAAGAATGCTTTAAAAGTTGACACCAGACCGTTTTTACCTAGTGCAGCACAAACACATTTTGTTGTAAAGCTGGTAGAGTAAAATACACATCAAAATGTCTGATACACAGCCTTTTTTAGGTGCGGTAAGACTGCATGAAATCCAATATGGCATTTGTAATACATTAGTAAGAAGTAGACGATGGAGATGCACTGTTTCATCTTCATGAAAATGAAAAAGATTGAATGGTGGCATTGTCATATTTTGGAATATACTCATCTTTAAAAGAAATTATCCCCTCTTTCAATTCAAGAGTTCTAAAATTAATTTAATCTAACCCAACAACATCATGGCACAGATTCCACTGTGTCGCACTTAAAAACAATGATCCAAAATAGAAAAGTCATTTCACTAGCTAGGACAACGCTTCAGAGATCTGAATTTAAAAGTTTATTGAAGGAATGGGATGAGGGATGAAAGGTCTGGAGAGATGTGCTGATGGAGGCTAGGAAGAAGACTCAGAGTGGGCGTGCAGTCTTCAGGAATTTGTCTTTCCCGAGCCTGCTCATGGAGACCACAACCCAGTTTAGTTTATGTTGGGGTTGACTAAGCATAAGCAATAAATGTCTGGTTTCTTTGAGCATCAATAATTATGATCAATAACTTAATATTAATATAATTATTGATGAAGTTCAAATGTAATCTTTTTATTAAAGATAATCGGGGCACCAATCTCTAATTAGAGATCATTTCGATACCAGACAATCAGTCTCTTCTGAAAAGTTGAGCTCTATAGATATAGTCAAACAGTACATGAGCGATTATGGACTTTGCTATGCATGGCGATCTCTTCACCCCAATGACAAAAAATATACTTTCTTCTCAAATGTCCACCATTCGTATTCTCGACTGGATTATTTTAGTCAGCAGCTCACTGTTGACTGACATTTCAGACACTTGAGATACACCCTATAGCTGTTAGCGATCATGCTCCTGTTTCTCTAACTCTAGTAAATAAAAAAGAAATGCCTCAAAGCAAAAATTGGAGATTTAATATATCATTACTTAAGGATAAAGAATTTATTAAATATTTAGAAAAAGAGTGGGCTTCTTATTAGGAATATAATGACCTACCTTGTACATCACCATCCATTCTTTGGGAGGCTGGGAAAGCTGTGATTAGAGGTAAAATAATCTCATTCTCATCAAATAAAAAGAAAATAGAAAAAAAAGTAATCAGGAATTAGAAGAAACTATTAATTCATCAGAAGCTTCCCTAGATGAGGAGAGACTAGGCAAAATCTGTAAAGCAAAGCTAGAATTAAATCAAATTATTAATAAACAGACCCAGTTCTTAATTCAAAGACTTAGGATAGGTAACTTTGAACAAGGTAATAAATCAGGTAGATTTTTGGCTAACCAGCTTAAAATTAATAAAGAAAAAACAACTATATCTGCTATTAAAGATCAGACCGGGAATACAGTAAATGATCCCGGAAAAATAAACAACACCTTTAAAGAATTTTACATGGCTTTATACTCACCAGAGATAAACCCATCAGATCATGAAATTGAACAATTTTTGGATAAAATAACACTATCTACATTATCTGAAAGTCAAGCGATGGCCCTGGATTCACCACTAACAGCGGCTGAACTCCAGGAGGCCCTCCAAAGCATGCCCAATAAAAAGGCTCCAGGCCCAAATGGATTTCCAGCTGAGTTCTATAAAGAATTCTGGAATATTCTGGCACCAACATTCCACAGGATGCTGCAGGAAACCAAGGAAAATGGCAGACTTCCACCAAATATGAATTCTGCCTACATCAGTCTTCTACTAAAATCAGGTAAAGACCCTGTGTTTCCTACCAGCTATTGTCCCATATCCCTCATTAATGTTGATCTTAAAATAATCTGCAACGCCCTCGCAAAAAGGATAGAGAAAGCAACCCCTCTTATAATACATCCTGATCAAACTGGTTTTATAAAAGGGAGACATTCATCCACAAATTCATGTAGATTAATAGAATTAATAGATTTTTCTTACTGTAAAAACATTTAAACTAATATATTATCTCTAGATGCAGAAAAAGCATTTGATAGAGTTAACTGGAAATTGTTATTTGCAACCTTACATAAATTTGGCTTTGGAAATTCTTTTATAACACAGTGGATGGCAGCAATTCTATCTCTAACCCTTCAGAAATTGATGATCTGGTTCACAACGTTACGTCCTCATTGCGTTTGGCATTAGATAGTGTAGCCCCCTTAAAAAAGAAAATGGCTAGCCATAGGAGGCTGACTCCTTGGTTCAACGCAGAGTTGCGTACTTTAAAGCAGAATACTAGGAAGTTGGAGAGAAAATGGCGTGCTACACACCTAGAGGATTCCTATTTAACCTGGAATAACAGTCTATTGCTGTATAAAAAGACCCTTCGACAAGCTAGAACAGCATATTTTTCATCATTAATAGAGGCGAATAAAAACAATCCTAGGTTTCTTTTTAGTACAGTTGCCAAACTTACACAGAGTCAGCTCTGTTGAGCCAACTATTCCCCCAGCTCTTAGCAGTGATGATTTTATGGGATTCTTCATAAATAAAATTAATTCTATTAAACATAAAATCATTGGCATCCTCCCAAACATGATTACTTCTTCCTCAGTAAATGAGGCAGTATCGGAAAGAATTGTAGAACCTCATTTGTGCTTCGGCTGTTTTGATTCAGTCGAGCTTTCGGAATTATCCAAAATATTAGCCTCATCTAAACCTTCAACTTGTATGTTGGACCCAATCCCAACCAAATTATTTAAAGAAGTGTTCCATTTGGTTCCTGGCCCCATTTTGGATATGATGAATCTATCCTTAGTAAACGGATACGTACCACAGGAATTTAAAATAGCTGTAATTAAACCTTTACTCAAGAAACCTTCCCTTGATCAAGATGACTTAGTGAATTACAGACCTATATTTAACCTTCCTTTCTTATCCAAAGGCCTTGAGAAAATTGTTGCTAATCAAGTCTGTGAGCATCTAAACAGTAACGAGCTGTTTGAAGAATTTCAGTCAGGTTTTAGAGCTCATCATAGCACTGAAACAGCACTGGTGAAGGTTACTAATGATATTCTCATGGCCTCAGATAATGGACTTGTGTCTGTTCTGGTTTTGTTAGATCCCAGTGCTGCTTTTGACACAGTCGATCATAATATTCTCTTAGAAAGGCTTGAACATGTTGCAGGGATCAAAGGAACAGCACTAGGCTGGTTTAAATCATATTTGTCTGATAGATTCCAGTTTGTTCATCTAAATGATAAATCTTCTTCACTCTCAAGGGTTACTTGTGGAGTTCCACAGGGTTCTGTGCTTGGACCAATTCTTTTCACCATATATATGCTCCCAATTGGTAGAATCATTAGACAGCATGGGATAAATTTCCACAGCTATGCTGATGATACACAACTATATTTATCCATAAATCCTGATGAACCCAGTCAATTAGGTAGATTACAGGCATGTCTGGAAGACATAAAAACATGGATGACCCTAAACTTTTTGCTTTTAAATTCTGACAAAACAGAAGTTGCTGTCTTTGGACCAGAAGTTCTTAAACAGAAACTGATTAGTCAATCACTTCATCTGGATGGCATTAAATTGGCCCCCAGTAATAACGTAAAGAACCTCGGCGTTAATTTTGACCGAGACTTGACATTTAAATCTCATATTAAACAGGTTTCTAGGATTTCTTTCTTTCACCTCCGGAATATTGCTAAAATTAGAAACATCCTGTCCAGGAGTGATGCTGAGAAACTAGTCCATGCATTTGTTACCTCAAGGCTGGAATACTGTAATTCTTTACTATCAGGTAGTCCACAAAATGCCATTAAAAGCCTTCCGTTGATCCAAAATGCGGCAGCAAGAGTTCTGATGAATATTAAAAAGAGAGATCACATTTCTCCTGTTTTAGCTTCCCTTCATTGGCTGCCTGTTAAATCCAGAATAGAATTTAAGATCCTTCTTCTTACTACATACAAAGCCCTTAATAATCAAGCTCCATCATACATCAGAGATCTAATTGTTCCATATGTTCCTAACAGAGCCCTTCACTCTCAGACTGCAGGTTTACTTGTAGTTCCTAGGATTTCTAAAAGTAGAATGGGAGGCAGATCTTTTAGTTATCAGGCTCCTCTCCTGTGGAACCAGCTCCCAGCTTTAGTCCGTGAGGCAGACACTCTGTTTACTTATAAGGCCACGCTTAAAACTTTCCTTTTTGATAAAGCTTATAGTTGGAGTGGCTAAGGTCATCCTGAGCTATCTCTGTAGTTATGCTGCTATAGGCTTAGACTACTGGAGGACAGACTTACCAATTTTCTTCACTCTGCTACTTCCTTTTCTCCTACGACTCTCCAGTTGTATTACAGTACATTCTGTTATTTCGACTGTGAACTTTGTTTTCTCTCAGTGTTTTTCTCTCCATAGAGGATATACCTGGTCTGGTATCCTGCTTGGCTGCAATGCCCTGTTGGACGGGGGGCATCGACTGGGATGATCCTCCCAGTAACTGAACATCCACTGTGTCCTGTTATCAACTTTTTACTTTCTGTAACATAGAAAGTTCTCTTATATCAGATCTTCTGTTCCTTCTGTGTTTCTGCTTTGTCTTCTCAAACCCCCAGACGGTCGTGGCAGATGGCCGCTCCTACTGAGCCTGGTTCTGTTGGAGGTTTCTTCCTGTTAAAGGGGAGTTTTTCCTCTCCACCGTCGCTACATGCTTGCTCAGTATGAGGGATTACTGAAGGATTGCTGTGGTTGGAAAGTGCATCAACGGGGCCCAACCTCACGCCAATGACTGACGCAATCTGCTGGGATTCCTTAAATAGGAAACTTTTTAACTGATTGGAATGTTTGTATAAATGTATTGAAATGACTTCTTGTTAAGTGCCTTGAGATGACATCTGTTGTGAATTGGCGCTATATAAATAAACTGAATTGAATTGAATTGAATTTTAAACTTGTTGAAAATATTATACAGCTCACCAACAGCATGTATCAGGACTAATAACCACACATCATCTAGGTTTTATCTTCAGAGGTACCAGGCAGGGATGTCCTCTCTCTCCCTACCTGTTTGCTATTTTTATTGAACCACTAGCTCCAGCAATCAGGCAAACTAACAATATTAAAGGCATAAAATGCAGATGATGTATTACTTTTTCTCCAGCATTCACAAACCTCTTTCTCTCAGGTAATCGGGTTGATAAACTCTTACTCAAAAGTTTCAGATTAATCTATAAATTGGTTAAAATCTATAGTTCTTCCAATCAATTGTTCTGTCCAGAATCCAACTAATACACAACTGCAGTCAGGTAATATCACTTATTTAGGTATCAATGTCTCACCAAGACTGGCAGATTTAATAAAGCTAAACTACATCCGACTTTTAAAAAAATGGAAGATGATCTTGCTAGATGGAAATCCCTACCCATATCACTTATGGGAAGGGTTGCTTCAATAAAAATGATGGTTTAGCCCAGAATCAACTACTTATTCTCAATGATCCCAAGTAAACCATCACTGGATTGGTTTAGATCTCTGGACTCCTCTGTCTCTAAATTTCTTTGGAAAGATAAACCCCCACGTATCAGCTAAAAAACACTGCAGAAGACCAAAGAAAAAGGAGGTCTAGATCTACCAAACTTCCATCATTATTTCTTAGCCAACAGGGTCCAATACATCTCAAGATGGTTAAAACATAGCTACCTAGATGAGTCCTGGATAGACGTAGAACAGACACTATGCAATAGTATAAAACTTTCAGACCTACCATTTATTAACTCAAATATAAAACAACATGAATGCTTTAAAAGCATAAATATCAGCTCCTCTCTGACAGCATGGTGGGAGTTTCTAAAAATGACAGAGTCCACAATAATCCCATGCAGACGTACACCCATCTGGAATAACCCCGACATCTTGCAAAAAAAATGTATACCTGGAACATATATTTGAAGGAACAGACTTTATCCCATTTAATGCATTAATTACACAATATGGAATTGATAAAAACTCATTCTTAGAATGTCAACAAATTAAATCTATTATTAAAGGTAAATTTAGGCTCAATACAATTGAATTACAAATTCCAGCAAGGGTTTTAGATTTTCTTAATCTCAACCCCCCCAAATTGCTGTCTAAAATATACAAAACCTTATCTACATTAGATGAATCAATAGCCATCCCTATTTCAAAATGGGAGGTGGATTTATCAGTCAGCTTTGACCAAAACGTCTGGTCTCAGATATGTTTAAGGACCTTTAAAATTACAAACAATCCTAATTTGCAATTAATACAATACAAAATCCTTCATCGAGTACACTATACAGGTCAATGGATGTTCAGGATGGGTTTTACGTCGTCTAATACCTGCTACCAATGCACAAGCAATATACCGGATAATTATATCCATGCGCTTTGGTTCTGTCCACCTGTTAAGAAATTTTGGTGCCAGATATGTGAGGACCTATCAAAGTGTCTGAAATGTAACATTCCACCATCTCCCTCAGTTTGCTTGCTAGGAAATTTGTGCTAGGACACAAAGTCAGTTCTATTGATTCACATTGCCTTAAGCATCGCTAAGAAAACTATCCTCCTGAACTGGAAAAATAAAAAGGCTCTTAATATTAGTCAGTATTGAAATCTCTTGTTGGACCACATTGGTCTTGAGACGGTGTATCGCTCCATAACGGATCAATCTCTCTGGGCTCTTTTGATCGGCTCCATCACCTAGTAGGGGTGGGGGAAACTTGGTTTTGTCATTTGGGATACTGTTGCTAATGTGGGGGCGCTGGACGTCGTGGCCCCAACCTGGGGTTGGGCTTTGGTGGCTTTGGGTGATAACTCCTGACAGCTGCATGCGGTGCCTTAGGGGGGTTGCACTGACGGACATGGGTTACTGGCCTGGTGGCCGTGCTGCGCCTGGGTAGGGTCTGGTGTGGGCCTGGGGGTTCGGGGCGCCGCGCCTCCTAGCTGTGGTCGTGGCTGGGGGTCGGCCGGCGTGGGGTCTCTGTTGCCGGTGCTGGCCTGTGGGGGTCGGGGCCGGACGTCGGCTGGCATGTGCGGCCACCTCTCTCTTTTTCTCTGGGCCGATTGTCATCGCTGGTCCCTGTATGGCGTCTCGCCTTGTTTGCTGGTTGGGGTGCCTGGCTGCTGGTCGCGGCGGCTGGGTGGCATTTTTGGGCCTGATCCATCTTTTTTTGCACTGGACTTAGCTCCTGGGTCTTGGTTGTTGTGCGCTGCGGGGAACTGGGGTCGGACGTTTGGCCGGGTTTGGTCGGACTTGAGGGTGGACTGGCCGGGTAGTGGGCGCACAGGGCAGGTGGGTGGGGCGCTGGGTTTGGTCGCTTGCCAGGCCATTGAACAGCAGTGGTTGCTCCGCAAGGGAATGGGGCTGGTGGATGTCGGCCTGGTGGGTCGGCCACCCGGGGCATCGGTTTGCTCCCGGTCTGGGCAGGTATGTCGCCGGGCTTTGGGCCCCCTACGAGGGTACTTGGATGGGAGGGAGGGGTGTGTGCGGAAGGTTGGGGGGGGGGGTTGTGTTGGGCGAACTCAACCTGGGTGTCTAGTGTCTTTTGTGTTCTGGGTTTAGTTCTCCTTCTGGAGTGGGGCTGGGTGGACTGCCTTGGGGTCCGTAGGGCTTGGTGGTGCTGTGGCTGTGGGCCCCGGGTTGAACGTCCCTCCCCTGGTGGATCCCGGTGAACAGCGGTGCCTATTGGGGTCAGTGGGGGAGCTGGCTCCCTGGGAAGACATTTTGTCTCCCAGTTCTTCCCTCCCGATCCCCGAACACCTCTGTCCACCCGCTCCATCACTTTACCACTCATATAGGGTCTTGGGGCATGGGCACATCACTGGGGTGCGAGGAGGGGTTTCCTTCCTCGCTATCCCGTGGCGGCCTGGGTCCGAATTTTAATATACAACTTAGACACTCCCACTTATAACATTTTCATGAAATACACATGTAGGTACTTTGGGGTGGGCACACTTTTTGGCAACCAGAGGGGGAGCTGTTCAATCAGCTTCACCCTGGGGGTCCTTTGGACAGCTTGGCTCAGATCTCCTTCATGTCTGCATCGATTCCTGGAAACGGATTGATGCCTGCTCACACCAGCTATCGAACACTCTTATGGAGAAACCTATGCACCAGCATGCTCTCTCACACACATAGGTGTGGGGTCTCTAGTGTATACAGATATTTTCTTGGGCCGAGGTTATCATTACTAGATCTTGATTAATCTGTACCATGAGTTTTGCTGTGACATTGTTGTTGTATTTTTATATCCATTTGTCTGATGTGGTTGTTTAGTTCTGAGTTCACAATGTTTGGTTTGTTTAGTCGATGTTCTTTTTTTTTCGCCTCTCTCTGCCGTCCCGTGGGTATGGAGGCAGACTTCAATGTTTTCCTGTGTTTTCTTTGTTCCCTTTCCTCTTGTATTTTCAACTCACCCACTCTCTTGACTTTTTGTTTCCTACCTCTCTTCTTCATCTTCTTTCTTTCTTCCCCTTAATATTCCGTCTCCGTGTCCATAACATCAGGATGTGTATGTTTGCAGAGAGGGAGAGAGAGACGACGAGCAACTTACACCCCCTTTTGTCATAGATCACTCTGAACTCAATTCTTATCAATTCGTGAGATCGGTTCACAAAGGGAGACAAAGAAAGGCAGCGTGGCGATTCGACAAAGGCTAGTGTGGGGGTAAATCCCATTTATCAAGAGCCCATTTTGTCAATTTGAGAGCATTATTTGTTGTTTTTATGCTCAGATCTTATGCTTTTCTCCCTCAAAACACTGTTCACACTCAAAAAGTTCCTTCTTGCGTTTAAATATGTGTTCTTGCACTTAAATTGACTCCTCTGCGTTTGAGCTTCAGTCCTCTGTGCTCAGATCTCTTCTCTGCCCTCTCAAAACCTGCTCACGCAATTTTTTCCTGTGCTTTTGGATTTCAAGCGAAATAATCCTGCCAAAAGTCCCCCAGCCAATAGGAAGCCAGATATGATTCTGACCAATGAGCTCGTCACAGTCTTCTTTGGGGTGCGCTCATTTTACTCCCACCAGCAATAGTTTTTAATCCCATTAAACCATTAAATTGACCAGACATCCCAGGTTAAACAAAATGAGCGGTAGACGTGGATTGAGGAAGACTTGCGGACTAAGTACTTTATTGGAGAACGTTAACTAGACGTAAAATGATTGTTTTTGTTTGAGATGATGGCTCTGTGGATGTGCAGGCGCAGCTAAGAACAGTGAGTTGGACATTACATTATTTTTCTTTCTGAGTGTATCAGGACAGTTTCAGCACTAAACAAAGCGGCAGAAAAATAAGGAGAATTGATATGGAAGAAGCAGGGCTTATTGCTGTGTTTTCTGTTTGCTGTTAACTGCTTTGCAAGTAACTTCTTATTTTTACAAAGCCGGTTGTTTGGTGACGTCTGCCCATTTGCCTTTGAATCAGGCCAGCGGACTTCCTAGATGCACAAACGGGAAGTCGGTTTGCTTGGCAGGTTCACTTTGAAGTTTAACCCCCAATTTCCACTGCATGGGCTCCGGTCCGCCATGCACTCCGCAGCCGTTCGCAATTTCCACTGCATGCGCTCTAGATCTGGTCCGCAGCCCAGAGGTGCTCAAAGAAGCATGCGTGGGAATTGCGAGATCTCGCGATAAAAGGCAGTAATAATGCAGAAGTCAGAACAAAATTCTTCATTCCGTGGAAGATGAACAGAAAATAACTGTTATTATGGGGGGCACGGTGGCGCAGCTGTTAGCTTGGCTCACCTCACAGCTAGAATGTCCCAGGTTCGATTACCGCCGGGGGTGCTGAGGGTGTGTTTGTTTCCCCACATCATCGGCACCCACACCCTGGGTGGGGTTGGCGAAAGGGGTTTCTGTTTGGAGTTTTAGGTTCTCCCCGTGTTCCCCTGAGCAGCTAATGTGAGCTACTCCCACAAAAACATGCACTTGTCCTGGGGCTGTATACTGCCTCCTCCTGGCCGGCTGGGGCGCCTGAAGGGTTGGGGAGGATCTGCCTGGAATAACGTGATCCTTCCATGCGCTACGTCCAGCCGGAGAAACCCCACCCCGTCGGGTGAAAAGAAGGGCCTACTCACTCCCCAAGCATGAAGGAGGCTTGGGTTTCAGTGCGGGGCCCTCCCGGGGCTGGCAGAGGGAGAGTGAAACCCCAGGACTAAGGAAGGAGCACTGGGTGATAAAATAATGGGAAAAAGTATGTGGGAAAAAAAGAAAAGAAAATAACTGTTATTCTGTGTCAAGATATTTTGGACAACATATGTATAAACATACATGGGTTTATATTAAGATAGCTATGCATACAAAAAATTATAGTCCGTCTTTATTGATTTATTTTGAAAAACACGTGGAAATGTGGTTGTTCTATATCCGGTTGGTGCTTAGTGATTTGTGTAGATTGACTGCGGACTCGCTCCGGCGAAACAGTGGCCGGCGCCCTGCGCCGCTCTGCGGCAGCAGTGGAAAAGCTCTCATTGACTACAATGGGAGCGTTTTTGCTGCGGAGTGCATGCCGGAGCGGAGCACAAGCAGTGGAAATTGGGGGTAAAGGGGAAGTTCTTTCCTGGTCTACCAGGTTTGAATGAAAAAGGGGAAAGTTTGCTAGCAGTTCAAATGAGTGTCTCCTTACAGCTCCGCGAGCAGGAACAAAAGACGATTATTTTAGTTTTCGCCCCCCTTTATCAACTCTGTGATGTCATCACTGGCCACAGACCAATGAGAATGGGTTGAGGGCGGCGTAAAGGATGCTGGGAGATGCAGTACGTTCAGTAAAAGACGATAGGTTCCAACATTTATATAGCGCCGATTCACAGATGTAATCTCGAGGCACTTTACAAGAAAGTCATTTTAAAACGAACATTCTAATCAGTATAAAATTTTAGCTAGTTTTCTATTTAAGGAATCCCAGCAGATTGCATCGAGTCATTGACTGGCAGTTGGGCCCTGTTGATTCAGACTCCAACCACAGCAATCCCTCACACTGAGCAAGCATGTAGCGACAGTGGAGAGGAAAAACTCTTCTTCTCAGGAAGAACTCTCCAGCAGAACCTGGCTCAGTACGAGCGACCGTCTTCCATGATCGTCTGGGGATTCGAGAAGACAGAGCAGAGACACAGAAAGAACAAAGACAACTGATTTAAGAGTACGTGCTATATTAAAGTACAGAGGAAGAGGACAGTTAAAGGGTTGGAGAGGGAGGGGTGCATAATCGATTGAGACAGACGAGCACTATAGTATGGCTGAGTTTATATAGACTGCAGAGTAATTGGATATGCAATCCAGGTGTGAGATTCCACGTGAAACGACTTTGGGTAGATTGCTGAGTGGGAAGTGGATTTGCAGCGTGGTCCTGCTCCCAAACTTAAGTTAACACATTAACTCCATTTGTGAAAAACTGTTTACCTCAAGATTTAATAGCTTGTAGAATTCTAGAATCTATCTTATCTTGTCAATATTAATTCCGTTGTACAGTATATTTTTGTTCACCTGAATTTGTCATTGTTAAGTGACAAGTAAAAGCTCCCAGCTCAAGTAGGGGTGTACTTTCTTTGTCCTGTTACTGTACATGATGACTAGGGATATTTTGATCAAATGTAGACATTTTTGCAAATATTTCAGAAAACAAATCAGGACATTCTACAGAAAGTGCCCACTGACTTTAATCTGTGTGGTTTATTGCAGGATTAAACAAAATGCTGAACCCAAATCAGGGACAGCTCACATAATTGACTTACGTTGCAACTACCTGCATTGACTGTATGCACACTTTGTGGTGTAGAGGATTTATAATGCTTTTAGGATGTCTGCCATTACGCTCTGTTTACAGAAGAAGTTATACAACCCTCAGCAAATAAATTAGTATTTACCTCTCTAGAAGGATGTTTATGCACTCCTTTTATTTCAGAGAAGAAGAAAAAAAACTGATATGACACATTTATTTAAACAACTTTTTAGTTTAATGAAGTACCACCAAAATTAAATTGAACATTTTTTATGATTTTAGATCAGCATTAAACTGTTGAGTGGAAATTTGCAGTTTTTTGATAAATACCTGCACAAGTCTATATATGTAAGTTCATGTCAAGAACTGTTAAACAGGTTGAAAGAAAAATCTGCTTTAACTCAACGCTAGCAACGGGGCTGCAGCTATCTATCATACCATACCACTTTATTTATAAAGCACTTTGTACAGCGCTTTGATTGACTGATATGTTGTGTGTAGAGAGAAAGCCAACAATAACAGAAGACCTGTAGCGAGATACCTGCCAATCAATTAGTAAGTTAAAAGAGAGAGACGAATTAAAAGATAAACACAAAATACATCATATAAAATGCAAGAAAGAATCAATGTAATACACAAAAGATACAGTAATATAACAGTAAAAGGTAGCCAAGTTAAGACATCATGTTTAGGAATGGAGTAATCTGTCAATTATATCTTTAATTGATTGAGTAATTTTCACTGAAAAACTTTTTTCCTTGAAAAGATCATGTGTGTTGTATTTGAGGTCAGAAATATAAATAATGATTGTTTATTTTTATCAATGTACAAAATACAAAGTGAGCAAACAAAATAAAAAAATTTATCAAATCAATATTTGGTGTTACTAATTTTTGCCTTCAAACTAGCATCAACTCTTATATGTACACTTGCACAAAGTCAGGGATTTTGTAGGATTATAGTCAGGTGTATGATCAACCAATTATACCAAACAGGTGCTAATGATCATCAATGTCACATGTAGATTGAAACACAGTCATGAACTGAATCAAAAACAGCTGTGTATGAGACTTAAAACTGGGTGAGAAACAGCCAAACTCTGCTACCAAGGTAAGGTTCTGGAAGATGTCATGTCATGTCAATGAGCACAGCAACAAGACACAAGGTCTTGCATTAGCAAAGTCTCTCCCAGACAAGGATTTCAAAGTAGACTGGGATTTCAAGCTGTGCTGTTCGAGCTATTTTGAAGAAGCACAAAGAAACAGGTGACTTTGAGGATCGTAGACGCAGTGGTCGGCCAAGGAAACTTAGTGCAGAGCATGAAAGCAGGGGAGTAGGTTGGATTTTGAGATTGGTGGGGACACAAAAGTGCTCCAAGGTTGTGAATCTATCGGGCTTCTCTCTTGAGCACTAACTGTCACGGCATGATGGTGGGATTTGCTATTTTGATGCCGCTGAAACTGGCAAGTGCATTCTTCCAATTATTGAATCCCTTTGATGAAAAGGCAGGGTTTGCCTTTTTGAACAGGTCACTTTTCTTTATGGTGTATGTTTTAAAACAGTGAAAACACAGAACACACTTGATAGAGGTGCTAAAGTGCAGCCATGGATACTGATTGTACCATCTCGGTTGGAAATGGAGGGTCCTGTTTGATAGCTGTTGAGCTGGAATGTTATTTGGGTCAGGTTGGTTGGGCCTGTCCAGAATATCCACCTGATTACTGCCACTCTCCCTGCTACTCTCTCCAGGTGGATCAGATTCCTTAGGAATCAACCTCAATATAAATTTGACAACTGTATAGCAACTACTGTAAACACATACACTAGTAATACATGATGAGGCCTCTTAGATATAAGGCTCTAATTTTAAAGCCACATGGGTGAATCATTGTTATTCAGATCATCATCATACTAACATTTTTTAACCGCTATGTTATATTATGTGTGTGAAGGCTGGTTTTATTCTAATGTTTAAACTGTTTTTATCATGTAAAGCACTTTGTGTTGCTGTTTGCATGAAAAGCGCTTCATAAATACATTTGATTTGATCTGTCACAGTGCTGAATCTCATGACTAACACATCCAGCATTATTTAACCTCACCTGTGAATTTCCAGACTCTTTTTCAGCTTCTCCTTCTCCTCTACCTCCTCCAGCCTCTATAATTTCATCTACTCCAGGCTGTCCTTCTCTACCTCCTCCAGCCTCTCTCCCTTCATCTGCTCCTGCCTCTCTTCCTCTACCTCCTCTGGTCTCTCCTTCTCCATCTCCTCCAGCCTCTCTGCTGTCTGTCACCTTGAAAAAATATGTTGATGCATGACGAACAAATTAGGGATAGAATGATCAGAGTTTGATGGTAAAGTTATTGCCTGAGCAAAAAAGACCTTTACTTTCACACTATTATGTGTAATTTATTCCCCCAAAAATATGGATACATAAAATCACATGATCATCTAGAATATGAGGTTTTATTGTATTTACACCATACATTTTATTTTTAAACAGTTGCTTTTTTCTACACGAATACATGAAAATAAGAATAAATGAGAATAAGAATAGAAAATAACTTTTAAAAAGTGTATCTCTTTAGCATATTCTATTTTAATATTTTAATTTAATTCTTATTTTCAGTAACTTACACTTTGACTCCTAAAGAAGTCTCTTATATCCAGTTTTCTTTTCTTTGACATCCTTCAAATCCTACAGCACACACACGCACGCACGCAAACAGACACAAACACAAAATGTAAATGACAGCAGTAAAATACATCTAGCCGACGTGACACGGGCAGAACAAATGCGAAACGTGTTGACAACTTACACTCGCAGATGCCTCTCATCCGGCCCAACTAGCAGTTGTAGCTTGAGACGATGTTCGACCATTGACTGTATATATGTTCGACAAGCTTTACCGCTCTGGGATTAGCAGATGGAATGACAGCGGGGACAGACAATCACATGTAATTTATCGAGAACCCGGCAGCCAATCAGAAAGCGATATTTGGGTTAGAGGCGGGATTTCTAGCAGATACCGGCGACATTTAAGCCTTTGTGTGCCATAATCATTGACTAAACACTACGGATAGCGGTTGTATTGATAGTGACGACACAGTAGCGGCTGAATATTGGTAGGGACGTGTCCCTACCGTCCCTACTCAATTCTACGCCCTAGCATGAAAGACACATCAATCTTATTACCCTTCAAAATTGGAAGATGTCTAGCATTTCTATCAGCTCAGAGCTGGCAGAAACAAGTGGGGCACAGGTACACACTGTTAGGTAATTGTTGTGGTTTACCTAAAACAAGTCACACACAAAAGTCGGAGATAATTTAGACAATAAGCTCTGCAGAGGTAGATGTGGTTCAATCAGTTCTGCAGAGGGAGACCAGGAAAATACTATAAGGAATGAGCCAACCGTCTGTCTGTTCTCAGCTCCTCGTCACTCGTCTCCCACTGATCTCTCATCACTGGTCTCAAAGGGTCTCACCTCTGCAGACTCTCTTTATTTAGTCACACTTCATTAACATATTAAAAGAACAGGATGTCATGCACAAGAGCATGTGACTGAAACCAAAATGACATTTAAAAAGTACATTAGAACTATGTGATAAAAAACACCCTAAGAAAATAATAATACACCATTATTATTTTTCCCTAACATTTCCCCCCTGAAATGTGGTTTTTAAATGTGATCACGAACAACAAAAAGTTGTAAAATAGGTAACAACTCTAATAATATAAAAATATAAGAATCATAAAAACCAGACAACAAAAGGTTGCAAAATAAGTAGCATCCCAAATTCAAAAAAGGTAATAAGACATATAACAAAGAAATTGCAAAAGTAAGTAGCAATTTCAAAAAGGTATTTATGCGAGCTTCACCTAGACATCATCCAATTAATCGCTACCTGAACAGTAGTTTAGATTAATGGAATCATAAAAGGTTTTTACACATGTTAATTACACTTCATCTTCTTCTTTATTTCTATCTTCATCTTCAAGCCTCTGATTAAGAAGAGAGTATTGGACCAATGTGTTAGTTATCATCTTATTCATCATTTGTTTTATACATGGAAGAACACAACTAACAAAAATGCAGAAAAGTATCAAAATTACAATGAATGGCATAGCTATTTTTAAAAGAACCTGATACCACCTGCCAGTTGTCAGCCAGGCCATGAGATCCCATTGTCCATTACTGCTTTCCTGTGATTCTAAAAAGTCAGTTAATCCCTGCACCCGGTCATGAATGAGAGTCCAATTATCATGTGTACTAGGAATGTACGTACAACAATGTTCACCAATTACAGTACAAAGTCCACCTTCAGAAGCAAAAAGAGTGTCCAGAGCTACCCGATGTTGCATCAGCATGGTCTTCATCGCCAGTTTTTCAGGATCGTTGGCCAGCAGGTTGGACATTTCAGCAAGGATGTCTGTGATGTTTTCCAAAGTCCACCAAACCTCGTTCATCCGTTTTGTCAGACTTGCAACTCCAACAGGTGGGAACATGGTGTGGAAGATTCCTTTTGCATCACTGTAGAGAGGTTTTCGTCCACCATTGTCAGAGAACGGGTTGAACACTTGTGGAGGGTTGAATTCCCGTTTATTCAGCTCTGTAGGTTTAGAAGGTGCTCCATTTTCTGTTATGATGTATGAGGAGGGTTGCAGTCGAGCCAAACTACACGTGCCACACCAATCCTTAGGTAGGTAGAGGTAGAAAGTGTGACCACACTTCCAGATGTATCCGTCAGGCGTTCCCATGCCAAATTGGGAGGGAACCTCTGGGAGGTGGGTTCCTCTTTTGACAGTGGTTTTGAAACCACTTATCTTGTCTTGAAGTCGAGTGGTGTTGAGGGTTATGTATCTTGGCACAGATCTGTTTCCAATCGTCATCCAGTGATTTATACGCATCTTTTTCGTCTGGGTCCCTGAAAAGGGTAGCGTGTCCTCACAGATGGAATTTCCTAAAAATGCATGTTTGTTGTTACAAGGGACTGAAAAACAGAAAGTGTCTTTTCCAGTAAGGCGTAGTAAGTTGATTACTTTGGCAACTGAAGCATTCGTTTTCTTGGAAAAGTCACCAGGCTGGGACCATGTCCTGTTGTTCTCAGCAGTGCAGCAGTGAGGTAAGGTGGAACAGTCTGTTCCAACAGTTGTTATAGTTAATTTGTATAGCAGACATATGGTATTATTTAAGGTGGTTGGGACAGCAGTCATCGATGAGACTTCTTCAGAATGGTGTGGGATCCATGAACAGACATAACAGCTGGTATTGAAACCTAAACGTTTTGCAGTCAAATTAGCTATTTGGTACCAGGTGTTCTGGAACGCATGGTGGGTTAAAATTTTAGCTCTTCTTTCCTTTGATGTCTGGGCGTCATTAGGTGTGAGGAAAAAACAGTGTAATAGAGGCAGGCAAACTGCCAGACAGGAGGGGAGCCAAACTAGTTTCATGTTGGCTAGAGGCAAATAAGAGGACTAGCCCTCCAAAACAGAGGTTTGACCACTAAGGGGACAGGGATGCTGTTCTGCTGGGTTTGAGACCAGAGGCCCTATTGGTCACTCTGTCCTTTGTAGCCCAGACTTCCCCACTGTCCCGTGTCTAGTCCCCTAATTGCCTTTGCAATTTGCAGTGTGAGATGTGTATCCACGAGGGTCTCTCAGCAATTTTCACAGCCGTGGGAGTGGTCAGCAGGACTTCAAAAGGTCCTTCCCAGCGGGGACTCGTCCAATTTTTCCTTTTAATCACTTTGATGAAAACCCAGTCTCCAGGTTTGATTGGCTTTTCAGGATCCTGCAAAACAGAAGGAGAGATAGGCAGATTGTGTGCGCTTTGCACTTCTTTGGCTAGGATAATTATCTTCATGTAATCAGCTAATGTGATTTCTTATACATGTTAGGCATGTTTTGAAGAAATGTTTTAAGTATGTTTCCAGGTTGTATGTTGTAAAGTTTTGCTGTATTATTGATACCATCCCCCCTGTGGAGGCATGGCAAGGCCCATGGCTCACAAACGCAGCAGCTTTAAACAGTGAGTTGGGTAGGATGGGTTTATTACGAACTTCATAAAGTCCATTTTCGTTTAGAATGGCACCTGTTGTTAATAATTCCTCAATTACTGGTTGAATTCCTAACTCTTCTTCCACAGAGAGGGGATATTGTCTTACTCTGGGTCTAAAATGTGATTTAGCAGTTATTTGAACGGGAGCAATGGATGAGAGTAGGCCCACATCAGTGGGGCTTTTAGACCATAATGTGTCAGGGACTTCTTTGAGTTGCTTTTCTTCCTCTTCAGTCAATAAGATGGTTTCTGCTTCTGGTCATTCTAATGTTGCAATTTTGGTTGTGCAGTGGAGTGGCATGATAAGGGGCAGTCTATATAAACCTGTGGATTCACTGTATTGCCAACTATCTTCTTTATTTTCTTGCAAAGTTTCAAAATCTGTGGTATTATTTGCTTTTCGCACCATATATCCCAAATCTTTCCAACGTGATGTACTGCTTTTTGTCAGGGATATATGCGGATCTGTAGGCAAATCAAAGAATGGTTTAAGGCTGGTAGACAGTGTTACTGAGGCAGCTGAATCAGATTTTCCATCAGTAATGATGTATGAGGTGAACACTACAGCAGGTGAGAGTTGCATAAAATAGTCTTGGAACTTGGGATCAGGTTCAGGCCTCAGAGCCATAGTCACATGTAACTGTGATGTAGGCATAATTTGTTTGTCGGGTTCAGGAACTACCTGCAAAACTGTGTCCATCATTGTTGTTGTATCTTTAAGGTTTTCTTTAGGTTCAACTCGTAAAGAGTAGTACAGACCGAGCCCCTGTGGTCTATGAATTGTATTTTGGTAAATGTCATCATTTCCTGTTCTCACAGCTCTCATGCCGTCTCCCACTGGGATAATTGAGATTTTTAGGGCTGACATTAAGTCTCTGCCTAACAAATTGAGTGGACATTGTGGTGAAATGACTATTGAGTTTTTAGAACTTAACCTAGTTTTTGGATCTGTTATTAACACTGGTTTAGATAAAAATGAGCGAGTAGTGGCACCATCTGCTGATTTTACCAAAATGCTTTCTTTAGATTCTGGCAGATTAACGCCAGAAGAGATCACTGTTCTGCAAGCTCCAGTATCACAAAGGAGCTCTACTGTTTGTTCATTAACTTTAAGTGTTATGTAAGGCTTCTCTTTCAGAACATTAAGTAATTCCCAGGCGCCACAGCAGTCCACCACCTCATTAGAGGCGGTAAAAGTATCTAGTCATTGTTGTGTGAACCGCGAGTGATCTGGGGCAGTTGAACCCTGTGTATGGATCTGATCTCGCCCTATGCCCCCTCCTCGGCCTCTGCTACATTGATGTGAAATGTGGCCTACTTTCCCGCAGATCCAACACGTGGGGGCAGTGTGACCACCTTGATATCTCCAAGACTCCTGTGGTGTCTTATGATGTGTATTCCTTTGTGGTCTAAACCCCCTTCCTTTGTTGTGGTTATCACTTTGATAATAAACTTCCCCCTCATCGTCTTCAACCTGAGTGTGAAATACCTGTGTGTCGGAGTCTGGAGGTTTTGGTTTCTTCCCCTTTCTTTCAATGACACCTTCTGCAAAACGTGCATTGGCCATAAGGGTAGTAAGGTTGCATGTTTCCCATGTCAGAAGGTGATTTTTAATCCAATTAGTGATAGTGGGGTGGAAACTATGTAGCAGACCATTACAGAAATGCCGCATATATGGAGTTTCATCACCATTCTCTTTAGTTAGGCCACTATGGGTATCATGTTCCTTTTGGTATCTGTATTTAAAATCATCTCCCCAGGCTTCTGTTTTATGGAGGCCATATGCCCATAATCTGGTTTCTTTTTAAACTGTGTACGAACTTTATCCGCTACTGCATCGAATTGTTGCTTTAGTACCCCCTGGAAATCATTCTGAAATTGTAACACAACTCCGGCATCATCTCTTCCTGTGTAATTTCCAGCTACATGGTGCCAGTCTTTCCCCAGCGATGCAGCCATAGCCTGTCCTAATTCATGACCGTTTAACCGGTAGGATTTGACCACATCAACCATATCCTCTGTCCATTTTTCTGGATCCTCCTTATGGCTAGTGATTTGTTCTACAACCTCTTTAACGTCTTTAAGTGACCATGGTCTAAAAACATATCTCGGAGTACCATCGGCAGATGGTACTTGAATCATAGGGTTGATATTTATTGAGTCCTCTGGTTCACTCTCATAAGATTTATCCTCAGATTTTTTTGGACCTGACTTTGTAATTCTAAGTCTTTGTTTTATTGTGGTACCATTTGTTTTTTCTTCAATTGCAAATTGATCTCTTGGAACAGGAGGATATAGACCTTCCCCTAAAGCCCCCCGCTGGTCTGCTGGGGGTGCTGGTGGATGTGCATAAGGTTCTCCTCCAACAGCCCCAGGGGGGTCTGTCTGAGCTGTAGGTGGTGGTGAATAAGGGGGAGGGCACAGTGTGAGCTCGTCACCTAGCTTTTTCATAAGAAGAGCCTCATCTTTAGCACCTTTGCTCTCTTTTCTGTTTTTTATATTTTGTTTCCTTTTCTCTGTTTCATCAGCCCACACACGTGCTATTTTTAACTGTGTCTGTTTAAGTTTTTTCTTTTTACCTTTAGCGATAAGTGTTTTTGCTTCAAGAACACATACAAGTTCTCTCCATTGGCTTCCTTTAAGCTTCCCATCTACTTTATACTTTTTGCGCCATTTTGTTAGAAACTGAAGATTTTCGGGGTTCTTTTTATACATATATTTTGAATCGCCTTCTAATTTGTCGGTGGAAACATCGTTTCCCATCTTTGCGTTGTTTTTATATAAGCCTTAATGGGTTCTATTAATTGGTCTGGTAAAGTCTGTTGTTAGAATACCAAATAGTTCTATGGGAATAACAACAGTAATTAATATTAAGGTTAAGGTGAATGAAAAAGCAAGAACTATGAAATTAGTCTGTTGATGAGTTAAAGTTAGTGATTTATTCTTTAATTAATTAAAGTAATCTTTTTTTGTTTTTGGTCATTTATTTGAGATTTTTTTTCTTGTACTCAATTTCTGCTAAAACTGGATCGTATAGTTTTTACTCTAAGTGTCTCTCTTGTGCAACTACATTGAGCCGTCTTATGGCTTTCCTAATCTAAGGATGTGTTGTGTAACCTATAAATCCACACAGAACGTCTCTTGTAGTGCCCGTTCAAACCGTACGTTAACACCGTTAGGTTTCAGGTTGGACTGGCATACATAAAGATTATGTCCTGTGTCTAATCTTTCTTATACCCACTTAGGGTGCGGTATTTCGTTTTGATTCTGCTGTTTGTGTTTTTACTTCCATACACTGGCGTGCTTTATTTCCCAGCGAGGTGGATTGGTTCGCAAACCTAACCCGTTACAACCGTATATTTTTCAAGGTGGTCAGGTTCGCAGACCTGTACCGTTACGCCCTTTTTCAAGGTGGACCGGTTCGCAAACCAGGTCCGTTACACCCTTTTTTTTTTTTGTTCAAATTTTATTTTTGAAGGTGGTCAGGTTCGCAGACCTGTCCCGTTACACCCCTTTTTCAAGGTGGACCGGTTCGCAAACCAGGTCCCTTACACCCTTCTTTTGTCACTAAACAGTTACGGATCAACACCTGATATTTTATCAGAGAGGCTAAAGCGTTCTTTAGGCCCAAACAGCAGAATATACCCTGACTATCTTAGAATTTGTTTTGTTAAATGTAAAGGTGCACAAAAAAGACGTACTCACAATGTTTGCCCTATGCGAGTGACTCAAACCGAATCGATCGCACGGGAGCACGCGCAGGGGGTCCTCGTGGAAGTTATGCAGCCGGCCAGTGCAGCAATTCAGCGATCTGGATGTCAAAAACAGCCCTTCGACGAAAACCACCTGCGGGAGTACTCCGTACGTCGGGTCTCGGCACCAAGATGTTAGGTAATTGTTGTGGTTTACCTAAAACAAGTCACACACAAAAGTCGGAGATAATTTAGACAATAAGCTCTGCAGAGGTAGATGTGGTTCAATCAGTTCTGCAGAGGGAGACCAGGAAAATACTATAAGGAATGAGCCAACCGTCTGTCTGTTCTCAGCTCCTCGTCACTCGTCTCCCACTGATCTCTCATCACTGGTCTCAAAGGGTCTCACCTCTGCAGACTCTCTTTATTTAGTCACACTTCATTAACATATTAAAAGAACAGGATGTCATGCACAAGAGCATGTGACTGAAACCAAAATGACATTTAAAAAGTACATTAGAACTATGTGATAAAAAACACCCTAAGAAAATAATAATACACCATTATTATTTTTCCCTAACACACACATCTACTGTCCGGAGAAGTCTGGCCAGAAGTGGTCTCCGTGGAAGAGTTGCAGATGAATACCCATACCTCAGACATGGAAACAAGGCCAAGCAACTCAAGTATGCAAGAAAACTTTGGAATCGGGGTGCAGGAAAATGGCAGTAGGTGCTTTGGACTGACGAGTCAAAATTTGAAATATTTGCCTGTAGCAGAAGGCAGTTGTCATCAAAAGGCTGGAGAGCGGTACAATAATGAGTGTCTGCAGGTAACAGTGAAGGATGCTGGAGGTTTCTTGAATGCCTGGGGTTGCATTTCTGCAAATGGAGGTTAGGATTAATGCTGTTCTCAATGCTGAAAAATACAGGCAGAAACTTCATGTAATACACTCAGGGAGGTGTATGATTGTACACACTCTACTGTCAATTTAGTAATTGATTTTTTTTTTGTATATTAGCAGCTTTTTCAGGACATTTTCTTTTCATAAAAAGGCTGGTAACGTGGAATAACCTAAGCACTAAATCAGAAATTTGTTTTAAACAAATCACTCGAGTGGTTTGAGGAATCAGTTCAGCCTTAGTTGACTAGATCTGTTAGTTATTTTGAGCCAATCGTGTCAAACATTTAGAGCTCCTACAAATAAACAGAAAATTCTGTGAAGTGAAGAATAAATTAAGGTATGAAAGATAAACAAGACTTAAAAACTTCCCAGGAAGCTTACACAAAAAAATTAACAAAAATCATGAATTGCACCTTAGTTGTTAAGGCTCGCTCCAACTCAATTTATTGTGTAGGTTTATAATTGTATGGGACAAGAGGAAAACTTACCGAGAAATGCCCTTCCGACTGAAAGGACTTTTTGTCACAAACCATCTGCACATCTAATCTTCTTCTCCTTCGGCTTTTCCCTTCAGGCAACACCGTATCATCTCTCTTCGTTTTAGTCCTATCCTCTGTATACTCTGCCTTCACACCAACTAGCTTCATGTCCTCTTTCACCACATCCATAAATCTCCTTTTTTGGCAAAGCAAAGCTAATGATGAGACCAAAAGTGAACAAACCTGTGGTGAAACATTTTGGTGGCAGCATCATGCTGAAGGAACACGGAAGAAGATCAAGGCTGTTGGGAAGATAAATGGAGCTAAAATCAAAGGTTCACATTTCAGAAATGTCCATCAATGGCACACCTTAAAAACTGACGTTTAAAGACACGCTATAGCCAATCTGACTGAGCTGTTTTTCAAACAAGAAGGAGCACTAATTTTAGTCTTTAGATGCGCATAGCTGGTATATCTAGGGGTTTGTTTGAATTTGTCAGACTGTTTTTGATTGGTAAATACATTTTACTATTGATACTCACAACCACTTGGAGACAAGTGTTGTTAACAAGTGTCTTAAAAATGTAGGACCAGGTAATGCTCACTTTACTTTTGACAGGGACTTCAGCTGTCAATAAGGAACCAAGGTGCTTCTTTTTCCTTGATATTCATAAAGATCAACAGACAAGGAAGTCATCTGTGACTACATTGGTCTGTTGGTGAAACTGATAAATAAACTTGTGTCTGAGCTGCTCTTCATTTTGCTTTCTGAAGTTGATATGATGTGGTCTTAGCTTGGCAATCCTCTGGAGCAAACATTATTGCACAATTTGCTACAGAAGCCACTCATCTCACCCTCTGGTCTTGTCTCATCTCAGGAACAAGTGAGACTGCTGGGGCATGGAGCCTTCCTCGCTTGTTCCGCCGCCCCCACCTCAGCCTGCCCCTATCCTCTCCATTTCCCTCATTCTCAGCCTGCCTTTACATCCTGTCATACCACACATTCCTGCACATTCAACCGAGGCCCAAATTGAAACATTAAAATCCTCTTTGTTGATTCTGTGAGTTGAAAGCTGCATCTGACAGACTGCATCTCTGTAGTTAGGAACATTTTTGTTGTGGGCAGAGGATGTATTCTAAGGGAAGAGGGACATTTTTAGAAAGTGTGGATTTGTGAGAAGCTGGGAAAGCTTATTTCAAAAGGTGGATTTTCATAGTGTTTACATATTGATAAAGTTACTCCTTTTAAATAACTTTTTGCTTTAGTTTGATTTGATTATTTTATTTAGAGTTTAGAGATTGTGAGGGGGTTCCTTGGGCAACCTGTCTGTAGTTCTAGGTTTAAAAAAAATAATTCATGTCTCCCTTAAAGGGGGGGTATTATGCAAAAGGCACTTTCTGAAGCTTGATATCCTGAGGTTGTTGACATCCCTCATTAAAAACATGCCTGAAGTGTTGCTCTGACCCATTCACTCATGTTAGAGTAATCTTTGAGTCTGTGCCAGTCTCTCCTGGTAGTTCTCGGGGTTGCTGAAACGCCTGCTCCCACCTATCCCCGCCTTTTCCACCCATCTCCTCCCCCGACCTTACGTACTCAGCCGAGAGCCTCGCCCCCGCAGAGCTCCCCTACCCCTCCCCACCTCACACAACTCCGACTGAGTCCCAGGTACAGTAATTATAACACACCAGCTGCAGCTGCGCGTCTTTTGTGGGATTTTTTCCCGACTCCGTGCATGCTGCGATGATGCACGGTATGTGACGAACAGAAGGGGAGTGTCAGAAAGAGTAGGAGGGTCTTGGAGAGGCACAGGCGAAAATCAAGGCGTCCAATATGGAAGTAAATTTCTTTAAGGTGGATTTGGATATATGACGGACTTTTAAAAGACTTAAGGTGACAATTTTATTGGACTGTGCTATAGAAGGGTAATATGTGCCTGGAAGAAGCATAATACCCCCCTTTAAAGAAGTATTTCTTGTTTAATATACTTTAGGTAATTTGTAACTGTGGTTGTAAAAAAGCACTCAAAGCAGCAGGAGTTGGTGGAAACCAGTTCTTCAGGACTGCGTGGGCACATGTGAATGTCTGTAAATGTGTTGCATGAATGCACCTTCATTTGCATGTGCCAGGTTTGTATTTGCAAATCCACCGTGATGCGCTGCAGGTTGCCTGCTGCAGGAACAGTTTGATTCTCCACAACAGGTTCTATTTAATTTTTTTACCTTTTCCTACTCTGTGTGTCTGTGACAGAGATGAGATACCCGGGTGCTGGAATCTCACTGTCAGATTAATGCTAGTTCAACACCAGGCCTGTCCTTGGTTGGTAAGTCTCCTTGAAACAGACGAAAACAGAGGTGCTGGGGTGCAAAGGTTAAAGGAGTCATGACCTGTAATTTTCACTTTTCCATGAGAAAAAATTTATGTTATGATTGCCTAACGATTATACACTGGCCGGGAAACCGATATTTAAAAGTGAAGCATTTGTTTACCCCTGTGTTCGTCAACCAGCCCACATGCACGCGCACTCAAATACGTGATTTTAATTTCTGGCCGACATGACGTCAAGTCGGCGCAGGATATACCATATATAGACATTGCAGACCTATGCTGCAGGAAGCCCGCCCTCGCCCCTCTCCCTCGCCCCTCTCCCTCGCCCCTCTCTCCCTCATATTCAGTTGAGCGCCACCATTACTGAATTCTAAGGATGGGAATTCCAGCTCTTTTTGGAGAGCCAGTTCTTTTGCCTTGGCTCACCATAAAGAGCCGGCTCTTTCGGCTCCCAAGTGGCTCCTCAGATTTTCTGTTGCTTAAAGTGTATTTATTACCAAAATTAATGCAAATCGATGTGTACCAAATGTACCAAAACAAGTCCCCCACCTGAAATTAGTTTCCTCCGCAGAGAATGAAAAAAAAAAACAGCTCCCAATGACAAGCCGGCTCCCATCGTTCACTTCAAAGAGTTAGCTCTTAGAGCCGGTTCGTTCGCGACCGACACATCACTTCCGATTCGAAGTACGAACTCGACCGTGAAAGATGCAGAAACGTAGTGCACACGTGAGTTGCTCTGTTGTTGACTGCCAGAATCAAGATGGAAATTTTTTTTACGCCGGAATCCTTTACGAATTTGGGACAATATCAGGCGAAGTGGGCATCGAAGCACCGTTTGGAAACAGGGGCGATTCCAACAATCAGAGACTTGCCTGCAATTGAAATAGTAAGGCTTTTATTGCTCTACTATGTGTAACAAACAGCAGCTAACTGCTAATATGGCTATTGTATGCTAGCGGGAGTAGTAGATATGGGTTAGATATGCTGAAGCGTTACCTGTGGTGTCAACACCCCTCCTTCCTGCCACCAATCAACGCGCCCCTCATTTGCATTATTACAATGACCGTTCATGACAGCCAAAATATCGCATCAGATCTCGCGAGACAATAATGCCTCCAGAAATAAGGGTCAGAGGAGCTCTTTGTTTATTTTTTTCACTTTTCTTTTTTAGAAGGTCTTGAAAGACTATAATAGAGCGTGGGTCCATCCATCCATCCATTTTCTTCCGCTTATCCGTGGTCGGGTCGCGGGGGCAGCAGCCTAAGCAAAGAGACCCAGACTTCTCTCTCCCCAGCCACTTGTTCCAGCTCTTCGGGAGGAACCCCAAGGCGCTCCTAGGCCAGCCGAGAAACATACTCCCTCCAGCGTGTCCTGGGCCTTCCCCTGGGCCTCCTCCCAGTGAGAAGTGCCTGAAACACCTCACCAGGGAGGCGTCCAGGAGGCGTCCTGACCAGATGCCCGAGCCACCTCAACTGACTCCTCTCGATGTGGAGAAGCAGCAGCTCTACTCTGAGCCCCCTCCGGATGACTGAGTTTCTCACCCTATCTCTAAGGGAGAGCCCAGACACTCTGCGGAGGAAACTAATTTCAGCCGCTTGTATCCGTGATCTCGTTCTTTCGGTCACCACCCGGAGTTCGTGACCATAGATGAGGGTAGGAACGTAGATCGACCTTTAAATCGAGAGCAGACCGGGGGACCACCACCCCGATCTGCCAATCCAAGGGAACTGCCCCCGATGTCCACGCAATATTGCAGTGCCGCGTTAACCAACACAGCCCCACAACATCCAGAGCCTTGAGGAACTCCGGTCGAATCTCATCCACCCCCGGAGCCCTGCCACCAAGGAGCTTTTTAACGACCTCGGTGACCTCAGCACCAGAGATTGGAGAGACCGACCCCAAGTCCCCAAACCCTGCTTCCAGATTGGAAGGCATGCTGGTGGGATTGAGGAGGTCTTCGAAGTATTCCATCCACCGACCCAAAACGTCCCGCGTTGAGGTCAGCAGCACCCCATCCCCACTGTAAACAGTGTTGGTGGCAGACCGCTTTCCCCCCCTGAGACGCCGGATGGTGGACCAGAATCGCTTCGAAGCCGTACGGAAGTCGTTTTCCATGGCCTCTCCAAACTCCTCCCACGACCGAGTTTTTGCCTCAGCAACCATCCGAGCCGCATCCCGCTTGGCCTGTCGGTACCTATCAGCTGCTTCAGGGGTCCCACAAGCCAAAAAGACCCGGTAGAACTCCTTCTTCAGCCTGACAGCATCCCTTAACGCCGGTGTCCACCAGCGGGTTCGGGGGTTGCCGCCGCGACAGGCACCGACCACCTTGCGGCCACAGCTTCGGTCAGCCGCCTCGTCAATGGAGGCGCGAAACATGGTCCACTCGGACTCAATGTCCCCCGCCTCCCCCGGGACGTGTTCAAAGTTCTGCCGGAGGTGTGAGTTAAAGCTCCTTCTGACAGGAGACTCTGCCAGACGTTCCCAGCAGACCCTCACAACACGTTTGGGCCTTCCAGGTCTGTCCGGCGTCCTCCCCCACCATCGGAGCCAACTCACCACCAGGTAGTGGTCAGTGGACAGCTCAGCCCCTCTCTTCACCCGAGTGTCCAAAACATGCGGCCGCAGATCAGATGAGACGACAACCAAGTCGATCATTGAGCTGCGGCCTAAGGTGTCCTGGTGCCAAGTGCACATATGGACACCTTTATGCTTGAACATGGTGTTTGTTATGGACAATCCATGACGAGCACAGAAGTCCAATAACAAGACACCACTCTGGTTCAGATCGGGGGGGCCATTCCGCCCAACCACACCCCTCCAGGTCTCACTTTCATTGCCCACGTGAGCGTTGAAATCCCCCAGCAAAACAAGGGAGTCCCCAGGAGGAGCACACTCCGGCACCCCCTCCAAAGACTCCAAGAAGGGTGGGTAATCTAATCTGCTGTTTGGCGCGTAAGCACAAACAACAGTCAGGACCCGTCCCCCCACCCGAAGGGGGAGGGAGGTTACCCTCTCGTTCACCGGGGTAAACCCCAACGTACAGGCGCCGAGATGGGGGGCAACAAGTATGCCCACCCCAGCTCGGCGCCTCTCAGCAGGGGCAACTCCAGAGTGGAAGAGAGTCCAACCCCTCTCGAGGAGACAGGTTCCAGAGCCGTGCGCCGAGGTGAGTCTGACGATGTTCAGTCGGAACCTCTCAACCTCGCACACCAGCTCCGGCTCCTTCCCCACCAGAGAGCCAGCTTCTGCAGCCGAGGATCGGACCGCCAAGGTCCCCGCCTTTGGCCGGCGCCCATCCTGCACAGCACCCGACCCCTATGGCCCCTCCCACAGGTGGTGAGCTCATGGGAAGGGGGGCCCATGTTACCTCTTCGGGCTAAGCCCGACCGGGCCCCATGGGTAAAGGCCCGGCCACCAGGCGCTCGCCAACGTGCCCCACCTCCAGGCCTGGCTCCAGAGGGGGGCCCCGGTGACCCACGTCCGGGCGAGGGAACACTGAGTCCATCTGTCATTTTCATCCTAGGGGTCTTTTGGGCTGCACTTTGTCTGATCCCTCACCTAGAACCAAATTGCCATGGGTGACCCTACCAGGAGCAAAAGCCCCCGACAACATAGCTCCTAGGATCATTGGGATACTCAAACCCCTCCACCACGATAAGGTGGCAGCCCAGGGAGGGGTAGAGCGTGGGTATCCAAGGTAATACTAGGTTATGACTCCTTTAACAATTGAAGGCTAACCCGGTTAAGCTAGCTTGGCAAGCGAGTAGCTCCTTAGTAGCACCTCTCCGCCTTTGCATCTCATCTGAATTTTTTTTACAACAGTTCACAAGCACCTGTCCATGTGTCATGTTGAATTCCACACTTTGGACCGCGGTCAAGGGATCCGACACCTCGAAATAGGATGTCAAGCCTGCCGACGTCAGCGCTCTTCTCGTAAATGTAGAGATAAATGAATGTAGAAATAAATAAATAAATGTTGAAATATATAAATGTAAAAATAAATAAATAAATAAATGTGGAAATAAATAAATACATAAATGTGCAAATACATAAATAAACGTGAAAATAAATAATTAAATTAATATTAAAAAAAATGTGGAAATAAATAAATAAATGTGGAAACAAATAAATAAATCTGGAAATAAATGCTTAAATAAATGCTTAAATAAATAATTAAATAAATGTGGGAATATATCAAATGTGGAAATGCAAAAATAAATCTGGTAATGAATAAATAAATGTGGAAATGCATAAATAAATATATAAATGTTGCAATGAAATAAAATAGCAAATAAATGTGGAAATACCTAAATAAATTAATGTGTAATTACATAATTAAATAAATGTGTAAATACTGCAATAAATAAATGTGGAAATTATTAAATGTGTGAATACATAAATGTAGCAATAAATAAATGCTGCAATGAAATAAATTGTAAATAAATGTGAAAATAACAGATTTTGTCACATGTTTAGTTATATATTTTCAATTGTATTTATTTATTTACACATTTATTTATTGCTTCATATATTTATGTAGTTAAAATGTATTTTCTATTATATTTATTCATTTCAATATGTACTTATATATTCAATTATGTATTTAAAAAGGTATTTACAATTTATTTATTAATTTCCACATGTTTTTATTTCCAAATGTATTATTTTTTACTATATTTATTTATTTCCAAATGTATTACCTCATTTATTTAATTATTTATTTGTACATCTATTTTTTACTGTCAATTTTGGCAGGAATGGTCTTCATAAGAAAACGGGAAGCTGCTAAACAGTTTTAGCTATATCTTACCATGAATGTAGGCAAATTAAAAAATTTGTGATACCTGGATCTGAACATGAAGTACTGAAGAGTATTTTTTTAGAACCTGTCACATCATGTGTTTGATGCGTTTATGCTCTGAATACTACAATTGTATTAGGATCAAGTGTGTTGAATTCAGTGTTCTACATAACTTTTGCCATAATATCATTGTCCCGTTCCATTTTTGTTTTCATATTTAAAGACCCACTAATAGACAAGATAATTATCAGCTGAATTTATCATGAAGTATTTCAAGCTTTCAATTTCAATCATGTTTCATGCTGTTCCATTTGAGTCGCAGTTGTCGAAATGCTGCTGCAGTTGTATTTGGACACATTTGACCCTTGTGTTGTGTATGTTGCTTGAGAGGCACTCATGTGGTGGAATTTTTCATTATACCCTAAACAGCTTGACTTGTGACAGCTTGACTTAAGCTGGGATCACACTGTGAATTTTCGGCTGTCCTAGACCTTTTCTTTGGTCGTGAAAAGAATTGTGATGAAAAACGGTGTGATTCGCAGATATGTGGATGTGCAGTGTGACGTGCTCCTTAACAGCTTATTTAGTGCTCTTAGAACCCAAACCAGTCTTCCGTCAGTGTCAGAAGTTTTATGACCCCGTTCTGCGGTTTTTTGCGCATCCTGCTAGAGTGAGACATTGTACAGTTTGACCCACTGAAATCTTGGGGCGTTTAGTATGAGCTCAGTGTAGCTCATTGTGGCATGAAGCAGTCCTTTGAGACGGCCAATAAACGTACAGTAGGAATCGTCCTTTAGTTGAAATCAAATTATGTATGCTGAAGCATACTTAATTTGTTGTAAGCCGATGCCAAAGCGTTATTTTTCCAAGGCACCCTTTCTTCCCTATGCTATTTGAAACAAAAGGTAGTTGTGCATCTGGAGTATGGTGTGTTTTACTAAAGGTATTGTTTTATGTCCTGTTCTTTTTACAGCTAGTTTTGATAACAATTCCATCCTCTGTTTTCTGAAACCCAGTCAGACCTCAGATCCTGTTTTTGTCCAGAATTAATAGATCTACCGCCACTTAACCTGATTTTATGTTTATTCAGTTTTTCTTTGCCTCTGAAGTACTGACCTATCTGTTTCTTTGTAGGCCCTGCTGAAGATGGACTGTCAGGGTCTTGTTGCCAGACTTGTCATGGACTTTGTCCTCCTGACTACTGCCGTGGAGGTGGCCGGGCGCTGGAGAGAACTAGCTGAGAGGCTGGCCAAGGTTTCCCGCCAGCAGATTGACGCCTACGAGGCACCGCACCGCGACAAGAATGGCGTGTTGGACAATGAGGTAGGCCATCTGAACATGTACCTTGTGAAAGTATGTATTCATACCCCTTCAACTTTTTCATATTTGATTTAATTCAAAAATACTGTATCAATCCCAAGAGAGAAATAACATGTCAAATTACAGCCATAAATGCTGATGGATTTTTTGAGCGATTTCTGTCAGAAGTTTCTTAATGTATTCATGCGTAACAGAGAAGGAGTGGCAATTGGGACGACCGGGACTTTTCCCGGTCGACCGACTGAAGGATTTACACAGTGGATCACATTTTAAGCGGCCGGGAGGTGAACGCGACCGGCCTGACTCTGAGCTTATCAAAATCATTGACGTTATTGAATTCACCATGAATAGCGGCCTTATACTCCCAATTAAGCTATATAAAACGTCCAACCAGTATTTATATCAGTTGTTCACTCTTTGTTACTTAGTCATGGTCCTATCTTGCAGAACATTCATGGTCACAGATAAAAAAAATAAAACTATTGAATTTGTTTGTTTGTTCTTGAATTTCCCCTTGGGGATCAATAAAGTATCTATCTATCTATCTATCTATCTATCTATCTATCTATCTATCTATCTATCTATCTATCTATCTATCTATCTATCTATCTATCTATCTATCTATCTATCTATCTATCTATCTATATTATGGGTCAGTAAATATATTAGGTATTATACTATTGTTATATCATGTTATATATTACATTATAGTCACGTCAGATTTAATATTAGGCTTTAGCTATATAATATATTGTTAATAACATTAGGCTATACATATAGACTCTATTCTATATTAAGCTTAGGCTATATGATATTCTATGTAAGTTAAATTATAGTTATATTTAGTATTAGGCTTTAGCTATACAATATATTGTTAAATCACATTAATCTATATATTGTAGTTACACTCTATTCTATATTAGGCTTAGGCTAAATGATATTCTATGTAAGTTATATTATAGTTATATTATATTCAATACTAGGCTTTAGCTATATATATATCTACAGAACGTCCAATCAAAAGTGTAGAAATGTCCTGCTATGTTTTATACCATTTAATTGGAAGACTAAGCTACGTCACGTTTGTTTCCTTGTATTTTTATTGGGTGGGAAGGCACTCTGGGTGGGCATTACCCACCCTTGCCCACCCATAGAGCCGCCCCTGTCTCCACGATCATTCTATGCAGTGCATTCAACCAAATCAGGGTGAAACAGTCTCACTCACAGGGCTATACCACAATCGACATCCACACAATGACATAAACACCTCAATTTGGATAGAACAGGTTAAATACATTTTGGGAAACAATTATTTACTATGAGTCTACAACGTGAACCCTGCTCACTTGCATCTGCTAACATTACTTAACTTCTGCTAGTGAAGGCCATTGGTCAAACAGCTTCTAGCCTATTCATTAGTAGCAACAAGACTATAAAGAAAACTGAACACTTACACTTACTCACTGACAAACAAATGGTCAAATTCAAGAGCCACTCAAGGATTATTATGGCAAAGTCATTAATTCGTCTGAAATATGCCAGCTTTGGCAGAGTAGTGGGCCACTAAGTCATTACCATACCAACATTTGACTAGCTTGTGGTAGTTCACGCCTAGCTAGCACTCGTTGATGCCTGATTTCGGAATAAATCCGTAATTTTCGAGCACTTTGATGCATCCTCCTCCAGCATCCGCTTCTTCTTAATTCTGGCCTTTTCGGCCCCTCCTTTCTCTTCTTGCCGTCCATGGGTAAAACATTAAAATGTTAGCAAAAAACCACGCAGTCCACTGCCAAACAATTTACTTAGTTTTCCTCGAACTTGCTGCAACTAGCTGTCTGAGACGTTCAGACTTGACCTGCAATCGGTTCATTGGATAAAAGCATTCCCCATTCCCAAGTCCCAAGAGGCTTTGCTCCATTCTACATTATGTGTATATATATATATATATATAGATAGATAGATAGATAGATAGATAGATAGATAGATAGATAGATAGATAGATAGATAGATAGATAGATAGATAGATAGATAGATAGATAGATAGATAGATAGATAGATAGATAGATAGATACTTTATTGATCCCCAAAGGGAAATTCATCCAACTATCCATAGTTCCTTTGCCCAAACGTATGTAAATGTTATATTTCAGCTCCTGTTTATTAATGGAAAACCCATAAAAGCTTTAAACCTACAATTTATTGTCAATAATGTGCATTTGTCTAGTGCCATCTAGTAGTCAGGGTTCATATATCCGGTAAATCCTTCCAAAATGCGTAGTCAAAAAGAAACAAAACATAATCTGGCTCTTCATCCAGTGGGCTGGAGGAGGGTGCGGTCAGAATTTTCCCTGTGGATTTTAGATTTTAGTGCCCCACTCCGCCCCTGATGCAGAATTTACTTGTTCTTTTAAATAAACAGAGGTTAGTTAAAGACAATCAGATAACAAATACCTGTATAAAGACGGAGGACAAGGCAAACAAGTCAGGAAGTAAGTCTTTGGAGGAAGGTCCTCTGGTCAAATGAGACCAAAACGGAACTCTTTGGCCTACATGCAACACATTATTTGAAGGGGAACTATCACTGCTCATCACACCGAACTCCCAATCTTGGTGGTGGTAGCATCATGCCAGGGGAACATCCACACGAGCAGGAAAACTGGTCAGAGTTGATTGGACAATGGATGGAGTTAGATTTAGGATGATACTGGAGGAAAAACCTGTTGAAGTGCTTTAGAAAAGTTGACACTGTAATGGAGGTTTGCTCCAGCAAAGCAATGACACTAAACAACTGACTTGTTTAGATCAAAGCATATTCTTTTGAAACGCCTCAGTCAAAGTCTTGACCTAAATTTGATGTAGAATTTTTTGCAAAACTTCAAAATTAATGTTCCCATATGCTGTCTCTCCAACAAATGAATAAGCCAAAACCTCAGTGTCTGTAGGTATAAAGCTGGCAGAGACAAACCCCAAAAGACTTGCAGTTTTAACTGCAGTGACAGGTGCTTCTACAAGGTAATAAGGCACTACTTGATCGATGACATAAAATCCCAATAAAATTAATGGAAATTTGTGATTTGGTCATGACAAAATGTGGAAATATTCAAAGGATGTGCTTGTCACTGTCAGCAGGTGTCATGGTGAGCAGATCATACATTTGCCTCTTATGTCCATAGGCCATGTGGAAGCCGGCGTATGACTTCCTTGTCACGTGGGCTGCTCAGATCGGCGACAGCTACAGGGACGTGATCCAGGAGCTCCACATGGGCCTGGACAAGATGAAGAGCCCCATCACCAAACGCTGGAAGCACCTGACTGGCACACTAATCCTGGTCAACTGCCTGGATGTCCTGCGGAGCTCCGCCTTCAGCCCTGCCACTCAGGATGACTACGCCATCTGAGTTTGAAATGCTGTACATCAACAATCTGCTCCCGAATGCCACTAAAGTGGAAACCCAAACAGCTGTCTCCCAAGGTCTCCCCAGAACAACACATAGAACTCACATGAACTACATTGAATAGCTTGTTGCACATTGAATTATTTTTCTACTCTAGTTATAGCACAGTCTTTTTGTAACTCAACACTTTAAAAGCTTCGGTTAGGAACTGTGGATAAAACTGTAGAAACACTTTCAAACTAAAGTGAGACATTTTTTAGATCCTTATTTTGCTGTATTTATATCTACATCAAACAATAGTCTCCTTTTTCTGCTGTGGTCCTTATTATTTCAGACACCCAGACATTTTAGCACCTCTCTGTCTTATTAGGATCCAAGACTGCAGGATGTTAAATCGAGATTCATTAAATAATTTTTTTATCATTTGCAGCAAAGTCTAAACCTGTTTAAGACTTTCCTCAAGGTTTTTGAGAGGGTTTTTTTATAACTTTGTTTTTGTGTTGTTTTGGATTAAAGTTTGCCAGCATCCATTCATTAAACATCTCAGCTTAGTGACTTCTCTTTGTACAGAGGAGTTGGTATGGTGGTTAACGAAGCTCCATCCAGCCATCCATCCATCCATCCATCCATCCACGCATTTTCTTCCGCTTATCTGAGGTCGGGTCACGGGGGCAGTAGCTGAAGTGGAGAGGCCCAGACTTCCCTCTCACCAGCTACTAGGGCCAGTTCCAGGCCAGCGTTTCCTGGGCCTTCCTTTGGGTCTCCTCCCAGTGGGACCTGCCCGGAACACCTCACCAGGAAGCATCCTAATGAGATGCCCGAGCCACCTCAACTGGCCCCTCTGAATGTGGAGCAGAGGCAGCTCTACTCTGAGCCCCTCCCAGATGACTGAGCTTCTCACCCTATCTCTAATGGAGAGCCCAGACACCTTGTGGCGAAAATCAGGATGTTTTTCAGCAAATGCGAGACATGCCATTGTGCCCTCTTTGTTCAAGAGCCTTAGAAGTCTCACATGAATACATTTGGATAAAAGATCGAATCATGATCTCTGACCTTTACTGAGGCAAGCGAGGTCTGCAGTGCATTAAATGTTCTTTTGTGACTTTCTGGATGAATTGTTGATGTGCTCGGAAGTAATTTTGGTAACCTGGCCACTCACTGTGGTTCACTGCAGTTTACAGAGTGACTGATGTCAATAACCTTTCATTTTTGCTTTGCAGGATTTTTTTGTTGTCAGACAGTTTCCATTTAAGTAGGGGGGAGTTATTCCTCAGGTCAGGCGGTAGTCAGGCCTGAATGTGGCTAGTAAAATTAACAAAAGTTCGTTCATGATTTAAAAAGGCCAGGGGTCTCATTTATAAAGCTTGCTTACGCACAAAACGGGGTCTGGAAACTACGTAAGCAACCTTATAAGCAAAGTTTGGGATTTATAGAAAAAAACGTGATGGGAAACTGTGCGCAACTTTAAGCACACTAAGGACCTTGCTTACGCACTTTGTGGACACAGAGGGCACTGACAGCACAGCAGGACAGATGGCAAAATTGTGAATTTAAGATACAGTATATTTTCAGACATGTAGAGCATTGCACACACAGACGAACACACAACCAACAGCCAACCAACGGGATGAGGGGTCCCTATGTACTGAGAACAAAAATGAGAATCCAAATGAAAATATGGTACATTTAAGAATTATGGTCATATGTATGCCTTCAGATTAAATAGCACGTGCACTTATTGGTGCAGTAATTTTGATATGGTGTGTAGCATTAGTGTGATTCCTGAGTAGACATATATGCCGCAGTGACACTCCTGCGTAATGCGTCACAATGGATGCGCTGGCACTCCTGGAAGATTACGCCAACGGTAGTGTCCAAATTAACTATTACTTTATGACAAATTCTAAAAGGTGACTGAGATGTTTCAACTACTGTAGGTTTTATTTATTTTACTGAAAAATCTGGCTAGTAGCTCTAATGCACCATAAAGATCTGCAGAGGTTTTACACCCCGATTGATTGGACCTGATCACTTGGATTAAAGGGCTGAAACTATAACCATACCTTAATAAGCGACATCAAGATAACACAATCCCTATTTCAGTATTGTAAACACCAAGTAATATCTTATAGTTACAGGGTTTTTGAACAACGTTCATTTTTTCCAGACAAAAACAAAATAAAAGTGATGCAGAATGACTACTGGTGAAACTCGAAAAATAGAATATCGTGCAAAAGTTCATGTATTTCAGTAATTCAACTTAAAAGCTGAAACTAAAATATGACAAATGCAAAGCGGGATATTTCAAGCCTTTATTTGTTCTAATTTTGATGGTGTTGGAAAGGTGTTTTCACTTTAATGTAAAGCCTCTCTTAAATGAACAGAGACCCATTTAATGTATGACCCTGGGCTCTCTGGGCTCTCATTTCACCTTCCCGCGTGCTCGTTCATTTCTGTAAAAAGGAGCAATAAGAACAACAAACAACAATTATATCTTTTAACAGCGAGACGTCGTTCGCTGGACTCAGTTCTAGTAACTGAGCACAGCTCTACATCAGCATAACATTTTTATTGAAACAAGTTTGCATTAAACTCCTCCCACATAGATCTTCGTTCACAGAATGGTCAAAGCTTCTTCACATAAGGAACACATGATGTACCACATTCTTCTTGTTTGTTCACTGTTTCTAAGTGTTGCCACATGCACTACAGAATTAAACCCTCACAACATTTACAGAATTTCTATCTCTTCATATCCCTCTTTTGATCTCTTAAAAATAAGAGATCACTATATATAAGGAAAAACGTCAGGCATCACACTTATAGAATCATATCAATTTTGAGTCCTTCTTCTCTGGAACTTTTCAGATCAGCAGTCAAGTCATCTTGTTCTGGCCGGGAATTGTGGTCGTCCGGCTCGCTCTTCTATGACCTAAGGTGAGAGGTTGCCAGCACATCACCTATATGCAGCTAAAGTGTATCTTTTCAGTAGCCTTGAGTTTGAAAACTCTAAGGACTGCATACAGACCAGAGGATCGTTCAGCCCCTTTTGGCAGGGGTCTCAGCTTCTTTTCCTTCAAACGCTGCTGCCCCAGCTGGGCAGCTCTGCGCTCCAAGCCGCCCTGCCACCTGATGGTGCAGGTGTGCTGAAGTTGGAAACCTCTCAGCAGAGGGTTCAAGTAGGTTGTGTGGTCTGCTCGTTGCTTTTCTGCACACGCTCTGGCTTGCTGCTCCTGGATGTCCTCTCAGGCTCCTCAGTGGGAGTGCATTGGCTCCAGCCTATTTCTTTAGTCTGATTATCTGAGAGATCGTGGTCTGGTTGGCTGCTGGTCTCTCACCTGGTCAACAAAGCCTAAAAGAACAACTCGCAACTAATTTGTTTTTTCTGTTTGCTTTATCCATAATTGTATCTAATTTGAGATTCATTTCTTATGCATTTGTCCTTTTTTTTATCCCTCACTCACCCCATAGTTCTAAGTAGCGCCGCACTGATCGGCTGCACTAACACAAAATCAAACTATTATCCAGACTGCTTACAAACATTAGGTCTATCTGTAGATAAAGCTATTACTTTTGCTGTATGTTGAAATCTCAGGAATCATCATTGACACAAAGTGCACTCTAAAAATCCTGTATCAAAAATGAGCAACACTGGAACAACCTAGACCATAAAGAATTTTTCTTCAAAATATATAGTAGAGCTTATAATGTAAATAAAAACTTCCAAACAAACACTAAATGCATAAACATGCCACAAGGTAAGATGAATGGGTTGTGTGCTAAAACAACCAACTGCACAAAGGTGCCAAAACAGGATAGAAAACAGGAAACATCTGGTTTTTTGGATTGTGCAAGTGGTAGGATGAGCATGTGAGACCGCTCAAAATAAAAATGCTTTGCTGCTTTAAAGCTCAACCCACAGAAAAGGATCCCAGTCTAATTTTATTCATTTACACTGCTAACAGCCTAAGTTCATTAAACCTATAGTCTTATAAGATTTTAGCACATCACCGACTATTGTTATTCATTTCCTGAGCTGATGAAGCCTAATACTTATAAAAGGAAACTAGAATTTCAACCTATTTAACCAAAAAACTGTTGAACCCTAAACAAATGCTGTTTTTTATTTTGTTTTTAAATATTTATCATTCCCGTGTTAATGAAATAAATACAGCTTTTATTTCTCTTTTATCTGATCTATTTATCTTATCGCAGTGTTATTTACTCAATTTTCTAACCATGAGACTCCTCTCGGCCTACTTCATCTGCTTCAAAAGGAAGAAATCTCCATTCATTCACACACGCAGTCACACAACCAGTTTATCACACATTAATATCATTATGTATTTATTATCATGTTTTTTTCAATACTAGTATTATTATTTATATATTATTTATCATTAGGCCTATTTCTAATTGAGATCCCAGACCTCTGCGCGCTTTGGAGTCCAACCCCAGTCATATTTTGTTTTACCATGGATTTTCATTGTGAGATCCCGGATCATCACGCAAAGATCCCCGATCTTTATTTGCAAAACACAAACTTGTATTTCAAGTTTGTGTTTTGACCTAGTTATTTCTTGTCTCTTATTTTTTATTCTTTCACGCATCAAATTTTCTACTCACTGGCTAGTGTCCCTGTGAAGGAAGACCCCGTTCTCAAACTGTTGCTCCGGGAGGAACTCCGCGGAGCCACGTTGAGCTGGAGGTCTCCAGGATCCAGCTGGTCCTAGACCATGCCGTCCACGGGCTCTCAGCAGCCTGCAGTTCCTCCAGGGGATCCAGTCAGATTTGGGATCCTGCTCGAAGGAACAAGAAATGCCAGGGTTGAAATCGCTCTCTGATCTCTGGGTTTCGTTTTTTAGACATTCCGGGGTTTCTCAATCTACGAGCTGATTCACACTCAGCCTTCTTGGTGTCCAACACGCAAGCTTTCAGTAAGAACCGTCCTAGCTTACCTTAGGGCCGGCCACACCCTTAGTTTACCGACCCGGTCGGCGTCTATTTACCTCAGCAGAAACAGAAATCAACATTTACTGGAGAACTACAGAAAGAACATAATTTTAGATTAGTCAATTTTGCGCCTCGTGTGGCAGCGCTTACCAAATAACTTCAGACCTGGGTCACTTCCGTCCTCCGATCTCCAGTATCTTCTGATCACAACAATTTCAACTAAATCCTATTATTCCAAACTCACGTTTTCCTTTGCTCCTCCAGAAATCACGTCGGGGTCACCATTTTGTTGGAAAGGTGTTTTCACTCTAATTTGAAGCCGCTCTTAAAGGAACAGACACCCATTTAATTTATGCCCTGGGCTCTCTGGGCTCTCATTTCACCTTCCCGCGTGCTCGTTCATTTCTGTAAAAAGGAGCAATAAGAACAACAATGCACATGCACTACAGAATTAAACCCTCATACAACATTTACAGAATTTCTATCTCTTCAATGGTTATGGTGATGGTTATGAAAACCCAAAAATCAAAATGTCAGAAAATTAGAATATAACATGAAATCAATAAAACAAGGATTTTAAATAGAGAAATGTCGGACTTCTGAAAACTATAATCAATACATGTGTACTCAGTACTTGGTTTGGGCCCCTTTTGCATCAATTACTGTCTCAATGCAGCGTGGCATGGATGTTATCAGCCTGTGGCATTGCTGAGATACTATATGGAAGACCAGGATGCTTCAATAGTGGCCTTCAGCTCTTCAGCATTGTTCAGTCTCGTGTCTCTCATCTTTCTCTTGGCAATGCCCCCTAGATTTTCTATGGGGGTCAGGTCAGGTCAGGTGAGTTTGCTGGCCAGTCAAACACAGTAATCCCATGGTCATTGAACCAAGTTATGGTACTTTTGGCAGTGTGGGCAGGTGCCAAGTCCTGCAGGAAAATGAAGTCAGCATCTCCATGGGGATGGCTAGAGTGACGTCACGACATCATTTCCGTGTCCAACCCGCTGCTGCTCCTAATGTAAGCACAATGGCAGTAGCCAATGTTGAGGCTATGGCCTTTACTGAACAAACTGGATCTCCCGGCATCCTTTCACTGAACGAACTGCATCTCCAAGCATCCTTTCACTGAACGAACTGCATCTCCCAGCACCCATTGCGCTGCCCTCGACCCATTCTCATTGGTCTGTGGCCAGTGATGACATCACAGAGTTGATAAAAGCAGCGTGAAGATTGATATCTTCATCTTTTGGTTCCCAAGCGGTGCCTGCAAGGAGACGCTTTAATCCACTGCTAGCATTTACCCTTTTTCCGTTCAAACCTGCTGGACCAGGAAGAACTTCCCTTTTAAACTTCGAAGTGAATCGGCCGAGCAAACAGACTTCTTGTACGGGTAACCAGGGAGTCAGCTGGCCATCTGAGCTCTATTGAAAACAGGCCTGAGTCCCTCAGCGCCTAAAGTCGGACGTCCGCTTTTCTGACCTCGGTTTTGCGCAAACCGCTCCTTTAAACTGGACACTTTCTACGTTCTTCGTCGTGGACTGTGGAGAGCTGCCCCCACCAAGTAGGATTAAACTGGTTCATATCTTTGGTCTGGGTAGAGAAGAGGTCTTGACGGTTATAATCTGTTTTCTGTTGGTTAAAATAAGTCTGTCAACTTGTTAACCACTGTTATTCTTGGTCGTCTGTCGCCGTACACCGACCCTGAATGTGCATGCTTTTTGTGTTTTAATATTTGACTTTGGTTGCAACCAGAAGCAGTATATTATATTGTATTATTTCCTTGTTTGTTTCTTGTTCGCTGCGGTCGGCGCGTGTCTGTTTAGACAGCTCGCGTGGCCCGTTCTCCGTCGCCCCCGTTTCCTTTGTCCAAGCCACCATTGCTAATGAAACTAGCTTTTGTTGAATTGCCACGTGGTCTTCCTTTGTCTTCCTTTGTGAACCGATCGCGCCAATTGATAAGTCTTGAGTTATTGATCGCATTGAAGGGGTGAGCTGAACCCCCCCTTATCCGCTCGCTGTCTCCCACACACAGACATACGGACAGCCGCACACACACACACACAGCTGCACACACACACACAGCGGCATACACACACGCGCCCCTTCCCTCGACGTTAACTTTGTTCTATATTTTTGCATGCGTTAGAATAGATGGAAATTATGAATGAAATGTAATCTGTAAGGTTGACCTATTTCATTAATAAATTCCCTTAAGTAACGAGAAGTTTCCTGTTCTATTTCAGTGTGTGCTGTGAAGTTTGTTTTAACCCCGCGGACGAACTCTACGCCTTTTCAGAGAGACTGACAGTCTGGTTTAATTAAAATTATCTCATTTATGAGATTGGTGCCCCTATATCTTTAATAAACAGGTTAAACTCGAACGTCATCAATAATTATATTAATATTAAATTATTGATTATAATTATTGATGCTCAGAAAACCAGACAACAACTTTTTATTATTAATAGTTACAACATCAAGGAACTGGTCACTTTTTTATAGTGACATCGTATTTTGCAGACATTCCAAAGTCAGTGAAAAAAGTCTGAACTCCTACAACTCAAACAGAGTTGTAAATGTTAGTATGCTGTCAGGTGGAAGTCTGAAAGGAAAAGTACAGGTTTCAATGAAAAGTAAAATTTACGAGGTTGAGGTGAGGTCCTGACTCTGACTCATCTGGCTCAAAATTCTATGACTTTTTTGCTATATACAAAAAGACTAATTGTTAATCAAATGTTTAGCGGTCGCCCTTTACCATAAAAAGTTTGTACATTTGTCACGTTACAAGTTTTTAGTAGCTAACATAAGCCTGTCGGCCATCAATCTAACTTTACTGTACAAGTGTAACGTTAGGTACTTGTTGTACTTAACTATGTTAGAATAAGTACTTATGGTTTGTTCAATTCAATTTATTTATATAGCGCCGATTCACAACAGATGTCATCTAAAGGCACGTAACAAGAAGTAATTTCAATACATTTATACAAACATTCCAATCAGTTAAAAAGTTTCCTATTTAAGGAATCCCAGCAGATTGCGTCAGTCATTGGAGTGAGGTTGGGCCCCGTTAATGCAGACTTTCCAACCACAGCAGTCCTTCAGCAATCCCTCATACTGAGCAAGCATGTTGCAACGGTGGAGAGGAAAAACTCCCCTTTAACGGGAAGAAATCTCCAACAGAACCAGGCTCAGTTGGAGCGGCCATCTGCCACGACTGTCTGGGGGTTTGAGAAGACAGAGCAGAGACACAGTAGGAACAGAAGATCTGCTATAAGAGTACTGTCTATTTTACAGAAAGTAAAATGTTGATATCATGACACGGTGGATGTTCAGTTACTGGGAGCATCATCCCAGTCTATGCCCCCCATCCAACAGGGCATTGCAGCCAAGCAGTATACCAGACCAGGTATATCTTCTATGGAGAAAAAAACACTGAGAGAAAACAAAGTTAACAGTCGAAATAACAGAATGTACTGTAATACAACTGGAGAGTAGTAGGAGAAAAGGGAGTAGCAGAGTGAAGAAAATTGTTACATCTGTCCTCCAGCAGTCTAAGCCTATAACAGCATAACTACAGAGATAGCTCAGGATTACCTTAGCCACTCTAACTATAAACTTCATCAAAAAGGAAAGTTTTAAGCCTGGCCTCAAAAGTAAACAGAGTGTCTGCTTCACGGACTAAAGCTGGGAGGTGGTTCCACAGGAGAGGAGCCTGATGACTAAAAGATCTGCCTCCCATTCTACTTTTAGAAATCCTAGGGACTACAAGTAAACCTGCAGTCTGAGAGTGAAGTTCTCTGTTGGGAACATATGAAACAATTAGATATCTGATGTATGATGAAGCTTGATTATTAAGGGCTTGGTATGTAAGAAGGAGGATCTTAAATTCTATTCTGGATATAACAGGGAGCCTTTTAATATCCATCAGAACTCTTGCTGCAGCATTTTGGATCAACTGAAGGATTTTAATGGCCTTTTGTGGACTTCCTGATAGTAAAGCATTACAGTAGTCCAGCCTTGAGGTAACAAATGCATGGACAAGTTTCTCAGCATCACTCTTGGACAGGACGTTTCTAATTTTAGCAATATTCTGGAGGTGAAAAATAAATCCTAGAAACCTGTTTAATATGTTATGTGTTATTACTGGGGGCCAATTTAATGCCATCCAGATGAAGTGATTGACTAATCAGTTTCTTTTTTAGAACTTCTGGTCCAAAGACAGCAACTTCTGTCTTGTCAGAATTTAAGAGCAAAAAGTTTAGAGTCATCCATGTTTTATGTCTTCCAGACATGCCTGTAATCTACCTAACTGAACGGATTTATGGATAAATATAGTTGTGTATCATCGGCATAGCTGTGGAAATTTATCCCATGCTGTCTAATGATTCTACCAATCGGGAGCATATATATGGTGAAAAGAATTGGTCCAAGCACAGAACCCTGTTGAACTTCACAAGTAACCCTTGAGTGTGAAGAAGATTTATCATTTAGATGAACAAACTGGAATCTATCAGACAAATATGATTTAAACCAGCCTAGTGCTGTTCCTTTGATCCCTGCAACATGTTCAAGCCTTTCTAAGAGAATAATATGATTGACTGTGTCAAAAGCAGCACTGAGATCTAACAAAACCAGAACAGACACAAGTCCATTATCTGAGGCCATGAGAATATCATTAGTAACCTTCACCAGTGCTGTTTCAGTGCTATGATGAGCTCTAAAACCTGACTGAAACTCTTCAAACAGCTCATTACTGTTAAGATGCTCATAGACTTGATTAGCAACAATTTTCTCAAGGACTTTGGACAAGAAAGGAAGGTTAGATATAGGTCTGTAATTCACTAAGTCATTTTGATCAAGGGAAGGTATATTGAGTAAAGGTTTAATTACAGCTATTTTAAATTCCTGTGGTACGTATCCGTTTCCTATAAGATAGATTCATCATATCCAAAATGGGGCCAGGAACCAAACAGAACAACTTGACAACTTTACTGACTCTGGAAAAGTCTTACTAGCCCAATACAGATTAGACTGCTTAGGATGTTATCTAACTAATTGTTAGCACCACCTAGTGCAACACAAAGCGTTGCTCTCTGTCTTTTAGTAAAGTTGATTTCACTAAGGTATACGTACCTCATAAATCTCGTAAATTATTTTAATCTCCTAAATTATAACTTCAATTCCCTTAATTACTTAATTTTCGTAAATGAGTTTAATTTCGTAAAATGACTTTTCTGAAATAACAAATTTAGCTCATAATTACATTAAATTAGTAAATGACAACTTTAATCTTGTAAATACTCACTTTAATCTCTTATTTTATGTGGCCACTCCATCGTAACAGCAAACAGGTAACGTTATCTCGGCTAACGTTTAGTGGAAATACTGGCGCTAGCCCACACTTAAATGTATTTTTCATGATTAGAGATCCAGCTTACCATAAGCCATCTCCTCTTCTCGTTTTTGTCTAGAGAAAAGCGGTAGTAACATATTTTATTGGCATCATTTCTTTTGTTGCAGCACGGGACACAACACTGCACCATTGCTACAGCAATTTGGTCTGGACACGGAAGTGACGTTTTCGGCTATGAGGACGTAGCCACTAGCCATCCCCATAAAGCTTGTCTGCGCAGTGAAGCATGAAGTGCTCCAAAATTTCCTGGTAGACGGCTGCGTTGACTGTGAACTTAATAAAGCACAGTGGACCAACACCAGCAGATGACATGGGTCCCCAAATCAATACAACACCCTAACCTCAATGGACTGTAATCAGCCACCAGGGGGCAACATTTTTTTCAAATAATGTAAACTAACATATACTTTTACAGATTTGATGCTAGGTTACATTCACATTTAGAACAGAGAGATAGTAAAGGGCTTTCAACACACTAGAAAGGGAGAATGGCAACATCTCAAGGGACCCCATGGTCCCAACTACACTCACCAAACAACAATTAAAACACAAAACACCCCAACTATAACAAGGACATGGACCAAAACGAGGATTCCCAGCGACCGAAGGACACGTCTTAATCCAGGAACAACCCACAATGGCTGGAACTGTTGCTCACCCTCATGCTCAATTTTCCCTTCATCATAGACTTACCACTAATAATTTCTCCCTCAAATGTTTATTACTTTTCAATATTTCCAGAATTTTAACTCTCTTTATTTTTAACACTTTAGCTCTACCTAACCCCCCCCCCCCCCCAAAAAAAATGAGACTCAAACGCATAATTGATACAAAATGTGCTATTCTCTTCTTTAGCAGTGGTATCATCATCATCTTCTTCTTTATTTACAGTGGGGTAAAAAAGTATTTAGTCAGCCTCCAATTGTTCAAGTTCTCCCACAGAGAGGCCTGTAATTTTCAGCATAGGTACAGGTCCTTCTAAAAAAATTAGCATATTGTGATAAAGTTCATTCTTTTCCATAATGTAATGATAAAAATTAAACTTTCATATATTTTAGATTCATTGCACACCATCTGAAATATTTCAGGTCTTTTATTGTTTTAAAACTGATGATTTTGGCATACAGCTCATGAAAACTCAAAATTCCTATCTCAAAAAATTAGCATATCATGAAAACGAGCTATTAACCTAAAAATCTGAATCAACTTATTAACTCAAAACCGCAATCATGGGTAAGACTGCCGACCTGACTGCTGCCCAGAAGGCCATCATTGACACGCAAGCAAGAGGGTAAGACACAGAAAGAAATTTCTGAACGAATAGGCTGTTCCCAGAGTGCTGTATCAAGGCACCTCAGTGGGAAGTCTGTGGGAAGGAAAAAGTGTGGCAGAAAACGCTGCACAACGAGAAGAGGTGACCGGACCCTGAGGAAGATTGTGGAGAAGGACCGATTCCAGACCTTGGGGGACCTGCGGAAGCAGTGGACTGAGTCTGCAGTAGAAACATCCAGAGCCACCGTGCACAGGCGTGTGCAGGAAATGGGCTACAGGTGCCGCATTCTCCAGGTCAAGCCACTTTTGAACCAGAAACAGCGGCAGAAGCGCCTGACCTGGGCTACAGAGAAGCAGCACTGGACTGTTGCTCAGTGGTCCAAAGTACTTTTTTCAGATGAAAGCAAATTTTGCATGTCATTCGGAAATCAAGGTGCCAGAGTCTGGAGGAAGACTGGGGAGAAGGAAATGCCAAAATGCCTGAAGTCCAGTCTCAAGTACCCACAGTCAGTGATGGTCTGGGGTGCCATGTCAGCTGCTGGTGTTGGTCCACTGTGTTTTATCAAGGGCAGGGTCAATGCAGCTAGCTATCAGGAGATTTTGGAGCACTTCATGCTTCCATCTGCTGAAAAGCTTTATGGAGATGAAGATTTCATTTTTCAGCACAACCTGGCACCTGCTCACAGTGCCAAAACCACTTGTAAATGGTTTACTGACCATGGTATTACTGTGCTCAATTGGCCTGCCAACTCTCCTGACCTGAACCCCATAGAGAATCTGTGGGATATTGTGAAGAGGAAGTTGAGAGACTCAAGACCCAACACTCTGGATGAGCTTAAGGCCACTATCGAAGCATCCTGGGCCTCCATAACACCTCAGCAGTGCCACAGGCTGATTGCCTCCATGCCACGCCGCATTGAAGCAGTCATTTCTCCAAAAGGATTCCCGACCAAGTATTGAGTGCATAACTGAACATCATTATTTGAAGGTTGACTTTTTTTGTATTAAAAACACTTTTCTTTTATTGGTCGGATGCAATATGCAAATTTTTTGAGATAGGAATTTTGGATTTTCATAAGCTGTATGCCAAAATCATCAGTTTTAAAACAATAAAAGACCTGAAATATTTCAGTTGGTGTGCAATGAATCTAAAATATATGAAAGTTTAATTTTTATCATTACATTATGGAAAAGAATGAACTTTATCACAATATGCTAATTTTTTGAGAAGGACCTGTATAAGAGGTTTTGTAACATTCTTGCTCAGCTTTTATTCTGAATATTTAATTCTAAATGAGAAATTCCTGTCCAAAACACTATATGACACATATATATCCCTTATTTTTAAAAAGAGCAGAGAGGAAACTGATCCAGCTAGCTTTAGACCAATCGCACTTAAAAATTTTGATCGAAAGATAATTACTAAAATTTTGGCAACCCAATTGCATAAACATTTGGACTCTATTATTCATCCCGATCAGAAAGGATTTATTCCTGGCAGATTCTCCTTTTCAAATGTTAGGCGCCTTCTCAATGTAATGCTCATAGTGGTGCTAGTGGAGCAGCAATCTTGTCACTTGATGCGCACAAAGCCTTTAATCACGTTGAATGGCCTTATTTGTTTGAGTCGTGCAAATTCGGATTCGGCGAAACATTCATATCCTGGGTAGAGCTGATATATGCCAGCCCTTCATGTTCCATTCTGACTAATGGTGACAGATCAATTCCATTCCCTCTACAGCGTTTGTTTCAGCAAGGCTGCCCTCTTTCCCCGGCTCTTTTTGCCATTGCGTTAGAGTCTCTCCCTTTCAAAATAAGAGAGCATCCGTGCCTTAAGGGTCTTCAGGTGGGAGGAGTGGAAACACATATTAGTTTATACGCTGATGATGTGATGATGTACCTTCGGGACTCTGAAGAGTCAGTTCCCATTCTTCTTGAAGTGATAAACTCTTTTGGCAGGATATCCAGGTACACAATCAACTGGTCGAAATGTGATTTTCTGCCTTTTCTGCTTCTTTCCACAACTTGCCCACCTCATTTATCAAAAGTACTTACACACAGATCTGTGCGTATTTCGTGTGTAGGAAGAATTCTACGCATTGTGTGGTATTTATCAATTTGTACTTGTGCATAGAAATGTTCCAAAATATAAGTACAGTTCTAATCGTGTGTATGCACAGCATCTACTGTTAGAATGGAGGAACTGCAACACTGAAACAGTTTTACTTTGACATATTAACCCCCCTTTATTTGTCACATCAAGCGCTTCAGCTTAATAGGATGTTGTTACTTTGTTACGCTTTTAATTAAAAGGTTTGCAAACTGTACTGTGACAAAGCGTAACAAAGTAACAACATCCTATTAAGCTTATCAGTGAAGCAGGTTGTCGCTTTTTCCTTGCGTACTGATGGCAGCCAAAGCTGTGTCTCCAATTACGCATGGCCACACAAGTGTCAAATATGATGATCGGTGCACCCTCAGTAGGAGATCTGGCCAAGCTGTGTGCTGAGGAACGTTTTATTGTATTCAGTTTGATATCAAACCATTTTTTCCTTTATTTCCAACAGGAACATCTCCACTGTCCTGACCACATTTACTACCTGTGTCTCCCAGGCAGTTATTTTTTTATTGGTTCTCCCCAAACTGATAGAACCAAATAGCAATGTTCAATATGAATTTATCTTGTTTCAAAAGAAGTTAATAACAGCAAATGAAATGATTCTTGGCCACATTTTTTATGTCTGCTCTGCAGGAGAAATATAACGGCTGGGGCAAATGAAGCAGAGAAGCTGCTGATGGCAAAAACTATCGCCGTTGAAATTAATTTGTATTAACTATGACCATTTTGTTTTTAGTCTGTTCATCAGGAATTCTTTTGTATTGCCCCACCTATGGCACACCTTGATCTCTGTTGGAATCTGTTGGTTTTATTTTACTGAACGAACTACATCTCCCAGCATCCTTTGCGCCGCCCTCAACCCATTCTCAATGGTCTGTGGCCAGTGATGACATCACCGAGTTGATAAAGGGTCCAATTGTCCTGACTTCGGCTGTGCATGGCCGCTTCTGCCAAAAGGACATTCTTAGTGCCGTTTCTACATTTGTCGTCGTGGACTGGTGTGGACAGAAGAGAATCATCACCAAGTAGAATAAACCTGCTTTATTTCTGAGTCTGGGTAGAGGAGTTTAGGTCAACGGGTTAGATCCCGTTTTTCTGTTGGTTGTATAAGTTTGTGAACTTGTAAACCACTGTTACTCATCGGCAATCAGTGTCGCCGCACGCTGTCCTTGAGTGTTGCATGCTTTGTGTGTTAAATTCATTTTGTTTATTGGCTGCAACCAGAAGCAGTTTGTTATATCATTCCCCAGCTTGATTGTATTAATTTCTGCTGTGGTTGACTTGCGTGTCTGTTTAGGCAGGTCGCGTGGCCTTCCGTGGTCCGGTTAACATTAATCCCTTTCTTTGTCCAAGCCACCATTGCTAATTGAAGCTAGCCTTCATCTTTACCAAAAAGAATAAACTTGAACTTCATCAATAAGTATATTAATATTAAGTAATTGATCATAATTATTGATGCTCAGAGAAACCAGGCATTTATAGCTTATGCTAAGTCAACCCCAACATCTCAGTGTCACTGAAATTCCTTTTTTCGCTCTCTTAGCCATTATTTTAAGGAAGAACGCAAGGACTTAATGTATGTGACAGATGATGTGGTGTTACCAAATATGGTTAACTGAGGGCGTTTCTGTATGCAAATGACTGAGAACGGACACTAGCACATGTGGGATTTATCATCAGATGAACATGCATGAACGAGTGGTCACCGGACATTTGATAAATCTGACTTTTGACTGTGTACGAACATTCCAAATTTCCTTCGTAGGATAGAATATAGGCCAATTTCTACGAACGTTTGATAAATGAGGGCCCAGGTTTTCTGGGGAGCATTCCATTTAAAACTGTTACTGATCACCTATGTTATCTAGGTTTGACTAAACCAAAACATCCTAAACTAATATTTAAATTAAACTTTGGAGAATTCAAATCGAAAATTAAACAAAACATTGAATGCTGAAAACTATTACCTTTATCAATGATTGGCCGTATTAACTCTATTAAGATTTTCTCTCTCCCCAGATTTCTTCATGTATGTCAAAATCTTAAAATTTTCCCTTACCTCTGCATTTTTTTAAAGAACTAAACTCTATTATTATTCCCTACATTTGGAAAAATAAGAAACCCAGAATTTCGAAGGTGCATTTGCAGAAGCCCAAAGCGGAGGGAGGTCTTGGCATGCTAAAATTCTAATGTTATTACTGGGCTGCCAATATTCGATTCCTGATGTTTTGGCGACAGGCAGCCATAGACGACTTGACTTCTACAACCCCTTTTTGGCTTAAGATGGAAGCTAACTCTGTTGATAAACCTGAATCCCTTGAAAAGCTTTGATTTGTGTTGAAACACTCAGTCAGGATTTTAAACCAGGTTAGGAGCTTTTGGCATTACTGGAGACTTCTGTTCAAACACCTATATGTTTTAACCATTCTTTTTTGCCCCCATGGTCAGACAAATCTTATCGGGACTGGAGACAGAAGGGTTTAGTTTCAATTGAAATTTTCTACCTTGACGGAAAATTTGCATTGTTCAATCATCTTAAACAAAAGTATAATCTGCCTCACTCAGATTTTTTTCCCTATCTACAAGTTCGGCATTATATTCAATCAAAAATTAGACATTTTGAACATCTCCCAGCAAAATATGAGCTTTTCAAAGTTCTTAAAAGCCCTCCTGACTCCAGGCACCTAATTTCTAGAATTGTGTACCTGTTGGATTATTACCTTAATGTACGTACAGTAAGAACGAGTTCAATGAGAACATTCACAAACCCTTGGAGTCCATTTCTTGTGTATTTAGAGAAGGTTAAATTTGTTTGATGTACTACTTATGTCCTGAAAACAGATGCTTAGCTGTTTCTGCTTTACAATGTTATTGTCTAACTGGCAAATTTGTACGTGTCTGAGCCATTGTTTGTTTCTTTGTATGTTTATTTGAAGAAAATCATAAATAAAAATATTGAAAAAAATATGTGTTAACCTTTGAGAAAAGGTTGCTGTTTTATCGATACTTCGTGTAGTTCCAGGGAAAAGTGAGAAGTCCCCCTCTAAAATCTTTTAAACAATTGCCGAGCAACAGACTTTGCAAATAATCAGAGGGAAAAACCAAACCTGACTTTCCACTGCAGTCAACGACTCTCCTAGCTTACCATATTATATTTCCACAAGTGTCACCTGCATAGGAATGATGGTGAGAGTGGGGTGGCAGAAGGGGGACTCCTTTAAACACAAGGGAGTCTTTTTAAGAACATTTTCCATATGCTGGAATAGATTATCTAAAACTTCTCTGGTATCCCAGTAAAGCTGTTTTAAAGCATTTGAAGGATATAATACAACATTTTTGTGGTTTTATACCTGGAATTTTTTGACACCTTGATATACCTTGATTGCTGATACCAATGCTATGGTTATAATATGTCTTTTAGACTGCAGAACCTTGTCTTTATTTGATCCACTGTCCATGCTACTGACTATGCAAAAGGAAAGTCAATGTTTCTCTATCTACCAAAACTGAGGCAAAGTCACAGTTTAGGTATCTATTGCTGCTAAATGTGTGCAAAAATTGTGAACTCGTATTTAAGTTACAACCAAGTGAGCAATCTTACATTACAACATATCAAAGTTGTTTGTGTTATGCGGAATAGAAATAAATATTGCCTATGTAGAGCTGAATCCGTTAAGCTATGCAATTTACCTTTGGGTATGAATAAAGTTTGAATGAATGAAAGAATGAACGAATTAATGAATTAATTTCTAAATAGTTATAAGGGAATCTTAACTGTTTATACAGTAACTGTTGGTGGTGTCTGTGATTATTTCACCTGCCTTAGTTGAGTTATTCAAAGTTAATTTTTAACAATCTATGCCACTTTTGTGTGCAGGGCATGAAAAACTGCATCTTATGTTCCATCCATACATCCATTTTCTTCCTCTTATCCGGGGTCTGGTCACGGGGGCAGCAGCTTATGCAAAGAGACCCTGACTTCCCTCTCCCCAGCCACTTGTTCCAGCTCCTCAGGAGGAATCCCAAGGCGTTCCCAGGCCAGCCGAGAAACATAGTCCCTCCAGCGTGTCCTGGGTCTTCCCGTGGGCCTCCTCCCGGTGGGACGTGCCCGAAACACCTCACCAGGGAGGTGTCCACAAAGCATCCTGACCAGATGCCCGAGCCACCACAACTGACTCCTCTCGATGTGGAGGAGCAGCGGCTCTACTCTGAGTCCCTTATGTTGTACACTTTATTTGTGTCTTGTGACTTCTGACCTGTTCTGCCCTCAGATTTCAGTTCTTAGGGTAAGAGAGGCAGCTTCACAGACAACAGTTGAAACACTTGTTTCAGTATTGAGGTGAATGAAGTAAATTCAAAATAGGGTAATAATACATTTATAATGATGCTGGAAAGGCTGGCCAGGAATTAATTATTTTGAGTGGGAGAGTGCTGTTTGACCTGCTGATGGTCAGCAATGCTAAACATAAAAACACATCAACTTACAATTGATTCTAGAGCTACATCATAACTGGTTAAAATAAGTACATCTGAATGATGACCTGCTTCTTTTCTTGCAGAATGTGGATGAATAATCAAATTAGCTGTAACTTTGCACTTCTTTTTCCTCTCTTTCTGTTTCTCTGTTTAACACAGTCTGCTCTTCTAAAGCAAACAGACCATAGTTAAATACACAGATTAATGGGAGAGAAAGAATAGAGCCAAAAGGAGTAAAATTAATTAAAGCAGAGAGCAGGGTGTTGGGTTTCGAACTGCAACCTGGAGTAATGAACTCCCCCAGGGTGACAGCTGTTGAGGCTATGGCCTTTTACTGAACGAACTGCATCTCCCAGCATCCTTTCACTGAACGAACTGCATCTCCCAGCATCCGTTGCGGTGTCCTCAACCCATTCTCATTGGTCTGTGGCCAATCACAGAGTTGATAAAGGCAGCGAAGATTGAAATCTTCGTCTTTTGGTTCCCCAGCGGTGCCGCAAGGAGACGCTTTAATCCATTGCTAGCATTTTTCCCTTTTCTGTTCAAACCTGCTGGACCAGGAAGAACTTCCCTTTTAAGCTTCGAAGTGAATCGGCCGAGCAAACAGACTTCCCTGTACGGGCCACCAGGGAGTCCGCTGGCCATCTGAGCTCTATTTAAACCGGCCTGAGTCCCTCAGCACCTAAAGTCCGTTTTTTCGACCTCGGTTTTGCGCAAACCGCTCCCTTTAAACTGGACACTTTCTACGTTCTTCGTCGTGGACTGTGGAGAGAGTCATCACCCAGTAGGAAAACCTGGTTTATTTCTTTTGGTCTGGATAGAGGTTATTCTTGGTCGTCTGTCGCTGTATACCGACCCTGAATGTGCATCCTTTTTGTGTTTTATTATTTGACTTTGGTTGCAACCAGAAGTAGTATATTATATTGTATTATTTCCCGGCTTGTTTTATTGTCCGCTGCGGTCGGCGCGTGTCTGTTTAGACAGGTCGCGTGGCCTCCGTTGATCCCCTTTCTCCGTCGCCCCCGTTTCCTTTGTCCAAGCCACCATTGCTAATGAAACTAGCCTTTGTTGAATTCCCACGCGGTCTTCCTTTGTCTTCCTTTGTGAACCGATCGCGCCAATTGATAAGGCTTGAGTTATTTATCGCATTGAGGGGTTAAGCTGAACCCCCCCCACATTCGCTCGCTGTCTCACACAAATACACACACACACAACTGCACACACACGCCCCCCTTCCCTCGACGTTAACTTTGTTCTATATTTTTAGAATAGATGGAAATTATGAATGAAACGTAATCTGTAAGGCTGACCTATTTCATTAATAAATTCCCTTAAGTAACAAGAAGTTTCCTGTGCTATTTCAGTGTGTGCTATGAAGTTTGTTTTAACCCTGCGAACGAACTGCGCCTTTTCAGAGAGACTGACTGACTGTCTGGTTTAATTAAAAGGATCTCATTTATGAGATTGGTGCCCCTATATCTTTAATAAACAGGTTAAACTCGAACGTCATCAATAATTACATTAATATTAAATTATTGATTATAATTTTTGATGCTCAGAAAACCAGACAACAACTTTTTATTATTAATAGTTACAACATTAATGGTGCGTCCCGTGTGAGGCCGCTAGGAAAAAATAAATAAACCGCACACAGTGAATAAACAGTTGTTCAGATTATCCGGCCAGATCTTAAAGCGATAAGGTTTGCAACTTTTCTTGGTGATTAATCTTCTGCTTTTGGAGTTTGACTAAGCTGATAGAAATATTTGGAAGCATGGTAGTGCTGAATTAACCTGCTGCTAATCAGATTAATTAAGATGCATTTTTCAATCCATTATTGAAGCTGTTCAATCTGCAATTAATTGTTCATATACTTTTCTGTGTGCTCTTTAATGTGCATAAAAAATTTCAGTGTTCCAAATTCATAAAAATTTAAATTGCTTAATCTGCATTTAAATTAATAATTCCAAATTTCAATCTGGAAGTAATCATCTTAATTTTTTTTCCTCAGTGTGTTGTGCAAAAGCACCCTGATTTAAATTTCAGATAAAAAAATTTTATTGCTTCACCTGCATTTAAATTAACAATTCCTAATTTCAATCTGGAAGTAATCATCTTAAAAATTAGTTTCCCAGTGTGCTGTGCAAAAGCACCCTGATATAAATTCCAGCTATAAAATTAAATTGCTTAACCTGCATTTATTCCTCATTGCTTAGGCTGCATTTGAACTAATTATACAAGTTTAAAGACAACCCATTCTAAATTAAACGCTTTTGCTGTTGGTACTTCTGAGAGAATTTTTCTTTTTCAAGGATCTGATGTTTGTTTCCTTGTGTGTGTCCCTAATGTGTATTTTTGCCTGATTTTAACTACTGCTAACTCACTGCTAACCTTAAATTAGAGAGAGTGGATCTGCGTTGCATTGCTAAGTTCCCTTAAATGAAATAAGGAGTTTATATTTAACACATAGCATTCTGAAATACTATTAAGTAGTATTGTGTAAGTCACAAGTGATCTTGGCAGCTTGTACAATTATTTATTTTGCGCACATAGACCTGTGGAAAATGCAAAGAGACCAGTGCATATTTATCTGAGGTAGTGGCAAGTTGGTGCGTGTTTTGCTTTTGAGCAATTGTAAACTCTGCCTTTTGGCTGCTTGAGATTTGGTCTCATTTTATTATCTCAATTTCTTTTTTTTTTTTATTCTCTTTCTGTTTCTTCTGGTGCCTTAAAGGATGGAAGCCTCAGGCTACCATGCAGCTGATGCTGTGGGCCCAGAGGGCGCTGGAGACTACCACCTGCAGCAGGTAGTTGGAGATCTTATTTGCCTGCCATCACAGGAAAGCGAGTACCTACAAGGTTATGATGTTGACGCTTGTACAGTGAGAATACAGAGTTTAATGGGATTTATGGAAAACCCAGATAAAGAAGTTAACGTTTCCGATGTCCTCGGCCAGCTAACGTTGTTGCTTCAACGTAGATTGCAGTTGGAAAGCCAGACAGTAACACAGTTAAAGCAAAAAAGAGACAACGCTTTTTTTGAGCTTCACGAGGCCAAGATAGACTTACAAAAGAGCAAGGAAGAACGTGTCCCACCTTCATTAGAGCAGATTTCACCCAGCCATCAGAGAGTTAAATCTCAGTGGCCGATTTCTGATCAAGCCGGTGTCACGCCACACAGTTCAGCGAATGACCCCTCCTTTCTTTCTGAAGCAGGGAGACCTCTGGGTGAAGCTGCGACCCCCCTTTCTCTGCCAGTGGTGAGTGAAGGTGTCAGAGCTGCAGCACCAGACCAAGGGCTGCACCCTGCAGGCAGAGCAGAAAGAGGGGGGGCTCCCAGGGGGGGACCACTATGCATCTGGTCCTCCACAGAGACCATGGGACAGCAGCATGTGGACTCCAGGTGGGCCAGATTTCCTGACACACCCTAGTGCGCGACAGGTGCAGAACCTGAAGCTGATCATCTAGTGATTCAGAAGAGAGCGCTCCCTACCGAGAATTAGGAATCCACACGCGTCAGTTATAGTCCCTTGACAGAGACATAGAATGTTTCGACCCAAGCTCGAATGATTCTAACATACATGACTATTTGAGAGAAATAGAAAGGGTTCTCTTAGATTTACCACAGCCTTCATCTCGTGAAAAATTAAAGCTGATCTGGAAGACAACTTCTCGAAGTGTCCACAGTTTTATGGAAACGTTATCGCCTGGCGTCAGAGATTGTTATTCAAAGTTGTGTGGAGCACTTAGAGAAGAATTCACAAATTATGCTGACGCAGCTTCTGCAGCCATAAACGCATTTATGATCCTACAGAAGAAACATGAGTCCCCGCGTGATTATTACCGGCGACTCAGAGCTGCTTATTTTCAGGGGCGGAGCGCTCCTGGCTTAGAAGAAGAACCGGCTTTCGAGTCAGAAACTTAAAGATGCAGGAAATTAGGACAGAAATGGACCCAAACCTTGCCCTGGAAGGCCGGGAAGCTCCCCCCACCAGGAACAAGGCTGGAGCTGGGTCCAGGAAACAGAACAAGTTCCCTAAACAGAACAAGGGGGGTGGAAACTGGCATAACTCAAAACCCAAGCTGCCAGACCACACCCAGTCTGAAAAAGGTCCACCCCGTCAGCACCAGGTGAAACATAAGAGCAACTTTGAAGGTAAGGCTAAGAGTAACGCTTTAACCAAAAGAGACATAGAAGATGTTTGTCGTAGGTTTTTCTCTGAAGCAGTCGAGCAGCTGAAAAATCCAGTCAGCTTAAAAGAGACACCTCAGCCTCGAGACGAATCAGGCCAGAAACCACCGTCTGCATGACTAGGCGTGGATCCGAGTCCTACAGCTACAGTCTATGTAATCAGCTGGGGGAACGCAAAATCAACACCTCAGGAGCTCACTGGGAATCTCCCAGTGGACACATCACAAACAGCATTTCTCACATTTCTGGGTGAACAAAGTCACCAGAACCATGCACGTCGCCTTTACTGTCAGACCATTGTAGGAGGGTGCATTCAGGCTAACACTCTGCTGGACACAGGTCAAATTAGCTTAATGTGCTCAGCTTTGTTTGAACAGGTTACAGTGGCTTGTAAAAGTATTCGGCCCCCTTGAACTTTTCCACATTTTGTCACATTACAGCCACAAACATGAATCAATTTTATTGGAATTTCACCTGAAAGACCAATACAAAGTGGTGTACACGTGAGAAGTGGAACGATAATCATACATGATTCCAATTTTTTTTTTACAAATAAATAACTGAAAAGTGGGATGTGCGTAATTATTCAGCCCCCTTTGGTCTGAGTGCAGTCAGTTGCCCATAGACATTGCCTGATGAGTGCTAATGACTAAATAGAGTGCACCTGTGTGTAATATAATGTCAGTACAAATACGGCTGCCCTGTGACGGCCTCAGAGGTTGTCTAAGTGAATGTTGGGAGCAACAACACCATGAAGTCCAAAGAACACACCAGACAGGTCAGGGATAAAGTTATTGAGAAATTTAAAGCAGGCTTAGGCTACAAAAAGATTTCCCAAGCCTTGAACATCCCACGGAGCACTGTTCAAGCGATCATTCAGAAACGGAAGGAGTATGGCACAACTATAAACCTACCAAGACAAGGCCGTCCACCTAAACTCACAGGCCGAACAAGGAGAGCACTGATCAGAAATGCAGCCAACAGGCCCATGGTGACTCTGGACGAGGTGCAGAGATCTACAGCTCAGGTGGGGGAATCTGTCCTTAGAACAACTATTATTCGTGCACTGCACAAAGTTGGCCTTTATGGAAGAGTGGCAAGAAGAAAGCCATTGTTAAAAGAAAACCATAAGAAGTCCCGTTTGCAGTTTGCCACAAGCCATATGGGGGACACAGCAAACATGTGGAGGAAGGTGCTCTGGTCAGATGAGACCAAAATTGAACTTTATGGCCAAAATGCAAAACGCTATGTGTGGTGGAAAACTAACACTGCACATCACTCTGAACACACCATCCCCACTGTGAAATGTGGTGGTGGCAGCATCATGCTCTGGGGGTGCTTCTCTTCAGCAGGGACAGGGAAGCTGGTCAGAGTTGATGGGAAGATGGATGGAGCCAAATACAGGGCAATCTTGGAAGAAAACCTCTTGGAGTCTGCAAAAGACTTGAGACTGGGGCGGAGGTTCACCTTCCAGCAGGACAACGACCCTAAACATAAAGCCAGGGCAACAATGGAATGCTTTAAAACAAAACATATCCATGTGTTAGAATGGCCTAGTCAAAGTCCAGATCTAAATCCAATCGAGAATCTGTGGTAAGATCTGAAAGCTGCTGTTCAAAAACACTGTCCATCTAATCTGACTGAGCTGGAGCTGTTTTGCAAAGAATGGGCAAGAATTTCAGTCTCTAGATGTGCAAAGCTGGTAGAGACATAGCCTAAAAGACTGGCAGCTGTGATTGCAGCAAAAGGTGGTTCTACAAAGTAATTGACTCAGGGGGCTGAATAATTATGCACACCCCACTTTTCAGTTATTTATTTGTAAAAAATGTTTGGAATCATGTATGATTTTCTTTCCACTTCTTACGTGTACACCACTTTGTATTGGTCTTTCACGTGGAATTCCAATAAAATTGATTCATGTTTGTGGCTGTAATGTGACAAAATGTGGAAAAGTTCAAGGGGGCCGAATACTTTTGCAAGCCACTGTACTCAGGCCATGATTTCTTTAGGTAAACCATTCCAGCTTGAAAGCTGCGATGTACAAATCACCAGCTACACGCAAAATCAGTCATGCATCACAAAGCAGGTGTGGCTGGACATCACTTTCCAGAACATGACCTTGGTTCACCCAGTCTATGTCTGCATATTAGACACAGAGCCTCTCCTCATTGGATAGGACCTGCTCGAGAGGCTGGCCCCTCTCATTGATTGCTAGCAGGGGAAACTCTGGGCCCAGGTGGAGGTGCCAAAGCCACTAAGCACAGACAGCAGGCACCCAGCTTCCAACCATCAGATAGCCAGCTTTGAGGAGCCCAGAGAACCCCTGTCAAAGGTCATGCCCCTCCCAGAGACAGGCCTAAACATCTCAGCTGCACCGGTGAGCTCAGTCAGGCAGGGAATCCCCCTCCGCAGTCATGCATCATTTCTCTGCTCCTTAAAGAACACAGGTGCAAAGCTCAACAGCCCCGAGTGGTTGAAGGCATACACATTGGTGACACTTGCATCCCAGATGTGCTTCTAGCACTCTGGCTAGATAAATCAGCAGTCAGTAAGGAGGTTTTTGACAGTCAGTGTCAGGAAGACCCCCTGCTGGTTAGTGTGACACGCAGGGACAGACTCATGTCAGCTGAATGGCCTCAGCTTCCCCTGAAAGCGGTTGGGCTCTGCACCCTTGGGGTGCGGATCGGGTCAAGACAGCTTTCACATGTTCATCGGAGCAGATCTGCTCGTTTGGCTCGGCGCACAGCTGGACACTTTCAACCAGGTCCTTTGGACGCGAGCCAGCGCACCTGCAAAACCCTTCCAGATCAACCCTGAAGTCATGCTGTCAGGCCAGACCATCCCTCAGGCCTGCCAGGCTGCTAGTGAGAATAGCATGCTGATACCACCAAGAACAGCAGGGGTGGCAATATGCTTAGCGGTGATGAAAGGCCAACATCCATTGGGTGAGCAAGCGTTTTTCCAGCCAATCCCCTACTTCCTGGAACTGAACCTTGCTGTTTGCGGTACACCCATTCTTGAGTTGAACAATCATTCAGCCTACTTGCTGGTTGAAAATCCAACCCAAGTTTCAGTCCAGGTGACAGCCGGAAAGCCTCTTGTCATGCTTATAGACTGCTCAGTTCATGATTTTGAACTTTCAGTCCCCGTCATAGGGCATCTGCCTCTGTTCATGAATGACAAACAGTCCTTTTCAGACAGGTTGTTCACATTTCCTTCCAAAATGATCCCGGTAAAGCGGCACGAAGCTTTACCTGAGGAGTCCATCTGCAGCGCCACCTTAAGGCCCGAAGGTGACCTAATGGTGCATGCGCTGACGACTCATCCAGCTGAGCACTGAATCCTGTGGGATTTCCAGAAAATGTGGCTCCCTCTCTCACAAGTCCGTCCCGTTTGCGCCCTCTCCTGGCGACAGATGGGAACAAAAAATGAACAGCTCAGGTACGAACCTAAACACTTTGATGTGGTGAAGACGCAGGAACATGGTCCCAACTTTCACTTCATCCAGAAGCTGGTGATTAACCGTTCACCAGCAGACATGATGCTGGCACCACCAGATGCAGCCCATGAGCTACAAGTTTTTTTTCAGCCTACCGGATCATAGGCTTGTTGTAACTATTAATAATAAATATTTGTTGTCTGGTTTTCTGAGCATCAATAATTATAATCAATAATTTAATATTAATATAATTATTGATGACGTTCGAGTTTAACCTGTTTATTAAAGATATAGGGGCACCAATCTCATAAATGAGATAATTTTAATTAAACCATACTGTCAGTCTCTCTGAAAAGGCGTAGAGTTCGTCCGCGGGGTTAAAACAAACTTCAAAGCACACACTGAAGTAGCACAGGAAACTTCTTGTTACTTAAGGGAATTTATTAATGAAATAGGTCAACCTTACAGATTACATTTCATTCATAATTTCCATCTATTCTAACGCATGCCAAAATATATAACAAAGTTAACGTCGAGGGAAGGGGCGTGTGTGTGCAGCTGTGTGTGTGTGTGTGTGGGAGACACCGAGCGAATGAGGGGGGGTTCAGCTCACCCCCTCAATGCGATAAATAACTCAAGCCTTATCAATTAGCGCAATCGGTTCACAAAGGAAGACCGCGTGGCGATTCAACAAAGGCTAGTTTCATTAGCAATGGTGGCTTGGACAAAGGAAACGAGGGCGACAGAGAAAGGAGATCTACTGAGTCCACGTGACCTGTCTAAACAGACACGCGCCGACCGCAGCGGACAATAAACAAACAAGAAAATAATACAATATAATATACGGCTTCTGGTTGCAACCAAAGTCAAATAATAAAACACAAAAAGCATGCACATTCAGGGTTGGTGTACAGCGACAGACAACCAAGAATAACAGTGGTTAACAAGTTGACTTATTTTAACCAACAGAAAACGGATATTAACCGTCAAGACCTAATTCTCCTCTACCCAGACCGAGAGATATAAATCAGTTTAATCCTACTTGATGGGGGCAGCTCTCCACAGTCCACGACGAAGAACGTAGAAAGTGTCCAGTTTAAAGGAACGTTTTGCTCAAAACCGAGGTCAGAAAAAGCGGACGTCCACCTTTAGGCGCTGAGGGACTCAGGCCTGTTTTCAATAGAGCTCAGATGGCCAGCTGACTCCTTGGTTACCCATACAAGAAAGTCTGTTTGCTCGGCCAATTCACTTCGAAGTTTAAAAGGGAAGTTCTTCCTGGTCCAGCAGGTTCAAACGGAAAAAGAGAAAATGCTAGCAGTGGATTAAAGCGTCTCCTTATGGCACCGGGACCAAAAGACGAAGATTTCAATATTCGCGCTGCTCTTATCAACTCTGTGATGTCATCACTGGCCACAGACCAATGAGAATGGGTCGAGGGCAGCGCAATGGGTGCTGGGAGATGCAGTTCATTCAGTGAAAGGATGCTGGGAGATGCAGTTCATTCAGTGAAAGGATGCTGGGAGATCCAGTTCGTTCAGTAAAGGCCATAGCCTCAACAGGCTGAAGACAGGTTCATTGGTCTACGCCCACAACGAGCAAGCTCCGCCTCCATGGGCCGACCTAACAGACCAAAGGGGGGTCATCTTAACCCACACAAATGACTTTATTCCATGTGAACAGAAGAGCCCCAAAACCTCAGGTGACATCTTTTAATAGGTGACATCCTGGCTTTCAAAGGCTCACATGACCGAGACCTGCACCCAAGGATGCTTATCCTGCTGCCAGCTCCATGGATCCCAGCTAAGCAAAGATCCCTCTCAGCGAAGGGGGGTCAGATTCCTTTGGATGCACCTGAATCCAGCAGGAGTCAACAAACACCTGCTGACAGTCACATGCAGCTTCATCAGATGTGATTCAATTCAATTCAGTTCAGTTTATTTATATAGCGCCAAATCACAACAGATGTCATCATAAGGCACTTAACAAGAAGTCATGTGATGAAGCCCCTCCTAAACTGAATGATACAGCAGTCATGACTGCTGCTCTTTTGTTTAACCAAAGTAAGTTTCACCTCAAGGTCTCCTCCCTGGACATGTGCATAAGGACACACCAGTGGAAAAGGGGGACCAGTAAAAAGCGCTAATGGAACAGGTGCATGCTTCAAAACTCTCCTCTAGCATGCACTAACAACTAACTACATCCATAATTTTTGTTTTGTTCTATTGAAATCTGGAGATACATAGATTAAAACCTTTCAGGCTACAGTAGTAACCATAAATACATTCTAAGTGCATTAAAATACCCCTTTCAGGTTTTGCAGTTTCTCTCTTAGGAAGTGGTCAAGTGATGTGTGACACATTGGTATCATTTAACACAAGACTTCATTAGAGAAGCTGATTTATCTGCACACTACCTTACTAAGTGATGGTACATTTTTTTTAGACGTGATTTAGAAATCCTACAGAAACTCCTCCTTCAACAGAAACTGTTAGAAGCACAATCTAAAACCCTTCAGGACACAAAAGTGCCTGTCAATCTACATTCTACTCTAATTAACAACACCCTGCATGCCCTGCAAGCTCTCTCAGATGTCGTAGAAAGATAACATAATTGACTTAATGTACACACAGGTGGTAAGAGAATGAATGCAGGATCTTATTAGAGAAATTGGTTTATCTATGGAAAGTCCTGTGGAAGGACGAGCTCTTACACATTTAGTTCCTCTAGAACTAAAATGTCCCCATTTTTGTTACAATGACATTAAAAGATGCAGGTATGGAAACAAAAGTTGAACGTGTAGGTAACCGATGAATAGTGAGCACACCAGTAGCAGAAGCTTAAATGTCATATGATCAACATGACACGGTCACCAAGGTAACTTTGCTAAACCAAACTATGTTACTCAATATCCCACAAGGGACAGTAGTTCACATAGGAGACACAATACTCCATCATCTCGACCTCGACAGACATGACACTGAGATCGAGATCATGGATGCATTTAATGGATATAATGTCACGATTGATAGCGAAATTGAGAAACAACTTTTGAAGGAGTGGACCAAATTGAATAAATTCAGCCTCACCCCTACGGCCTTGACATTGACTCCCCTCCCTCGCTTTCCAAAGACAGCTGATTGGACAGAAACACACACCTTGACATTTACAGTAATTGCACTTGTAATTGGATGGGTCTTCACAGCGATGACGGCTTACACCGCCTACAGGCAGGTCAAACAATTGCAAGCAAGAATCGACTCCATGACATTTCTCACACCGCGATTCATAGCTTCCCCGGTCCCAAAGCACAGTGCCTGACGGTAGCTACACATTCGTGCCTTCACCCCATCTCATACTTAAAGCAGTGATGTGAATCATGAAGTATGACGATATCGAAAGGGGGTCGATTTGTTTTCATTTTTTTTTCTTATATTACTTTTTGAAAACAAAATTCTTGGTGTGATTTTACTTTCTGGCGTTCCTGGACGTAATGGACAATGAACCTGGTTCTAGCTCCAAAGACTGAACAGTGGGTATTTTTTGGAACTAAAAGGGGGATGTTGAGGCTAATGGCTTTTTACTGAACGAACTGCATCTCCCAGCATCCTTTCACTAAACAAACTGCATCTCCCAGCATCCTTTCACTGAACGAACTGCATCTCCCAGCATCCGTTGCGCTGTCCTCAACCCATTCTCATTGGTCTGTGGCCAGTGATGACATCACAGAGTTGATAAAGGCAGCGCAAAGATTGAAATCTTCATCTTTTGGTTCCCCAGCAGTGCCGCAAGGAGACGCTTTAATCCATTGCTAGCATTTTTCCCTTTTCCGTTCAAACCTGCTGGACCAGGAAGAACTTCCCTTTTAAGCTTCGAAGTGAATCGGCCAAGCAAACAGACTTCCCTGTGCGGGCAACCAGGGAGTCCGCTGGCTATCTGAACTCTATTTAAACCGGCCTGAGTCCCTCAGCGCCTAAAGTCCGCTTTTTCGACCTCAGTTTTGCGCAAACCGCTCCCTTTAAACTGGACACTTTCTACGTTCTTCGTCGTGGACTGTGGAGAGAGTCATCACCCAGTAGGAAAACCTGGTTTATTCCTTTTGGTCTGGATAGAGGAGAATGAGATCTTAACGGGTTCATATATCCGTTTTCTGTTGGTTAAAATAAGTCTGTCAACTTGTTAATCACTGTTATTCTTGGTCGTCTGTCACTGTACACTGACCCTTAATGTGCATGCTTTTTGTGTTTTATTATTTAACTTTGGTTGCAACCAGAAGTAGTATATTATATTGTATTATTTCCCGGCTTGTTTTATTGTCCGCTGCGGTCGGTGCGTGTCTGTTTAGACAGGTCGCATGGCCTCCGTTGATCCCCTTTCTCCGTCGCCCCCGTTTCCTTTGTCCAAGCCACCATTGCTAATGAAACTAGCCTTTGTTTAATTCCCACGCGGTCTTCCTTTGTCTTCGTTTGTGAACCGATCGCGCCAATTGATAAGGCTTGAGATATTTATCGCATTGAGGGGTTAAGCTGAACCCCCCCTCATTCGCTCGCTGTCTCCCCCCCCCCCACACACACAACCGCACACACACGCCCCACTTCCCTCGACGTTAACTTTGTTCTATATTTTTGCATGCGTTAGAATATATGGAAATTATGAATGAAATGTAATCTGTAAGGTTGACCTATGTCATTAATAAATTCCCTTAAGTAACGAGAAGTTTCCTGTGCTATTTCAGTGTGTGCTGTGAAGTTTGTTTTAACCCCGCGGACGAACTGCGCCTTTTCAGAGAGACTGACTGACTGTCTGGTTTAATTAAAATTATCTCATTTATGAGATTGGTGCCCCTATATATTTAATAAACAGGTTAAACTCGAACGTCATCAACAATTATATTAATATTAAATTATTGATTATAATTATTGATGCTCAAAAAACCAGACAACTTTTTATTATTAATAATTACAACACAGCTCTCATACAACTTTACAAATCCTGGGATAATCTGCTCAAGGAGTGGACTCGGGGACCGTTCAGTGGACATGTTGAGTTGTCATCACCCAGTTAAGTGTGTTTCACTTGTCCATTCCCTGGTATCCGACTTCTTAAATCTTATTTGGCCTCCAGCTTTAGGTCCCAGACAATGTCTTTAAAGTATCAGCTCATAAATGTGTGGAATGTAAGCCTTAGAAAGCCCTCCAGTTCTCACATTAGACTCATATGCAAATAGTAAGGTTGAAAACAATCCACCTATTTCCTTATTAGAAGTAAGTTTGCAGAGAGGATCAAGTCTGTGTGTCTCAGTTTCTGTTTTAGGCTCCTTTGACATAGGTCTCTTATATGGAGGCCATTAGTCCTTATGCACATGTCCGGGGTACAATTCCTGACCTTAAGACATTTATTTGTATTCCCCCCTTATTTTTCTTCGTATTTCCTGGTTGATTATTGATAATAACTGAGGCACCCTCAGTGCAAGGAGCGTTACCACAGGTCCTTCATCCCCACTCCTGTCAGACTGTTTTATAACAGCCTCACATATCTGGAAACACCCTCCCAGTACCATTAGGCAATAACCTAATTCAAACTTGCAATTATTTGCACCTTAACATTTTGATAATTTTTGATATGTTAATATTTAACATTACCATTTAATTTAATTTGAAGTTACTCATTTTAAATGTAGATAGGATGCCTTTATTTTAGGGTAAAACTACAAAATCTTTAAAACAAGTCACCAAACAAGAGGCATCCCAAAACATTTCCAAGACCTGAAGATTTTTTTTTTTCAGTTGTCACTGTGTTTTATTTTCAATCAAGAAGACCACCAAATGACTGTTTCAATCAAATCAGGTACTCAGAAGTAAAATGTGCGTGATTGTGTGTATATGGCTGCGCCTGTTCAGTAAATAGTCTGCTGCATAATTTTGCGCCCAGCTGTTTAAAAAGCTGTTTGCGTTTTAACAAGCGCAAACCTTTAATAAATCAGGGCCATTATGTCTCTCAAAAGACCCCCAAAAAGAAACATAGTCTTAGACCTTTTCTGCTTTGGGTCAGTTAGGATTACCTAAATTATTTCTATTTTCTAAATCAGAATAATCAGAGGATATTGTTGAAATTCTGTAGATCTTTATTACATAGGAATTTATTTATTATTTGGTACAACTTCCCTACAAACTGTATGACTTAAATCAAACATTTTGAGTAATCTTCCACAAGCTTCTCACAATAGTTGAATCTTGGCCCAATGTCAGAACCGGTGTAAGCAGTGTTGTAAGTGGACAACAAGAAGTGCCGGTACTCTTTTTCATCGAGGTTGGAACACAAAATGCAGAGATTCCTGAATGTGGAGTAAAAAGAGGTAAAAAGAGTAAAAAGAAAAGAGTAAAAAGAAAAAAGTAAAAAGAGCACCCCCCCCCCCCCCCCCCCCTCTCTATGCATCATAATGCAAGTCGAAAGAGGTAAAATCAGGTCAAATTTCTAATATAATCAAATTGAGTCATATGTTGGCTATGTACATAAATTATTTCAAATGAGAGTGTGCAATTAGAACATTTCCTTTGCTTCATTAATATAGAAAAAAATGTGCGCAACTTTAAGCACACTAAGGACCTTGCTTACGCACTTTTTGGACACAGAGGACACTGACAGCGCAGCAGGAGAGATGGCTAAAATGTGAATTTAAGCCACAATTTCAAACTTTCAGAGCTTTGCACACACAGACACACAACCAGCAGTCACCCCCCCCCCCGTCCCATCTCTGAAGTGAGACTAAAAATATGAATCTGAATAGAAATATGTTGCACATAAGAATCATATCACAGTATGTTCATAAACTCAGCAAAAAAAGAAACGTCCCTTTTTCAGGACTGTATATTTCAACAATAATGTTGTAAAAATCCAAATAACTTTACAGATCTTCATTGTAAAGGGTTTAAACAATGTTTTCCATGCAAGTTCAATTAACCATAACTTTTAACAGCTTACAGAAAGTAGGCATTTAAGGTCACAGTTCTAAAAACGCAGGACACTAAAGAGACTTGTCTACAGACTGTGAAAAACACCCAAAGAAAGATGCCCAGGGTCCCTGCTCATCTGCGTGAACGTGCATTAGGCATGCTGCAGGGAGGCATGAGGACTGCTGATGTGGCTAGGACAATAAATTGCTATGTCCGCACTGTGAGACGCCTAAGACAGCGCTACAGGGAGACAGGAAGGACAGCTGATCATCCTCGCAGTGGAAGATCACGTGTAACAACACCAGCACAGGATCGGTACATCCGAATATCCCACCTGCGTGACAGGTACAGGATGGCCACAACAACTGCCCGAGTCACACCAGGAACACACAATCCCTCCATCAATGCTCAGACTGTCCGCAATAGGCTGGGAGAGGCTGGACTGAGGGCTTGTAGGCCTGTTGAAAGGCAGGTCCTTACCAGACATCACCAGAAACAACGCCGCCTATGGGCACAAACCCACTTTTGCTGGACCAAACAGGAGTGGCAAAAAGTGCTCTTCACTGATGAGTCACGGTTTTCTCTCACCAGGGGTGGTGGACGGATTCGTGTTTAACGTCGAAGGGATGAATGTTACACCGAGGCCTGTACCCTGGAGCGGGATCGATTTGGAGGTGGGGGGGGTCCTTCATGGTCTGGGGCGGTATATCACATCACCATCGGACTGAGCTTGTTGTCATTGCAGGCAATCTCAATGCCTTGCGGTACAGGGAAGACATCCTCCTCCCTCATGTGGTACCCTTTATGCATGCTCATCCGGACATGATCCTCCAGCAGGACAATGCTACCAGCCATACTGCTCGTTCTGTGTGTGAGTTTCTGCATGACAGCAATGTCAGTGTTCTGCCATGGCCAGCAAAGAGCCCAGATCTCAATCCCATTGAGCACGTCTGGGACCTGTCGGATCGCAGGGTGAGGGCTAGGGCCATTTCCCCCAGAAATGTCCAGGAACTTGCAAGTGCCTTGGTGGAAGAGTGGGCTAACATCTCACAGCAAGAACTGACAAATCTGGTCCAGTCCATGAGGAGGAGATGCACTGCAGTACTTCAAGCAGCTGGTGGCCACACCAGATACTGACTGGTATTTTGAGCCTCCCTTCATTAAAGGACACATTATTCTATTTCTGTTAGTCACCTGACTGTGAAACATTTTTAGTTTATGTCTTATGGTGTTGACTCTTTTAGTGTTCATACAAATATTTACACACATTAAGTTTACTGAAAGTAAAAACTAGGGATGCACGATATATCGGCATCAACATCGGTATCGGCTGATGTTAGGCATTTTTGAACATATCGGCATCGGTCCAATAAGTAACAGAGGGTCGATATTAACAACCGATGTTTATTTATTTCTGTTTTGGGGGGTGTGGTGGGGGGGTTGTTATCCATGTGGTGTTTGTTTGGTCATGTGACAGCGATAGTGATGCGACGCAGGAATGTGGGGGTGTTTAACTCAAGCAGAGAAGCGATGTAGATGGTGTGGTTGATTTTCCACGGTGTCGAAAGTGTAGGGAAATATACCGTATACCATATCGGTGCGTATCAGTTATCGGCCATAACAGCAGGATTAATATCGGGCATCGGTATCGGCCCAAATTTTCATATCGGTGCATCCCTAGTAAAAACAGTTGAAAGTCAGAGGACGTTTCTTTTTTTGCTAAGTTTATGTATTTATGGCTTCAGATTATATAGAAATTACACTTATTGGCGTATTAATTGTGTGAAGTACGAATACTGCAGCGTCCCCTGCATAATGATGCACAATGGATGCTGGCGTTCATTGAAGATCACGCCACTGAAAGCATCTGGATAGGGGACCCGATCTAGATACCTTAAAGCAGTCCTATTAGATCTATGAGCTGAACTGGACCCGGTGTTAGATCTACTGACCCTCTGGAACGGTGCACACCGTCCCCCATTCTTCTTATTTATATCAGGAACGCTGCTCCATCAATGCTGACAATGAATGTTAATGGATATGGAGATGGGATGGAACCTTGAGTCTTACGGCACTATGACTTATTACTTTTTTGATGGGAAATGGACCGAGGAACGAGCTTTTGGAAAGAGATTTGAATGGAAAATCTTTAGCAGATAGCCATACCTTTTGACCTGGGGTGTATGTGGGCGCTGGTCGCCTCTTCTTGTCAGCCTGTCGTTTATATCGTGCAGATATACGTTGTAGTGCGGCATGGGCTTGTTTTCAGATGCGATGGATGTTGTGGATACGAGCACGGACCTATGGTATCAATGGGTATGGAACAGAAGCTGGGAGGGGTGGAGGTTGGTAATCAAGAGTGATTTCAAACGGAGATAAACCGGTTGCAGAGGAAACATGTGAATTGTGGGAGTATTCTACCCAAGGAAGATAGATGGACCAGGAGAGAGGATTTTCACTGCAGAGACAACGAAGTGTATTTTCTATTGTCTGATTAAGTCGCTCACACTGACCGTTAGTTTGAGGGTAGTAACCTGAGGAGAGATTGGATGTGGCGCCAAGGGTTGTGCAGAACTGTTTCCAGATGGAGGAGGTGAATTGCAGACCACGATCTGAGACAATTTCTGTAGGAATTCCATGGAGACGGAAGACGGGGGAGATGAGTAGTTGGACGGTACCTGCAGCAGAGGGGAGCTTGGGAAGAGCAATTAGGTGGCAAGACTCAATAATTGAAAGAATGACTGTCTTACCCCTAGATGAAGGTAAGCCGGTGATGAAGTCAAGGGAGGTGTGTGACCAAGGACGAGTGGGAACCGAGAGGTGTTGTAGTTGACCAGCAGGAGGTTGGTGAGATGATTTGTTCTTGTTGCAGATATGACAGGCTGAGACATATTCGATCACATCCTTGTTGAGGGATGGCCACCAGAAATAACGGCGGAGAAGAGCTATGGTGCGGCTGATTCCGGGGTGGCCGGAGAACTTGGAGGAGTGAGCCAGTGAATGGTCCGTGCTCGAACCAATGAGGGTACGTACAGGTGGCCTGGGGGTCCCCCACCTGGGTCTGGTTCGGTCTTTTGGGCGTTCATAATGGATCTCTCAAAGTCCCAGGTGAGAGACCACAAAGCAGGATGGGGGTAGAACTGTAGTTTCTTCATTTGATGTTTCGTTTGACTGATGAATTCTGGATAGTGCTTTTGGCTTCTTGTTTTTGGATCCGGGACGGTAGAAGATGTTGAGATTAAACCGGGAGAAGAAGAGGGACCAGCAGGCTTGTTGGGGGTTTAATCGCTTCGCTGAATGGAGGTAGAAGAAGTTCTTGTGATCAGTCCAGACAATAACCGCGAGCTTAATGGCGAGGAGCTCCCGATCCCCGATGTCATAATTCTTCTTGGCTGGAGAGAACCTTTTTGAGAAAAAGGCGCATGAGTGAACCCTATTATCCTGAGCTGATTTTTGGATAGGCGCTGACGGCATCGACTTCCAAAATGAACTGCTGCTTAGGGTCTGGGTGGACCAGGATGGGAGCTTGACTGAAGGACTCCTTAAGCTGTTGAAAGGCATGGTCAGCCTCCTGGGTTCCACTTGAAGGTCCTCTTGGTTGAAGTGGGTTCAGGGGTTCTGCTATTAAACTGAAGTGATGAATGAATCCAATGAATTGTCGCAGCTGCTTCCTACTTTCGGGTTTGGGCCAATCCTTGATAACCTGTGTTTTACCTGGATCTGCTCTCAACCTGCCCGTCCTCCAGGATGTAACCCAAGAAGGTGATGGAAGGAACATGAAACTCACATTTTTCTGCTTTTATGTATAGTCTGTTTTCCATGAGTCTCTGTAGAACCTGTTGAACGTGGATCTTGTGTTGATGGAGTGATTTGGAGAAAATGAGGATATCATCCAGGTAGACAAACACAAATCTATTGAGGAAATCTCGAAGTACGTCATTGACAAGGTTCTGGAATACGGCGGCTGATACTATTGTTCTATTAACTCGATGGATCTCTGCCAGGACCCCTATTTTCACTGGCAGGCTGCCTCTTTTGGCCGAACGGGACACACTGCGATGAAGTGTTGGGGAGAACCGCAATAGAGGCAGCAATTATTAGAGAGGCATCTCTGGGGGCTCTCCCTATCTGCTTGGGCTCCGGGGAACTCTCTCTGGATCTTACAGTCAAAGTGGGGGTTCTGATTTCAGGCTTGGGAATTCCAGTTGTTGAAAACATGGGTTTTACTTTGGATCTTTCTCTTAGCCTTTAATCTAACCTGATAGCTAACGCAATTAACTTGTCCAAAGTCTCAGGCTCATCTCTGGCGGCTAATTCGTCTTTAATTTTATCATTCAGGGCATGATAGAATGCTCCCCTTAAAGCGGAGTCATTCAAACCGGATTCTACTGCTAGAATCCGAAAATCCACAACGAAATCAGCTACGGCTCGATTTCCTAGCTTGATTGTCCATAATCTTCTTGCCGATTCTTCCTCATTTTTAGCTGGGGAAAATGTTAATTCAAGCAGCCCCAAAAACTCATCTAGGGATTTGTCGAAAAAGGCCTCTGCCCATCTAAGAGCCTTTCCTCTTAACAAACCAATTATATAACTGTTTTTCTGAGCGTCTGTAAGGAAAGTACGGGGAGAACGGGAAAATGCTAACTTCCACTGAGCAAGAAACATTTGGTCTGGCCCAGGTCCCCGATGAATGGTTCAGGCGGGGGTGACGCGACATCCCAAAAGCTGAATGCAGAAGTGGATGGTTGCTCTGAATTATTGATCTTCTTGGATAGTTTAAAAACCTGTTGATTTAAACGGCCAATGGTAGAAGACTGTAAGGAGAGCTGACGCATAAGGTCATGAATCTCTGACCTGGCCGACCTAGCAGCGAACCTTGATGGGAGACAGCATCTTGGATCTGTGCTGCTGAGTCCAGGTGGCCAGATGATTCTGTCATGTTTGCAGGTATCGGACTCACAGGCAACACAGATCTCAGACGGACACCAGTAGTGGGAGTAAGATAATGATTTATTTAAACGGACGAATATGGTCACTGGAGTGTCTCTGGAACGGGAACGGGATTCAAGGAGCATGGAGTAACTGTTATGGAGATGAGAGAAGTTAGAAGAGATCTGGATCAGGGTGGAGATGGTAAGTAGAGAAGAGGAGACTTACGGAGAGAGCGCTGGAGATGAACATAGGAGGAGGTAGAGGGACCCAGTTATCTGAGGTTGGCTGGAGGTGATGCTGGTTTGATATTTGTGTTTGTTGCAGATGGAGCGGGCAGACAAGGCAGGTTTGCGGAGAGCAGATGGTTCGATGGAGGAAGCGGTGCAGAGGCTGACTGAGAGGACTTTTCTGGAGAGAGGTGACTATAATAAGACACAGGATGAATTCCAAACCAGGAACTCGACGAAGGAATCCAGGAGGTCGAGGAAAGAACGGACCCAGGATCTAGGAGGAGAACAGGTGAGTGAGTCGATCTGGAACTTGGATCAAGAACACTTCTTAGAAATAGTAGAGAACTGAGGTTTGGCCTTATTACCATGCTTGTATCGAGAATCATCTGGCGCCAGCATGCAGTCTCCACTCCTCTTTTGAAGCTGGAGTTAACAAGCTCCGATGAGCTGCACCTGCCGCCAGCAGCCTGCCATGCCCCTGCAGAGAAGGTAGTAGAAAAACACACACAAACCCAGCAAGCCTCCAGCACTCAGATAAAGAATCCCAACAGATTCTAGCTAATGTGAAAGCTTTGACATTCCTGTCAGCTAAGGAGGCTCTGTGTTATTTTAAGTTTTTTTTTTTTTTTTTATCATTGTGCTGTCATTTCACTGCAGCAGCTATTGGCTGAAAAGGTCAGTGAATGACCCACTCAGCTCAACCCTTCAGAGAAATTTTATGGATTCATTTTTGTGAGTCAGAAGTCTGGTTCCTTTTCTCACTCCAACTTCTTTTTTTTTTTACTTTCAGCTGAAGGTAAGTTGTCTGACATTTCATGTAAAAGCTGAGGAGGATAATGTTAAAGACAGAGCTCTGTGACAGTGAGGTTAAGTGTATTCCTGCAGATGTTAGGAGATCAAATAAGCACTTGGGTGAGGAGCGCCACCTGTCTTCATCTGTTCTCGTCAGCCCAAGTCCTCCAGTTATCAATCTCAGTCCACAAGCCTGCTTTAGGTCCGAATGTTATATTGGACTCTGGGTGGTAGTAAGAGTAGTAGAGTAATAGTAAGAGGGCACTCCTTTCAATGCTTCTTCATTTCAAAATTGAAGACATGAAATTAACTTTCATAATTGATATTCACAAATAGAATTGCCTGCGATGGATTGGCGACCTGTCCAGGGTGTACCCCGCCTCTAGCCCCTTGACCGCTGGAAATAGGTACCCTGCATTAGGATGGACGGGTACAGAATATGGATGGATGGAAATAGAATTGCTCACTTAGTTAAAAAAAAAAATGTAAATGATAAAGATTGAATTGGTTTAAAAAAACAATGTGACCTAATTTGTGTTGTTGTTTTTGTACTATCGCACTCTGAATTACACAGAGTTAAGTAGGACAAATAAATGGTTTGTGTTTCTTTTACAGCTCATGTCAGGCTGTTGAAATATTTTTTTCTGAAAGCTGCTCTCCCACTTTTTCTGATCTTACTTGTAGGTCATGTGTTCTAAATGTGAGAAGATAAATACATTTTTGTGGAATATCAAGTCCTGTCAGGTGTTCTGAATAGGATGTATACTGGGATTGTTAGGAGTCTGTCTTCCTGCTTTTCTCCACCTTTCAGGAGGGTTCCACCAGAGGTCCTGTGTGAGCTGAGGACCTGTCCATCAAGCCAGGGGCGGAGCCGTACTCTGCAGCCTTCTCAGCTGCAGCTCATTAAAGAGACATCACCTGTTACTAAAGTGAATAACTACTCCCTATCATAGTCTTTTACGCCTTTAAAATAAATTCTAGTTAAAAACATTTTTTTTTAAAGGCTAACCCATTCAGGAAAACCTGTATTGTCTCGCGATAGTGCACACGATATTTCGGCGTTCCCAGATGTTCATTATAATAATGCAAATGAGGATTGCGTTGATTGGTCGTAGGAAGGAGGGGGGATGACGCTCCACTGCAACTGTCATGGTCTATGGATTTTGTGTGGCAAGTTTGAGTTTTTCCTTCCACTTGGTTTTCTTCCCCTTTCTACCCCAAGGTACCCTCTTGTTTTGTTCCTCCGGTTTGTGTCTCAAGTTAGTAGTTTTTCTTATTAAGTTTAATTATATTTTTGTATTCTGGCACTTCCTGGGTTCTGTAGATGTTTTTCACCTCTGTCTATGTCCACCTTTCCATTTGTGTTTCCTTTATCTCTTTATTTAATTCCTCCTTCTGTTCTCCAGTGTTTCCTTAACTTTCCCTTAGAGTTCTCCTTAGTCTTCTCTTTCGATAGTTTCTTAAGAATTTTCTAGTTTCTTAGTCTCCTGTCTCCCAGCCATTTTACCTCCTATCCCAGTTGATTACTTCCACCTGCTCTCTCCCTCTCACCTGCATCTGCTCTCACTAATTGGTCATTGGTCTTCTCAGTCACTTCCTCATTTCCTCCCCAGTATATATTCACCTCTCCTTCAGTCATTACTTGCTGGTTCGTCGTCACACTTCCCTCTCTGGTTCCTGCCTTCCTTGTTGCCCGTCTGGTTCTTGTTTCCCCGTTTGTTGCCTTTTGATCCTCCTGAGTTATGTAAGTTCCTTGTCCTTGTTTTCATTAAATCATTTTGTTAATACTTGCTGCATTTTGGGTCCTCCTTAATACCAAACATGACAGCAACACTCACCCAAAAAAAAAAACATGGCTCACGTTATGAATGCACCCGACCTCGCCGCGACCAACGGAATCCAACCGTTTATGAACGAGCCCGACTCTGAACCAGAGCTGGAAAGTGAAGATGTCGAACAGATGGAAGGAGATATACAGCAAGATGTAAAGTCAACCATTTGATCAATCACGTGATAAAGCGCTTGTTGTTAGCTTCTACAAAATGGGTTTGCCTTCTTATAAAGTCGATTATTACACTAACAGCAATGTAGTCTTCTTCAGTAATGCCGGCGGGGCTCGGCTGAATGTCCTCACATTGAGAGGGGCGGAGCGAGCTCCAGCAGCATTGGTCTGCTATGTTCATAAATGGTGCCATTTTGACGTAACACCGGCACAAAAATCAAAACCACGTTTTTGAGGGGCATGCACATAAAGTGCACTAGGGGTGGTTGGAGAGGCCAATGGTAAACAAATGCTGCACTTTTGAATATTGGCTTACTGCCCAGTGTAAAATCATTAGGAAACCATACATGTAAAATCTACTTTTTTAAGATTTTCATCACATTGTTATGTCATTCCCTTCTTAAAAACATGCCTAAAGTGTTTCTTACGGTAATTTATGTATTTTTGAGTAATCTTTGAGCGCTGACTGCCTGACTCCTCCGAGATACACCCTCAACCCTAGTAAACCCCCGACATTTTGATTACCGCCCACGTCTCTCCAAAGCCCTCCCTCCCCCACTCCCCGAGCAGAAAAGCAGTAGGTCAACAGCAATCAGCTAGCACATGTGGATATTAATACTATATAGCTATTTACTTTTCAAAATTGCATAATGCCTTCTTGGAGAAAATTTATCTTTGGATGCCAGGACGACGCCCTCTTTTTAGTCTTCCAAAAAAGGAAGCTGTTGGAAAATGGTTGGAATTCATTTTTGGAAACGACCCTTCTCCCGAGAAGATATGCTTCGTTTGTGCCGGCTATTTCACAGAAGATTGCTTCCAGAACAAAAGTTCATTTGACAGTGGATTAGTAAGCAAGTTGACGTTGAATGTTGTGATGACGTTGAAGACAGACAGCCGAAGGGGGGAGTGTCCGAGGCTCTTAAAGAAACATGCGGTTAATTTCAAGGCCTTTTGTTCGGACATGTTGTGAGTGCAAATTTCAAAAAGGTAGTTTATATTATTTACTGAACTTATGAATCGATTTACAGTAATATTATGACTGTACTGTACCATATAATTGTTCTGTCTGCCTGAGAGAAACGTGCCACCTCCTCTTTAAAGGTCTCATCCACTCGTTTTTTTCAATAAATTGAATGCCTTGAAAATTTATGCCTTACCCACACCCCCATCGGTAAGACACACTCCTCTGGGTCATTAATAGCGCTGTTGGCTTCCAGAAAGATGCAGATGGGCAGACTGATGAGCTACTGCTGAGATCTCGCGAGAGCTGTGCGTAAGTAATATGGCGGTAAACTGGTAAAACAAACAAACTCGGGTAAAAACAAGCCATAACATTTGAGCCAAATATAGCAAACGTTTAATAATAACCATTATTTTGTATTTCTCCATAAACAAACTGGACGAGGAAACCTTGCACAGCCTGGAAAGCTACTTGGATGAGTGCTTTGACAACATTGTTATGGGCAAGCCACAGAAATCCACCTCTGCTATGCCGACAAGCACTCCATCACAGAAACGCACCCGTTCTGAGGCCAGCACCTCCACCATCTCTCCAGAGAAAAGCTACAGCGATGTCCTGGACTCAATAAATAAGAAGCTAACCAGCCTAGATGCCCGTCTGGCCCTAGTTGAGGTTCTCCATAAAGAATTTCAAGCTCCAAGGGAATCCCTGGAGTTCAGCCAACAAGAAGTAGCATCGCTCGCTTAGGGAGAGTGTAAAGAAACTCACCGAGGGGATGACGCAGCTGTCCGGAGAAAGTAAGAGGATGAAAGAAACTATCTTGGATATACAGGCCAGGGGAATGCGGGACAATCTTGTTTTTTCCGGGATCCCAGAACAGGCTGAGGATGACGCTGAATCCATTGTCCGAGATTTTCTCCAACATCGGTTAAAGCTCCCAAGCGACACGGTAAAAAACATCACTTTTCACCGCGTCCACCGGCTCGGAGGTAAGAAGCCCAACAGCCGGCCGCGACCTATTGTTGCTAAATTCGAGCATTACAAGCAAAAAGAGCAGGTCAGAGTCCAGGGCGGAGAGCTGTGGGGAACGAATTACAGCGTTAATGATCAATATCCGAGGGAAATCCTGGATAGAAGGCACGTTTTGTTCCCAATCAGAAAGAAATATATCAGTGAAGGCACCAGAGCAACAGTAGCGGTAGATAAACTGTATGTCAATGGGCAGCTGTTCAGGGACCCCCAGCTTACTCCTTGGCTTTATTAGTCATCTAACACTGGTCAGATAAGAGTTGTTTTATCAGTCAACTATAATCTAATGTTAGCACAGCTCTGTAAAGTTGTTTACATTACTCAATGTGGGCGGGACCAGGGCTAAGCACTGGCATACTGGCTGTTTTTTCTTGTCTCATCTTCACATGTCTATCACCAAATGTCTTTGTCACTCCTTTTTCCTTCTTTTATCACTCACACACAGAATCTTAATAATATAACTATTTATTTCTCTCTTACCCTTCACACCTTCACAACTTTCTTCTATTTCTCTCTTTCTTATATCTCGGCTTTTGGATTTTCAATCTGGCAACCCCAAGCACAAACTAATAATACACATTTGTTTATCTGTTTCTATGGTGATATGGACTTTAAAACTTTTACCTCAAAACTATGACTACTCTAAGGTTTGTCACATGGAATGTTCATGGAGCTGGCACCAGAGAGAAAAGAGTTAAGATTTTTAACCAGCTTAAAAGATTGAAGGCAGATGTCATCTTATTACAAGAAACCCATAAATCTACCCCAGCTGCAGATGATCTTAAATCCCTGAGTTTCCTAATGTGTTCTCTGCATGCTATAACTCTAGACAAGGGGGAGTAGCAATATTAATAAATAAAAATTTAAATTTTACAGTAATAGATACAGTTACAGATCCAGAGGGTAGATTTATTATAGTAAAACTATCTATACATAACAAAAAGTTATGTATTGTCAGTATATATGGTCCAAATGTTGATGACCCCTCATTCTTTCATTCCTTCTTCTCTGTGCTCCTTGAACACATGGATTTCTCACTTCTTCTTGGGGGCGACCTCAACTTTGGTTTAAATAAAGAAATAGACAGGCTCAGCAGAGCAGGGACTCAGCGCAGCTGGAAATCTATGGATATATAGTCAAACAGTACATGAGCGATTATGGACTTTGTGATGCATGGCGATCTCTTCACCCCAATGACAAAAAATATACTTTCTTCTCAAATGTCCACCATTCATATTCTCGACTGGATTATTTGTTAGTCAGCAGCTCACTGTTGACTGACATTTCAGACACTGAGATACACCCTATAGCTGTTAGGGATCATGCTCCTGTTTCTCTAACTTTAGTAAATAAAACAGAAACACCTCAAAACAAAAATTGGAGATTTAATATATCCTTACTTAAGGATAAAGAATTTATTAAATATTTCGAAAAAGAGTGGGCCTAATATTTGGAATATAACGACCTCCCTGGTACGTCACCATCCATTCTTTGGGAGGCAGGAAAAGCTGTGATTAGAGGTAAAATAATCTCATTCTCATCAAATAAAAAGAAAATGGAAGAAGAAAATGTATTCAGGAATTAGAAGATACTATTAATTCATTAGAAGCGTCTCTAGATGAGGAGAGACTAGGCAAAATCCGTATAGCAAAGCTAGAATAAAATCAAATTATTAATAAACAGACCCAGTTCTTAATTCAAAGACTTAGGATAGAAAACTTTGAACAGGGTAATAAATCAGGTAGATTTTTGGCTAACCATCTTAAAATTAATAAAGAAAAAACAACTATATCTGCTATTAAAGATCAGACCGGGAATACAGTATATGATCCTGGAAGAATAAACAACACAATTAAAGAATTTTACAAGGCTTTATCCTCACCAGAGATAAATCCATCCGATCATGAAATTGAACAATTTTGGGCTAACATAACACTACCTAAATTATCTGAAAGTCAAGCGATGGCCCTGGATTCACCACTAACAGCGGCTGAACTCCAGGAGGCCCTCCAAGGCATGACCAATAAAAAGGCTCCAGGCCCAGATGGATTTCCAGCAGAGTTCTATAAAGAATTCTGGAATATTCTGGCACCAACATTCCACAGAATGCTGCAGGAAACCAAGGAAAATGGCAGACTCCCACCAAATAAGAATTCTGCCTACATTATTCTTCTACTAAAATCAGATAAAGACCCTTTGTTTCCCACCAGCTATCGTCCCATATCCCTTATTAACGTTGATCTTAAAATAATCTGCAAAGCCCTCTCAAAAAGGACAGAGAAAGTAACCCCTCTTATAATACATCCTGATCAAACTGGTTTTATTAAAGGGAGACATTCCTCCACAAATTCACATATAGCATTCAAATTCTTACTGTAAAAACATTAAAACTAATATATTATCTTTAGATGCAGAAAAAGCATTCGATAGAGTTAACTGAAAATTCTTATTTGCAACCTTACATAAATTTGGCATCGGAAATTCTTTTATAAACTGGTTGAAAATATTATACAGTTCACCAACAGCATGTATCAGGACTAATAACCAAACATCATCTAGGTTTTATCTTCAGAGAGGTACCAGGCAGGGATTTCCTCTCTCTCCCTCCCTGTTCGCTATTTTTATTGAACCACTAGCTGGAGCAATCAGGCAAACTCACAATATTAAAGGCATAAAATGCAATAACATAGAACATAAAGATTTAATAAAGCTAAACTACATCCCACTTTTAAAAAAAGTGGAAGATGATCTTGCTAGATGGAAATCCCTACCCATATCACTTATGGGAAGGGTTGCTTCAATATAAATGATGGTTTTGCCCAGAATCAACTACTTATTCTCAATGATCCCAAGTAAACCATCACTAGACTGGTTTAGATCTCTGGACTCCTCTATCTCTAAATTTCTTTGGAAAGATAAACCCCCACGTATCAGCTTAGAAACACCGCAGAAGGCCAAAGAAAAAGGAGGTCTAGATCTACCAAACTTCCATCCTTATTTCTTAGCCAACAGGCTCCAATACATCTCAAGATGGTTAAAACATAGCTACCTAGACGAGTCCTGGATAGACGTAGAACAGACACTATGTAATAAGATAAAACTTTCAAACCTACCATTTATTAACTCAAATATAAAACAATATGAATGCTTTAAAAGCATAAATATCAGCTCTTCTCTGACAGCATGGTGGGAGTTTCTAAAAATGACAGAGTCCACAATAATCCCATGCAGACGTACACCCATCTGGAATAACCCCGACATCTTGCAAAGAAAAATGTATGATAAGTTTTCCAGTCTGGAGGTGCAATGGAATTGAATACCTGGAACATATATTTGAAGGAACAGACTTTATCCCATTTAATACATTAATTACACAATATGGAATTGATAAAAACAAATTCTTAGAATATCAACAAATTAAATCTATTATTAAAGGTAAATTTAGGCTCAATACAGCTGAATTACAAATTCCAGCAAGAGTTTTAGATTTTCTTAATCTCAACCCCCCCAAATTGCAGTCTAAAATATACAAAACTTTATCTACATTAGATGAATCAATAGCCATCCCTATTTCAAAATGGGAGGTGGATTTATCAGCCAGCTTTGACCAAAACGTCTGGTCTCAGATATGTTTAAGAACCTTTTAAAATAACAAAAAATCCTCATTTGCAATTAATACAATACAAAATCCTTCATAGAGTACACTATACAGGTCAACGAATGTTTAGGATGGGTTCTACATCGTCTAATACCTGCTTACAATGCACAAGCAATATACCAGATACTTATGTTCAATCGCTTTGGTTCTGTCCACCTGTTAAGAAATTTTGGTGCCAGATATGTGAGGACTTATCAAAGTGTCTGAAATGTAACATCCCACCATCTCCCTCAGTTTGCCCGTTAGGAAATTTTAAATGATGTCACCATGGACACAAAGTCAGTTCTAATGGTTCACATTGCCTTATGCATCACTAAGAAAACTGTCCTCCTGAACTGGAAAAATAAAAAAGCTCTTAATATTAATCAGTATAGAAATCTCTTGTTGGACCATATTGGTCTTGAGACGGTCTCTGGCTCCATATCTGATCAATCTCTCTGGGCTCCTATGATCGGCTCCATCACCTAGTGGGGATGGGGGGAATTTGGTTTTGTCGTTTGGGATACTGTTGCTGATGTGGGGGTTTTGGGGTTGGAGGCGTCTGGGGGGGATCCCTGGGGGTGGGATCACTGGGCGGATGGGGCGCTGGATGTCGTGGCCGGCCTGGGGTTGGGCTTTGGGTGGTAACTCCTGATGGCTGCATGCGGTGCCTTGGGGGGGGGGGTTGCACTGGCGGACATGGGTTACTGGCCTGGTGGCCGTGAATCGCCTGGGTAGGGTCTGGGGTGGGCCTGGGGATTCGGGGCTCTGGGGCTCCGCGCCCCCTAGCTGTGGTCCTTGCTGGGGGTCGGCCGGCGTGGGGTCTCTGTTGCCTGTGGGGGTTGGCATGTGCAGCCGCCTCTCTCTTTTTCTCTGGGCCGATTGTCATCGCCAGTCCCTGTATGACGTCTCGCCTTGTTTGCTGGTTGGGGTGCCTGGCTGCTGGTCGCGGCGGCTGGGTGGCATTTCTGGGCCGGATCAGTCCTTTTTTGCACTTGACTTGGCTCCTGGGTCTTGGTCTTTGTGCCGGGCGCTGGGGTCAGGCGTTTGGCTGGGTTCGGTCGGACTTGCGGGTGGACTGGCCAGGTGGACTGGCCAGGTGGTGGGCGTGCAGGGCAGGTGGGTGGGGCGCTGGGTTTGGTCTCCTGCCGGGCCGTTGAGCAGCAGTGGTCGCTCCACAAGGAATGGGGCTGGTGGGTCGGCCGCCCGGCTCATCGGTTTGCTCCTGGTCTGGGCAGGTATGTCGCCGTGGTTCAGGCTACGGGGGCCTCCGGTGTGCGGGTGGCGCTGGGGGCCTCCTTTGCTGGCGGGGAGGCTGTTGCTGTGTAGCGACAGGTGCTCTCCCCCTACTAGGGCACTTGGACGGGGGGGAGGGGTGTGCGGGTGGGGGCGAACTCAACCTGGGTGTCTAGTGTCTTTTGTGTTTTGAGAGTAGAGCGAATGTCTGGGTGGGTTTTGTTCCCCTTCTGGGATGGGGCTGGGGCTGGGGGGACTGCCTTGGGGTCCGTGGGGCTTTGTGGTGCTGTGGCCGTGGGCCCCGGGTCGAATGTGCCATGGCCTCCCTCCCCTGGTGGATCCCGGTGAACAGCTGTGCCCACTGGGGTCAGTGGGGGAGCTGGCTCCCTGGGAAGACATTTTGTCTCCCAGTCCTTCCCTCCCCATCCCTGGACACCTCTGTCCACCCGCTCCATCACTTTACCACTCATATAGGGTCTTGGGGCATGGGCACATCACTGGGGTGCGAGGAGGGGCGTCCCTCCTCGCTATCCCGTGGCGTCCTGGGTCCCAATTTTATATATACAACTTAGACACTCCCACTTATAACATTCTCACATGACACATATGTAGGGACTTTGGGGTGGGCACACTTTTCGGCATCCAGAGGGGGAGCGGTTCAATCAGCTTCACCTCTGGTGCCGGTGCCCACTCTTAAACCTCATATAGACACTAAGAGCTCGGGGGGGGGGGATGTGTGGCTGCCTTCCCCACATCCTACCCCTCTGTTTTAAATGCACATTATAACAACACGCATCAACACCATACTCAAGCGGGAGGATGGAGGCTAGGGGTCTTTTCACACCCCTGTTCGCTACGGGCCATCAGGGGTTGGGGTCCGGAGGTGGAACAGGCAGTCTGGTCGGGGTCCTGGGCTGTCGGGCTGCTTTGCCACTGTGGGGCCCTCGGCGGTCTGCTTGTCTCCGGCCTAGAAGGTAGGGGGTCCATCTCCCGGGTCCGGGGGCTCTACTGGGGCATCGGTACCTGGACCTGGGAGCATAAAGTGTGCATGGGGTGTGTGAGTGAGGGTACAGCATCATTTTTTGGGGTGTCTTGGTGAGTCAGTGAGACTGTAGGTGTTTAAGAGGGGGGGAACGTATGACTGTGTCTTTATGTCTTTGTCTACCTGTCAGGTTGGATCTTGGTCTACCCCCTCGCCTGGCGCACCTCAGGCCTTACACTTAATGGGGGGCCTATTTCCCCTCCGTCACTCCCCGCCAGTGACGGGGGCCCCTGCCTGCCGGTGCATCGATGGTCAATCCGGTTCGGACCTGGTGCGTGCCTGGCCCGGCCTGGGGGGGGCCGGTGTGTCAGTCAGCCGATGCGCTGGGCCGATATCTTCCTTTGGTTGGTTGGGGCACCTCTTTTAGGGGTGCCAGGTTTGGGATTGTTGGGTGGTGCCTGCTCGGTGGCTCGGCGGGATGCGGATCCGGCGTCTCTGGCCGTTTGATCACCTGTTCTGTGCGTACCGTGCGTCGTCGGTTCATTGGCGGGTTGGACTGTCCCTGGCCCTCGTTGTAGGCCTAGTCTCGGCGCTCTGCGTTGCGCGGGATCAGGACCCTGGAGCTGGTACAACTTGGTGTCCAGATGCTGGCTGAGCCCAGCCTGTGGATGCTGTCCGTCCCCTGCGGCTATCGGTGGGGCGCCCCGACATAGGGCAGGGGTGGGGCGCTGGGATGTTGGCGGTGGGGATTGGCCTAGGGTGGTGGCGGCGCGTGCCGGCTGGCCGCGGCCCCTGCAGTGCCAATGGAGCCTCGTCGCCCGGTCCCTTGTCGGGTCCCTGCTGGGGGGTGGGGGGCCCCGGCTCTCCCGGTCCATTGACGGGCCCGCCCTGGCGCGGCCGGTTGCTGGCGGGGCCCATGGGCTCATCACTGCTGCCCCCCGGGCCCCTGCATAGTAGCCACTGGACGTTCCCCTGGGGTTCTCCTTTGCTCCACTCTTGGGGGATGCGGTCGGCCCCGCCCGGGTCCGCCTGGGGCTCTGGGGGTCCTTTGGACGTCTTTGCTCCGATCTCCTTCATGTCTGCATCGATTCCTGGGAGAGGGATTGATGCCTGCTCACACCAACTATCGAACACTCTTATGGAGAAGCCTTATATGCACCAGCATGCTAACACACACACATAGATGTGGGGTCTCTGGTGTTTAAGGATATATTCTTGGGCTGAGGTTATCATTACTAGAGCTTGATTAAACCCCCTCTCTCTCCCATCCTGTGGGTTTGGAGGCAGAGTTCAATGTCTTCCTGTGTTTTCTTTGTTCCCCTTCCTCTCTTGTATTTTCAACTCACCCTCTCGCTTGACTTTTTGTTTCCTACCTCTCTTCTTCATCTTCCTTCTTTCTTCTCCTTAATTTTCCGTCTCCGTGTCCATAACATCAGGAAATAAAAATCCCAACAATTCAAAATAAAGATTTTTCACACATATATCAAATGGAGTACTATAGCAAAAGTTGTACTGCTCCGCTTGTGAAAGTAAATCTTTTGGGCTTCTACTTGGTACTCAGACACCAATTCTGAGCTCCACACTGCCAAACAGGACACGTAAAAAAATAAAATAAAAAAAAGCCTTGTGAGCTATTTAACATGAAACAAATGCTTTGGCGATCTTGTTTCAGGAGATTCCAGTTTGTCGGAGGAGTGGTTAGGGGGAATCAGATGTCTAACTCAATATTATTTACAACATGCAAATGTCTCACTTCTGATTGGCTAACAGCAATGCGAATCTTATGCTGCATTCAAACAAATAATTAACCTAACTTAATTTCCAGGTGGTGTTCGAAGACAAATTCCAACAGTTTCTTTCTCAGCTCAGACTGGGCACCTGGGCAATTTTGCTGAGGGAGCCGTGGTTTTATTTTTGGGGGGCGCAGTTTTTATTTAACCCCTTTGCGTTTTTATATCCCATTGGCAATGTGTTACCCACTTCCGGGTCAAATCTGCCTTTTTTGACACCTAATTATACATACTTTGAAAGCTGAGATTCTTTCAGGGGCAGGCTGGCCAGATGGCGGTTCGGGAGTTTTAACGAACGGCTGGTCTGTTCTAGATCGGTGGCCAGAATGTTTGTTTTTGTGCTCCAAATGAAGCCGCGGTTAAGCCACAGTCATGATCCTGTTGTGTGTCTGCTTGTGTATGTGAGTGAGGCATCTTTTTTTTAATAGAAGATCTTTTTAAGTGCACTGGTGAAGAGCTGCCACCCACAGCTGCACTAGTTATTACGAATAATAAGAATAAGAAATACTTTATTAATCCCCGTGGGGAAATTAAGTTTCAGTACAACCAATCCAAGATCATATAAAGACAAACATTATAACACAATACAGGATTTGGAAGACCGCGGCTTAGCGCGCTCCACTAGCCCACTTTGCGGGAGTGGGAGCGAGAGTCTTAGGGTACCGCGAGGATGCAGGAGCGCGTGCATGTCTGTAGCTGGGTTGTTAGTGTGCATGCATGTATGTGTGCAATAAAATCAGACCATGAAACTCCTCTCAGTTCAATCCCACAGTCTGCCGCCTGTGATGTAATATACGACCTTGGGGCTGAGTCAGGGAAAAAAATGGCCAAATCGAGGGTCAGATTTACCTTCCAGCCGGCTGAGAACTTCTCCAAGTTATTACCCATGCAGTGAAACGAGTCCACTTCTGCTCGTGTAACCGGCAGTAAACTGCCAGATCACTTTGGGGTGCGGCACGCCCCTTTTGTTCTTGCAGAACAATGATTGGCAGAACAACCGGTGATTGGTGACCTTTTAAAAGCGCTGATCGTGCACAGCTATGGATGAGTTTTCCTGGCATTTTGGCTGTGAAGCTGGAGTAGGACTGAGTGCTGCAAAGGCAAAGTAGAAGGATCTGATCAACCTCGGGTTGGTGGTGAGGATGCTGTGCCAGTGATTTACTCTTTTTATGAATTTCCCTTGAGACGCACCAGAGTACCGCCACTGCTGTTTTTGTTCCGGATTGTTTTCTTCCATTGGACTGGATTCTTGTCACAGCGGATCTGTAAATTGGAGGGTCCTGCTATATCTATGCTGGGGCTGAACTAAGGGGGGTGTGGCACTTGGTAGTGTGGCTGAAGGGACCTGAGTAGACTCCTTAGCGGTCAGTACGGTTGCCCCTTAATTGTTTTAATAGTTTGTGGAAATGTTCTGTTCTTTGTGCATGTATAATTTGACTTTTATTTTGTATGGGGCACTGTTTGTGACTAACGGCTTGTTTGCCTTCCCTTCTGCCACAAGCAATCTCGTGTGGGCCTTTCTACGGTCTCCAAAGTTCAAAGTACAGTTTTAAATATACTTTTAAATCTTTACATATAACAAGGACTTGTATATATCAAATGTTGTGTTTATGGGGCTGTGAATTGTAAAATAAACTATTGCTACTTTTGATAAAACCTTTGTCTCAGCTCATGGTTTTTGGCCAAGCGTGTTCCCTTAAGAACTACAAGCAAACGTGAGTGCGGGGTCACACTCGCACATTGCAAATAGTCTAAGTGTTGACAGCATAGCAGCCTTCCTGTAGCCCGGGCAGCCTGCCAATTGCTGCCTTTAAGCTTGAAGTTTACGATACCTCAGAAAATGCCCCTGCGATAATCAGCAGATATCCGGTTATCATGAATCCAATTATATAAATGTTTCCAACGTCCTCGATGGTCAAAAATGAGAGACACAAGATCCTTCACTATGTTCCATCGCCAGTAAAGACATTAGTTTTACTCTTAGAAGTGAGGAAAGTGTCTTCCTATCATAGTGTGAGATTAAGGGATATTATTATTAGGGGAGCTGCAATACTTGAGTCACAATTTTGTCAATTCTCTCCCAGGGCTGTAAAGTGTGGTACACATGACATGAGAGCTGCGCCATTAGTCTCTAGCAATTTTTAACATTTCATAAGAATCGGTATACCAGTTTGGTTACAGTTAATTTTAGCAAATTATCAGTCTTGCTTCAGTATACCCTGCTAGGTAGTTCTATTTACCAACAGACATGGTAAATTTCATCGAATGTTGTCACTAGAAGGAATTGTCAAACAAAGATTTTTATTTTATTTTTGGGCAATGTTTTGGAGAATTTCTTCAACTCAATTCCTTCCTTTCCTTCAGCCAGCTGACTGACAATTCTCTGCACCAGGTGAAGAACGGTTGGGCTGTTACAGTTGGAAAACATTCCAATTCTGCCGAAACACAATCATGATAAACTTGATAGATTTTGAAATTGTGACCAGAACAATTTTTGATTTTACAGTAGTATTAGTTTTATTTACCTTCAAAACTCTACAGTGTTTTGGAAACTGAAACCCCCTGAATAAATGAATACAGGAAATAAATGGGGAAAAACATCCCTACAGCGAATCAAAAGGGGATTTTTTTCCCCCCTCTGGTACATATTTTTATTTTTTAACATATGTTTAAGTATGTTTGGGGTTGAAAAGGGACTGACAGCACAGGTAGCTCTGTTTACCTGCTGAATATTCTTCAAGCGATATCAGTGACACGGATGCACTAAAAGCCCTCTGTTATGGTGTCTGTGCTGCAGCCAGAGTTTGTGTCTTTGTTGATGCGAGCAGAACAGAAGCCTGTTTGTTCCCAGGGCAAATCACCGATGTGAAAGGTGAGATAGAGGTGAGGTAAGATCGAAACCTGGCACAGTTGCAGAGGCTCCCTGTTTACTTGGCACTGGTCACCCCCCTTCTTAACCAGAACCCTCGCTCCCCACTATCCAAACCCTTGGTGTGTCTGTTTGTACTAAACACAGGTAGATATGATATGAGGGTTCATGAGGAGATAAGAAGCACAAACAGCAACCAGGGTTGAAACGTAAAAACAGCATAGTTTTTTTTCCTTCCTATAGACGTTTTTCACAAAAACCGGAAGTACGTAACAGTTGCGGATGATTCCTTCCTGTCCAGGTCAAATCCCAGTCAATTGTCAACGATGGATCGTGTTTACACCACAAACCTTTTACATTTGCCAACTGTTTCTTTTGCCGATGTGGAAAGAATCGTCGAAGAGCACTCTATAACAAAAGGAACTAAAATGAAGAAAGGATATACATTTTTTCACGAACAGTTCATTGAAAAATACGAAGGTAAGTTCCCTGTAGTCTACCTAACTTCTACTGAGCTGGGATTACAATAACTAATGATTAGCATATCTACTTAATGCTTCGGCGTAACTGTTTTGTGTATGATTAGGATACATTCAACCTGACTGAAGCATTGATTGTTGCACTGTAGCATTAATTGCTATTTATTATGCGTCTGTTGAACGTTTGTAATGCTATCATTGGCTAAGCTAATTGTTCTCTGATATTGTGTGTTTATGTACATGATGTTTGTCACCGTAGTATCAAATGTTTTAGACGGCCAGGTGATTGTGAGGGCTAGGTGCTACCGGTCACAAAGGAAAAGCGAGGAGCCTCACAAGTTAGAGGTTTGAGCGTCAAAACCATGTAGTTCCCTGTATTTCCGGCTACCTAGCCTGTTCTTGCTGCCGTTGCAGTATTTCTGTTTGCTGCTGTTGCAGCTTTCTCTGCTGAATTACATTGTGACATTATAAGATAATAATCAAATAAGAGTGTAAAGTGCAGTCCAGCGTAAGTCTTGTATATCCTAGTCAAAAGTAAAACGTGCAGATTTACAGAATCAGCTGTCTTTATGTATTTCTTCATTCTATGTCCTTTCACAAGTTATGTTACCACTATTTCTTTTCATGATATTTCATAAAGAGTACACCCCCCTCCACCACCCAATAAATCCAAGTTATTGTAGTGTTTTTAATGTTTTGAACACAGCCCAATCTTCATTGGGAATGTGACATGGGGCTGAAACATAGCAAACCCATGTCACAAAATGTTTAAGGTAGCATTCAAATAAATGTAAAAGTTTGCTTGTTTGAGTTGTGGTGGGTGGCAGTGGCATGGTTATAGCTGGAACTGTAATTTTATGACTGCTGCTTCTTTTGAATAATTATCCATTTCCATTAATTTATGCACAGATATCTTTAGCTGTTGACAGTGGCCGCCTGATGGCGTTTTCCTGCAGTTGTGCTGCAGGAAAGGGGTTTTGCAACCATGTTGTGGCCCTGCTCCATCAAACAGCCCACTACTCCCAGTATGGAATGAAGACGGTACCTCCATCTCTGGCCTGCACATCTAATCTGCAGCAGTGGCACAGACCAAGAACTCAGGTGAGTGACTTATTTGCTGTCTTTGAGTATAATTTTCAACAAACTGGTCTAAGGTGCATTTTCCTCCATATTTAATAAAGAGGGAGAATATCCAATATATGTTTTGGTTCTTAATTTAACCCCTAATTCAGGGAATTCGCCCGGAACCTGTGAGTGATGTGGTCCTACGAAAGCCAACAACAGCTGGCAAAAGTGGTCTTCGGTCCACATTGTACAAGGCATATGCAGGTAAAAAATAATGACAATCTTACGGTTACTATATGTAGTTTTAGAATGTTGTTCAGGAATTTATATATTTATATTGTTAATACAGTGATTGAAAGTTGAATAAATTAAATGCCTCTTGATTATAAATATATATATAGAATGATGGTTAATTCCATTCTCTCTCTCTCTCTCTCTCTCTCTCTCTCTCATATGAATATATATATATAATTGAATGAATAAATGCATGAATGTGTGGCACAATATAAATGTTTTCAACTTAATAATTTTTGTATCCTTTTAAGGACCTTTTCCTGACCCTGATTTGATGGCTGCTGGACCCAAGCTATGTGAAGTCGAGCCCCAGCCACTCATTGCTCTTGCACTGGATGCTTCGTCTGCGATAGAGCTGGTTCCATCTGCATTTGGTCCTGTCCCACGTGGGTGCCCCATGTCATACCTTTGTCCACCTGAAACATCCAATAATCTTATGCAGCACCATTTGGCTCCTGATTTCCCCATTCTTCCTCTTCCTTGGAATGACCATGCTGTGTCTAACCTGGACTTTGTTCCTACATTGCACCAGCAATTGCACATACAGTCATTGCAACAGTCACTTCAACTGGCCAGTGAAATTGAGAAGGGCACCAGGGAACAGTCAAAATGCCCTGCA